>CM070823.1:32944639-33429639 GCA_036326025.1 Chrosomus eos | reverse complement strand
TGCGATTGCAGTGCGTCTTTGATGATTCCTCGTTTATTCGGAGACAGACACACATCATGTCAGATCATCTATTCACACGTGCTCTTATGAGTCTGTCTGAGCGTCTGGAAGCCATAGACAAACACTAAAATCGCAAGTGATATGCAGAAATGTTTTTATTTGTTTATAGCAATGGCGCATTTTTTTCATATCGCAGACGAGAGCAATATTTAGGCTATTTAAATAATATAGAGGTTAATCATCCCTGTGCGTATACGCTATCCGAAATACATAAAACATTTTTTTAATTGTTGAAGAGTCAATAAAATGGCTTCAGATTCTTGTTTTTGTATTATTTAGGCTATCAATAAATCAACTAGCCTATGTTAATAATCAATATATAGGCTATACTAAATACTTATATGGCTACATGAGTAGCTTATTTAACTTAAGTTGTGTTGCAAATAATAAAATAATTCAGAGTTGGTTATCGAATAAACTGGGCAACAAAAGAGTCAGAGACCCTCTCAACTTACAATGATTAATCCAATTGGCGTCCTCCAATACCTGATCAGGTCACAATACAATGTATATTCTGCCTGAATGAATTATCATCTGTTCAAAGTGAAGCACTCAGTAGTGCATATTGCCCGCTGGGTGTTTGTGTAGGATCTTTACTGTCCTAAATGATGCCCCATCTTAGATGAACTAATTAGCAACCAGCCCAATTTGCATAGCATAGAAATGGCTCAACATCAAAACAAATAGAAAAGTGATTTCATCATTCTGTTTGCGGGATTTCCCTCACAGTAGCATAGGCTACTAAATCATTTCCCATAAAACACAATTAAATATACAACTATAAAATATTATTAATTAGTTGTGTTAACTACTAAAAGTTAGTCATTTTCTTTTTTTTTCTCTTAAAGATTTAGGCTATCCTAACTTTTTAAAGTCAGACAATCGGTTTAATGCGAATCGGAAAACTAAGACTGAATACCGCGTCTGCTAGTTGTTCAAACTATTGTCTTAAAATAAGTTTATTCAACTGGTACCAAGTTTAAATAAAGATTTTAATAGTCGAAAAGGCATTTTGCTGCTCGCTTACGTTTTTAGATTGCAATTTATAGGCTATATGTTTGGAGGTAGCCTAAACGCTAATTATTATTATTATTATTATTATTAGACTATTATTATTATTTTAAATAACTGTTTTAAATTAGTACACCGATATTTTATGTCGGCAAATGTCTTAATTTAATACATTTAAATAGGCTAACCCTAACTAACTAAATTTGATATAAAAATGCTTGTCCGCTAAAGCAATTTTCACCCTTTGTGCCAGATTTATAAACTCGCATTTTCCATTCGATATCAAGGACATGCACACTAGTAAGGTGTAAAGTGAAGCGCAGCACCCCTATCGAGCAGATGTGTTTGCTCAAGCTGGAGTCCAATCAGTGGCTCGGAGCGCACGAGGCGCCTCCTCTCTTAAACATCGTCACGAGTGAACAGAAAACTTTCATTCCTAATAGTTCTCCAAGTCCTGCGACCACAGAACCGCTGGATCCTGCGAACACCAACTTATGGCAAACCACCAATAGGTCAGTGGTGTCTCTTTCTTCCCTTATCCGAGTCTTGATTATACCTTTATTTCCCAGCTCTTGCCTTGGTGCTGAGTTCGGTGCCAGCTGAGGAGAGTCTAAATCATTTTGGGATTATTTTTTACCCTCTCTCTCTCTCTCTCTCCTCTCTCTCTCTCTCTCTCTCTCTCTCCTCTCTCTCTCTCTCTCTCTCTCTCTCTCTCTCTCTCTCTCTCTCTCTCTCTCTCTCTCTCTCTCCTCTCTCTCTCTCTCTCTCTCTCTCTCTCTCTCTCTCTCTCTTCTTCTCTTATCGTTGTGGGTCTTATCAAGTGGTTATCTCTTTTCTGCAAAGACATATTACGTTTTGTTTCCTATCTGTTTTTTGTGTGTTTTTTTTTTGTAATTATGATGAGGCTTCATCAAGAGGGAGGACGGATTTGCGACACGGATGGATTCAGATCTTCAGTGTAAAACCCTGTATGGGGTGTGTATATGCGCGCGCGTTTGTTTTCCTGGAATTTAGTGAAGTTGTGTGTTCGGTCATTCATGTCATGCAAGTCAACTTTTAATTTTAGAATACTACAAGATGTCACAATAATCATGAATGACTTGAGTAAGTTTGTAGCTGCACCATTGTGCGCTTTCTGAAGTGAAACTGTCTCCGCGGTAAATGAAAAAGTGAACATAGCCTTATCATAATTCATATTTTAAGTGCTAAATCGAGGAACTTTAACAGTTGGATAAGTTTATTTACTTTATGCTTTGAGCTCCTCTTAAATTATCTGAAATTATAGTGATAGGCCTATAGCATATATATATATATATATATATATATATATATATATATATATATATATATATATATATATATATATATATATATATATATATATAGTAGCCTAGGCTATTTATTTTTTATTTTTTTGAAGACCATTTCCCATGACGCTCTATATTCCAACGTTGTTATGTTCTCATTTTCAGTGCCCTTTTGCCTCTCCATTTTCCACACACTGTGAGATATAAAAGGGATCCTGGATGGACCTGGGTGATAACAGCTGGTCCATGGTCAAGCGCGAAGTGTCCAGCAGCAGCAGCCCAGGGTCTCCGGCTGAGCAGAGCTACCTGAACACTGACCGGAGGGACCGGCTGAGATCCCCGACGCCGACGCACCTGGACGCGGTGGGAACCCGTCGCGCCGAGGCCAGGCCCCTACACTCCTTCGTTCACTTTGGACATCCCAACAACGCCCTGCCCAATTCTGACGACGTTACACTCTTCACGGATTTAGACCAGGGCAACAAACTTATCATCTCAGGTGGACACACCAGGGAGACGCATAAGGGAGGCCTAATTGTGGACCCTACAGACATGTATCAGACACTGGCCATCGCCGCGGCCCAGAGTCAGGCCGGTTATAACGACTCTCCATCGGCCAGTTACATGCACTCCAACCCTAATTCTCCCGTGTATGTGCCGACGTCTCGCGTTGGAACGATGATACCGAGTTTGTCCTACCTACAACCCGGGGTGTCTTCTCAGCCGAGCCATGCGGTAAGCAGTCATTCGGTTTGGTCACAGTCCGCACCGGAGAGCCCGTCCTACAGCACTGGAAGCCCGCATACCTCCAACCGTTTCCACTACTCCCCGAGTCCGCCTATGAATAACGGCACATCGAGGGATAACAACTACACTAACCCTCTGAATGTAAACGCTCGAGAGCAGTACCTTTCACGACCAATAAGTGGATCTTACTCAAGCCCGTACCCTCCTTATGTGGCTCCGCAGCTCTCACAGTTACCGGCGGCGTGGCCCGCGGGGCCCTTCGAGAACTCCATGCTGCACTCCCTGCAGTCAAGAAGCGCGCCGCTGTCCATCCGGGGGCCCAACGGGGGTGAGCTATGGCCATTCATTCATATTCACATCAAAATTCAGTCTAGCTGTGAAATTCAAAACTCACGTTTCCCTCACATTTCTGGCAGTCTGTGAATAATCCAATATTTTTTTTATTTAATTATTTCAAATGTTAAGGCACATTGTAACTAAAAAGGCGACAGTCTCACAGGTAGATATATTTTTTTAATTAAATTTTTATTTTTATAAAACATGAACGATATATTTGTGATATTTAAATCTATAATATTGTTTTACATAATCCCAGTACTTGTGTTCGTTAGCATCTGTAGCCTGTTTGGCGACAGGTGAAAATACGAGCAAGAGGACTAATTTTTGGGGTGAATTTAACATGCATCATTACAAAAACGTTTGAAACAGCAGTTGAACTTTTTAGCTATTGGCTACTTGTGTGTAAAAAAAGAATAACTTTTATTAAGACCTTCCAATCTTTTGTTATGACTTCCTATGTGGGAGTTCAAGCCTTATAATTAGGGGTACATATAAAAAAAGGCCTAATAGCTAATTTATATAAATAAATAATAATAAAAAAACAATTGACTAATTCTAACGTTTCAAATAACAACGTAATGAAACAACAGTGGTAGATAATTGTGTATAGTCTGATACAACTTTTAGTGAGAATGTAATTGAAATGTAACTTTTTTTTAATTAAATGGTTAACGGAGTTCTCAATTTGCAGCCCATGGCTTCTAATATTCCTTATATATCTGTGCGTAACTGTGCACATGTTAATATAATTAATTGTAATTAGAATAAAAATGTGCAGGTAATTATTACAAGCTGCTCTGAAAATAAAGTGCTTAGGCTATTCCAGATTTCGTGCATGTGTAAACTTGGACATCAGTTAAAACGAGAAAATAGGGTTACACTTTATTTTAAGGTTTCATTGTTACAGTGTAATCATATATGTATACTGAGTAATATTAATTAACTACACGTAGCCTACTTATAGGGTTAGGGTAGGATTATGATTTGGTTGAGGGTTAGTTGCATGTAATTATGCATAATTTACTGTTCTTGCTATGGCAAGTATGTAACCTATGTAACAACAAGGACACATAAAATAAAGTGTTTCCGAAAAGAGTAAAAAAAAAAAAACAGTCACACCTGTCATTAATGCTATTAGTCTGTTGCAATGTGTCAAGTCTGCGCAATTCATTTGGCGCACATTGAAGTTGATGGTGAATGTGATGTTGACTGACGGGCGGCTGTCTGTGTGTTTAGATTTGCTGGACGACATGATGGAGAGCCGCGAGTGCGTCAACTGCGGCTCCATTTCCACCCCGCTGTGGAGACGCGACGGCACGGGTCACTTTCTCTGCAACGCCTGCGGTCTCTACAGCAAAATGAATGGACTCAGCCGACCATTAATTAAACCTCAGAAGCGTATGGTGAGCATCGTCTTGATGAGCTACTTAACCACTCAATTTCCTGCCTATTTATTTCAAACAATAGCCAGAGGTTATCTGGGAACATCTCCACAGGTCTACTCCCATAATAAACATTATTTTTATTGGCTAGACAAGTTTGAAGGCATTAAACGTTAATTGTTTAAGCTACAAAAATAGGCTACAGTGTGCAAATGTTTTAAAAAAAAATGATATATAATATTTGTCTAATCGAAGCTCCTTTTCATTTTAATTGTTCATGCAATGAAATGTACTTTGCATTATACAAGTAAAAAACAAATATATTGCGCATATAGGTTGAATATCTGAAACTGAAGCAGAAAATAATAACATAGATTTCATTCTACTTTTTTAGATGAATAAAAATGAGAGTCTTGATCTTTATTGTGATCATTTAATAACATTGTTAATTGCTTTTGTCTCAGTCGTCCTCACGGCGGATCGGCCTGTCATGCGCAAACTGCCAGACGAGCACGACGACGCTGTGGCGCAGAAACGCGGACGGCGAGCCCGTGTGCAACGCCTGCGGACTTTACACAAAGTTACATGGGGTAGGCTATAATAGATATTCCGTCTAAACAAGATCGGATACAATTGAAATAAAACAATTTGATACAATTAAAATAAACGCGATGCTACATATGTGTGTAAAAGGGCCTTTTACAATGTGTTTTTTAGGTGCCTAGACCCCTTGCCATGAAGAAAGAAGGCATTCAGACAAGGAAAAGAAAACCAAAAACCTTGAACAAAGTAAAGGGATCATCTGGTAAGTGATACAAAATAAAAAAGCGTTCATTTATGTGTGATTCCACCATAAGAGTGCAGGTCAACTGACTTGTTAAAATAATTCCCAGGAAGTAGTTCTGTTCCCATGACTCCAACATCTTCTTCGTCTTCTAATTCAGAGGAGTGCACAAAGAACAGTCCTTCATCTACGCAGGTGCCTGTAACATCAGTAAGTACATGCACCCTTATTTTTCCCTTTCAAAGGCTGCGTTTTGTGTTGTAAAAATGCAAGTATTAAAATTAGGGCTGTCAAACGATTAATCGCGATTAATCGCATCCAAAATAAAAGTTTGTGTTTACATAATATATGTGTGTGTAGTGTGTCTAATTATTTTGTATATATAAATACACACACGTGCATGTATATATTTAAGAAATATTTGCGTGTATATATTTTATATATATTTATACATAATTAATATTATATATAAATATAAATATTTTATATATTAATAACATAATTTTCTTAAATGTATACATGCATGTGTGTATATTTATATATACAAAATAATTATACACACTACACACACATATATTATGTAAACACAAACTTTTATTTTGGATGCGATTAATCGCGATTAATCGTTTGACAGCCCTAATTAAAATGTTACAAACCGTACAGATAAAAAGTTGCAGTGACACTTTATTTCGATAGTCCACTTTAGACATAAATAACTTTGCAACTACATGTCAACTATTAGAGTGTCTGCTTAAAGAGATAGTTCACCCAAAAATGCAGCGCAGTCTCATCCCAAGAAGTCATATACTGACGTCTTGGGACGTCTTTTGACCATACGTCAATATCCGCCTTTTTAGGGTACCCTTAAACGTCGGTTAGATGACGTTATCGGATCCTAACTCTACCCCAGACCTAAACCTACCCCTAAACCCCGTCACCTAACTGACGTTAAAGGTAAAGCGTCAGTTGTATGTCGTCCCAGGATCGTCATTTACCGACGTTTAAGGGTACCCTAAAAAGGCGGATATTGACGTATGGTCAAAAGACGTCCCAAGACGTCAATATATGACTTCTTGGGATGAGACTGTGTTAAAAAATGAAATGATCCCATAATTTACTCTCCCCCAAGCCATGTGACTTTCTTCTTTCAGCCAAACATAATCAGAGTTATATTAAAACATATCCTGGCTCTTCCAAGCTTTATGATGGGAGTGAATAGTAACTTGGATTTTGAAGCCCAAAAAAGCGCATCCATCATAAAAGTAATCCATTAGAAGCGCATCCATTATAAAAGTAATCCATACTGTTCCCGGGGTTAATAAAGGCCTTCTGAAGCGAAGCAATGCGTTTTTGTCAAAAAAATATAAATATTTAAAACTTTTTAATAACTATAATCACTGACTTCCGGTAACGGTCATACGCAAGTCTAGTTCCCACTGAAGAGTGACGCCTTTATTAACCCCTGGAGCAGTACGGATTACTTTTATGATGAATGCGCTTTTTTGGGCTTTAAAATCCAAGTTACCATCCACTCCCATTATAAAGCTTGGAAGTGTCAGGATATTTCTTAATAAAATTCTGATTGTGTTTGGCTGAAAGAAGAAAGTCATACACCTAGGATGGCTTGAGGGTGAGTAGTAAATCATGGGATGATTTTCATTTTTGGGTGACTTAACCCTTTAATACTAATTAAAGTCTACTAATACTCCAACGAGAGTTAGTTGACATGTAGTTGCAAATAAATGAGAGTCAGTGGAATGTCTAAAGTGGACTATCATTCTGGTGTTTGATAAATGATTCCTCTGCATTACTCATAAAACTTTTGCAACATTTTGTGCTTTCAAGGCGTTATTCAAATAGACCGTTTGAGTGCAACGACATGGTTTGCCTTTTATTTGTCATGCTAACATTCACTGGTTTGATCCAGGTCAACTCTTCGACGCTGCTGGGCCAAGTGGATGTTCAGTGCTCGACCGGCTCCATGGTGAAGTACCCCGGCCAGGAGAGTCTGTACACGAATGTAGCAGGCCTGACGTCCACAGCTGACGTGGCAACATCCGTGAGAGGGGACACTTGGTGCCCCATGGCCTTGGCCTAAACCCTGGCATTATAGGACGGGAGCCATTTGCTGTCCTTCAGCTCTCTAGAACATCGCTTTCGGCGTTGTACTTCAAATCTGGCAGGGTGTGGGGGTTGTCATCTGTTTTCGGTCTGTGTTCGTGATCTTGAGCAGAGGCCTTATCTGTTCCAAATACTCCAGTTTTTGATTCACCCCGTGGAATACTTGGACGTCCATGTTGGAGATTATCTATGAGGACAACACTTGAGAGAGAGAGAGAGAGAGAGAGAAAGTCGTCTTTAACATGCCTTTGGTACTTTCAGAGCACACCCCGCACCATAAATGTTGCTTGGAGGAGTAAGTGGATCAAAAATCATTTTAAAAAAAAAGTTGATTTGTACATATTAATGCTTACGGATACTTTGCCCATCTGGAAAGACGAGGTTGTTGATTGGATTGTGGTGATCTGATGAAAGAGAGAGAGATAGAGAGAGAAAGGGTTGATCTTTCTGAAACTGGAATGATTAAGTGTCAAGGTGTTCTTATTGACAAATGCCAACATATTTATGAAGCTACCGTTGTTCAAATAATGCATATTTGTCAATAAAGATAATGTCAAATAGAGTAGGACTCCTTTTAAATCTTTTTGTTTGTTGCAGTGGACGTCGCTCACAAATCTGCACACCTTCTATGTGAATTTTAAAAGAAAATAAGAAAAAAAAGCTCTTATAAGATTGAACTGATTCGTGATGGTTTAACACAGGGTATCAAAGATCGCAGGAACTCGCACGAGACTTGTTTAGTTCGATAACACATTTTTTTCCTAGAGATCGCTATCAAATTAATATGGTCTAATCAAACAAAAGTGGAAAATTTTGGAAGTCTGAACGTAAATCATCAGCAAAGCATAAATAAAATGACCGTTATATATCTCTGTTTGAACAAACAGCACTCAGGATTTCTTTTCTGATGTGTTTTTTTTTTGTTACAACACAAAACTGCAAAAAAAAGGTTTTGCTGCAGTGATTTTGGATGTATAAGACTACCTAACGGCATTGATGTGAAATATCAATGCGTATTTCTGTTTATTTTATTTTTTACTTTCAGTGTGATACACCTCTGTGGTCACTATTTTAGCTGATGAAGGGACAATGTTCAATCTGGATCTTGCTTTCACAATTTATTGAATGTTTTAGAGAGAGTAATGTGTGCCAGAATCAACCAGTAGTGAAGGTTTCTTGTGAGTCTCCGTCTGAAGCACAAGCATTATGCGCAATGACAGTAACGAATGAGTTTAATTCACTCGTGAAAGAGTTCAGTCTCGAGTGCTTTTGATTTACGGCCTCTGATCTGTTAAACAGTTACCCAACTACAAGTTTTCTGTATAAACATCTTACGGCTTTGAAATTGGGGGATTGAAGGGGTACCAGAAGACATTTTTGGACAAGCTTGTTTTGTGTCATAAGGATGCTGTGTGAACAACACAAGAAACATTTCGCTATCGTTGTGATTCGCCACCTTTACAACCTCTACAATTATTTATTTCTGTAATGTAGTGTGTTTGTAAAAGGTGTTTGTTTATTGTATTTTAATTAACATGGTTGTATTTTTTTTTTCAATTCCAAATTATTCTGATTACTGATTTGGTTTTGTTTAGAAAATTTCCAAAGCATATGTTGATAAAATTGCAAAGGTGTGTTTTATCTCTCTTTTTTAATAGATTTTGAGGTTCAGACCTTCCATTTGTTATGAAGTGGTTTTTCACATGAACCACTGGACAGTTTTGATAAATTTAATCAAAATTATTTTTATTGTCATCACCAGTCATAAAGCAAATAGTAAAATGTCCTTAAACCCATTGACTCTCCTTTCTGTTTTCCAGTGTACAGATTATTAAGAAGGATGTCATTGTTAATTTTTCTTTCTTTCTCAGATTAGTTCATTGACACTGGAACAATAAATAATAGCCGTGACTAAAGTGGTTGCTTTTCCCTTCGCTTATTTTTCATTGAATTTAATTAAGTATTAATCCATATTGTTAAAACAACAAAGCTTATTTTGCATTGATTTTCAAGGCATGTACTCAATTGTACTCATGTTTGCTCATGAGTCACGGATCTTTTTTGTTTGTTGGTACACTGAAGCAAATTAAAAACTTGAAGTTTGTATTTCAACAATAGTAACTTTTCACGAATATGTTTATTTATTTCGTTGGTTTTTGTTTCATTATAATTACCTTAATTTCATTCAGAAATATTAAGCATTATCGAATTGGATTTGGGTCAATATGAACATGACAGATAAAGTTGTGTGTTTCACATTTTGAAGACTGCTTTAAACCAGAGCCCGGGCCCAAATGAAGAATTGGTTTATGTGAACTTTGACATTTGAATGTGCTGATCTTTGCCTCAAGGTTGGACTTTGATTTACGACCGATTGATGACGTCTCGGCCCCAATACTTTGGAGGTCTCTGATGTAATTTCTTGTGATCCTGGTGAAACAAACAGACAGCATGTTTTAGACAACATCTTCACAACCTAGAAAGCATCGAAAGGAATCTCTGTGGAAAGAACCGAGTCCCAGAACCACTTGTTATATTGTTTCTTTGTCATAAATGTCTTTTTTGTAGTACATTCAACATAAATGTTTGAAATCTTTCTTTGCATTCTTCTCATTTTGGTTTTGTCTAAACCCATAAAATCTCTTTTCGATTTGTAACTTTTTTTTCTTTCTAGAACGAGTTCCTTTTCCCATATGTCGTTCTTCCTTTATCTGTTTGTCAATTGCAACACTATAACGCCAGCCCAGACTAGCATTTCCACAGAGCAAAAGTTGCTCCCTGCTGCCCTTTTGAACTACATTTGCCCTCTTTGCTTCAGAGAGAAGTACCAGCCACAACATAAAGCTCAATAACTCAGAAACACACACCATTAATAACAGCTTTGGCACAGCCCAACAGAATTCACTTAGACTGCGCTAACGTCACATTACATTCCAGCTCCCATCTCCTGTCACCTACCGTTCCAGTGTTGATTAAGATTTATCCTGATGCATTCTGGTTGTCTGCCCTGGGTGTATGACATACTGCTATGAGGTTTATTGGGGGGCTGGGATCTGTGAAGGATTTCGGCAAATTCTTCTCTTTGTGATTGAGGGCGGGGAGTGGCAATCTTTGCCAAGACGATCAATGCAAGCGCAGATCTATTGGTACGAGGTGGTATTGCATTTATGACTGTTTTTTTTTTTTTTATGTGTGGGCTACACAGCAGAGGTGAGACCTATAGTGCCAGAACACTGCACTGAAAAAACACATTCTTTAAGAGTCTTTCCCCCCCAAGTTTTATCTAAAGTTTCCAGTTTAGATATCTAAAAAGATGCATTTGCTGAAAAACCATCCTACGAGATCTCCGACAAGAATGTTTTGTCTATCATTCTGCACTGGTAGATTTTTTCACTTGTTGTAAAACAAGTTAAAGTGAAAAGGCTGACAGTGAGGATAGACAAAATAAACGTAGATTTGAGGCGCCGTCTATGAAAACCTTATATAATATGCAATACTTCTTAAATAAATTCATGTAGTTTTAAGAAATTTTTGATATTTTTACTGGAAAGCAAGTCAAAGAGTTTTGTTGTAATGTTTATGGTAACACTTTATTTCGATGGTCCACAAATTTGCAACTACATGTCAACTGACTCTCATTAGAGTAGACTTTAGTAGACTGTTAGGTTAGGGATAGGTGTTAGGATTCGGGTTAGTAAGTTGACATGTAGTTGCAAAGTTACAGTCAGAAACTTGTCTTTTGGCGGACCATCAAAAAAAAGTTATCAGATATTAAGCAGACAGTCTACTAATACTCTAATGAGAGTTAGTTGACATGTAGTTGCTAAGTTACTTATAGTTAGTAGAATGTCTAAAGTGCACCACTGAAATTAAGTGTTACAGTTTATATTATTTTTAAAAGCTTTTTTATTCATGGAATAATGCTTGGCACACTTTGCGGGGTTATTTGGTTGAAATCTGTTTATTTGGTTGAGGCAGAATGTTGAAGGCCCACTGAAGTGCTTTAGAATAAGCAGCTTTGAATGATGCGTTGACGTAATTTCCACTAAACAGGAAGCTAAGGCGGGACATGTTGAATGGCTCCTCCCCTTTTCAAATAGCCAATAGCGTTTAGTTTACCTCACTGACTGCAAGTCGTACTTGACAGCATCATGGAAGCGAATATGATTCGTTGGGTTTAATAGTAGAGGTGTGAAAAAATTATCCAACGTACAGTTGGAAAACAGCATAAAACATGAGCGTTTGTGCAACCCATAGACAGTAAAAGAAATGGACACAGCGACCCCATTGATTTCAACGGAGAAGACTGAAGCCCGATTATTGCACTTCCTGTCTGATGGCAACTGCGCAGGCTCAAACTGAGCGTGACGACAGTCTGACAGTTGTAAATCTTCTAGTAGCGGTGGCAAGTCAAATCTGAATCACCTAATTCCTCAAAAACGTTGTTGAAATATTTCGTCCCATTGCTTTTATGGACTCTCTATCTATGGGCTTCTCCCTTGACTTTATGTGTCCCCCCGATTGCCTCATAGACAGTAAAAGATTGCATGCGAGCTTCTCCTCCTGTCTATACGGTAATTGTGCGACAGAAAGTCGCGTGGTTATGATGCAATCGTTAGCCTATTTTTACAAAAACGGCTTCTACGGGGCCATAACGTAAGATACAAAGTAATGGAGCCTTTTATACATTGTCGTGTTTCTTTAGAAATAAATAATGGACAAATGAAGTCTTTGGACGCCTCAGATGTAAAGTTATGCGCTGTCAAAGTGACGCCAAAATGAGTGGGAGAATGGGATGCTAACAGCAGGTGAAGTTCTGCTACAATGGCGGCTCCCGCGAGGCTTCATCTTCCGGCTGATGGATTACCCCCTTGGAGCAACCGAACCCACATCTCTAACCCATACTGCTCGTGTCAACGGTCGCTTTGGCCAGGTGGTGTTTATAGCATAGGGGGCGGGACGCTTCAGATTCTAGAGAGCATTTGATTGGACAGAAGATGTGATGAGAAGCTGTAGTCCGCGGTGATGTCATAAAAATCTGTGATCCATTTTAGCGGAAGTGAGAGACTGTAAGTTTTGAATGCTTACATCTCCTAAATGCGAAGTTTGTCCTTGTTTTCAGAGCACACTAGCTTATAGATAATCTTAAGGCTAACATATTCATACTAAAAGATAAAAAAACGTACATTTTGATTTCAGGGGGCCTTTAACTATATGTAAAAACATACTGTGGTAAGCAGGGTGGGGCCGAGAGCCGCGGGAACGGAGCGAGGCCGTTGGCGTTAGTGCTAATGAGTGTCTCGAGTCTCATGGAGGAGCTCCGGAAGGACAGAAGGAGGAGCGACAGCAGTGAAGGACGAGAGAGGACCATGCCGGCCTGGACTTTGCGATGTGTTTTGTTCATGTTTGTGCGGCAGTCGTCCATGAGGGGCTGCCGCTTTACCTTTGTTTTGTAGTTTGTTTATTTTTTGATTGAAGTTTGAAGTTTTATGTTACGTTACTTCATCATTGTGTATCAGACATTGCCTCCTAGTGGAATAAAGGTGAATTGCACTTATATTTATATATATTTACACAGTTAAACACCTCGGGTCATTAGTGACCCTATACAATTTTTACAAAAAATGAATGGGAAAACAGGTATTCTTTTATAATTGTATACTTTGTTTGTTATATTGTTTATAATAAATTGATTGAAAAAATGTTGTTGTCTAACTTTAAAAACTGAATGATGAGGAGGGTAGTGAATGACGTCCCGGGTCACTTAAGACCTGAGGTATGCCTTTAAGGGTTAATGTTTATCGCATTATTTTAGTGTTTTTTTCCCATGATGGTGTGTTGTGTTTGTGTTTATGACATTGTGCACCGTATATATAATTTAGGGCTGTCAAACGATTAATCGCGATTAATCGCATCCAAAATAAAAGTTTGTGTTTACATAATATATGTGTGTGTAGTGTGTATAATTATTTTGTATATATAAATATACACACATGCATGTATACATTTAAGAAAATTATGTTATTAATATATACAATATTTATATTTATATATAATATTAATTATGTATAAATATATATAAAATATATACACGCAAATATTTCTTAAATATATACATGCACGTGTGTGTATTTATATATACAAAATAATTAGACACACTACACACACATATATTATGTAAACACAAACTTTTATTTTGGATGCGATTAATCGCGATTAATCGTTTGACAGCCCTAATATAATTATATTTACTTATGATAAACTTGATTCATCATGTGACTTTATCTTCATCACCTGTGTTTTTAAAGTGGTTGTCAATATATTATAAAGGTAAAAACTAGAGTTTTATAATTTGGTACATTTACATTATTTCAGTGATATATATATAAAACTAACTTTGCAACTACATGTCAACCTGTTCTACTAACCCGAACCCTAACAGTCTACTAATATTCAGAAAGAAACATGTATCTTTACTTGCAAATTAATGAAAATTAACATGTAGTTGCTAAGTTACTTGTAATTTTTTTTTTCTTTTAATTTTCTTTTATGGATCTACTTTTGTACTGTACTTGTTGTAGCGCTGGGTATAAGAAAAGCGCAATCTAAATTAAATGTATTATTATTATTATTATGTCTAAAGTGCATTATCGAATAACAACCTAAATTCAACTTTTAATACTGTGTGGTCTACAATGTACATTCAATATGACAGTAATGCTTTAAATATATATTAATCACAAAGAATATTTCTACTCCAACCCACATGAGGACACGGTCTTCACAAAACCAAACATGCTCAGAATATTTCTTTGTCTGTGACGTTTGGGACAAGACACTAAATTCAACTTTAATAAAAGAGACAAATCACACAACTGAGACAATCACCATCTTTGAGTACTTACAGAAGAATAAGAAATATGCTGAAAATATGGTCCACATGTACATTTCTGGTATGTATTTTAAGCAAACATGGGTTTGTCCAATTGTTTAATGATCTTTTTTTCTGTAGAGCCTTTCAGATGTTACCCGGGGAACCAAATTTGAATTTAATTCAAACCTGTAAATGACATGATCTATTGCACTTTATTATGCACTAGGTATGCAAAATACAATTGTAAAACACACGTGTGATAGGCTTCCCTCTATATCAGCAGTGAGTTTGTCTTTAGCTCCACAGCCTGTGATGTCCAGCGCTGAACTCTGTGTTTGGACAGTGAGTAAAAGGGTCAGTGTCACCCTCTCCTCTCTGGGGTGGAGTTGAAAGTCCAGCTCGTGCCAGAGTAAACATGGAGGAGGTCTCAGGACTAAGAGCTGGGAGCCTGAGGCTGTTGGAAAATGGGTAAAGAATGGTTTTCCCCTAGGGGGAGTTACCCAACGGATCTCAGTGAGGCACTGTCTGCGCCCGCGGCCTCCGGAAGAGATGGGATCACTGACGCGGCCCTCGAGGATTCCTCGATTTCTAACTGATCTTTCCCTAAACAAACAGGCCTGACATTCTGAAAAAGTTAATCCTGAGGATATATGTGTAACAGATTTCTGACATTACGAAGAAATGATGATAGAGTGGAATCTGTTGGAAGACTCTAAGTTGTGCAATTTCTATATGGTGACATATGAAGCCACGAAAAGTAATTTCATAACAGACCCGGTTTATTTTGAGCAATATTATTGATTCGACTGCAGTGGCTCTATAACTGATGACATCACTGTTTTCTCCAGAGCTGCTTTATAGATTAATTTAAAAATGAGATAAAAAACTTTACACAGTTACTGAACTGAACTGAATCAATACAGATAATTGTAAATAATTACAAGATGTCAAAAACTTGAAAGTAAATAAAGTTGCAAAAAAAAAAAAAAAAAAAAGATCATTCTAAAAATCTTTCTTATTTTATTCTTTATTTATGATCAATCACATGGTATATTTTCAGAACTATGTGCACATGAAGTAAAAATGGATACTTCACTCTAAAAAATGCTAGGTTGTTTTAACCCAATGTTGGGTCAAATATGGACAAACTGAAATATTGGGTTAAAAATGTAATAACAATGTAACCCGATGGCTGGGTTTGTCCATATTTGACCCAAATTTGGGTTAAACCCCCCCAGCATTTTTAGAGTGTTCTGGGGGATTCCTGAGCCAGCCGAGCAACTGCTATTAAAATTTTGTTGCTAACAGATTCGAGATTTCTCTGTGTACTTTGGACGTCATTGGTTATACCTACCAAATCTGATTGTCTTGGTAATGAAGAAGCTTGATGAAACATGACTATGGAAGCAGACGAGTGAGTGTTTGAAGAAGGCGCAGGAAGCCAAGGCATTAGTTCTGTTTTTGTTTTTGCTGCTCCTCTCCAAATGAGGAGTACGAGGAAGTCAAGGGGAAGGGGAATTCGGATTCGCTTAGAAAGAGCTAGGTACTACTGTGAAACATGAGGGAAGGGCAAAAGTACAGGTCCTTAGTCTTGAAAAGAGAGGAAACGTGTACATTAGTCATAACTGACAACTGACTCCTGCATGGCCTCCAATAATGATGTGGAGGATATGACACTCGCACTTCCACAAGCTGTTTGCGAGGGCAATTGCGTATAGAATTTGTCCCATGAGGGACAGGCTATATACATCCTGAAAAGCTCTTAATTTGAGAAAGTTACTCCTTTACAAAGCTTTAATAGTACTTTTCATAATTCATGCCAGAATGGGGTTAAAAAAAACTGCTGTTGACAAACCCAAACTGCTGTCGTGGTCGATTTTTATTCTAGGCGAAATGATAAGTTGCTATTTCTGCTCATCTTACAAATGAACTGGTGAGAATTTTGAATACATCATGCTTCATCCATATATGGTTATATTTTGGACAGTTTATTAAGATAATAGCCTGTAATAGGCAATATTTAATCTAAGAGGTTTTTAGTTACTTTTTTGTCATTCATATGGGAAAAAAAAATTCAAATGCACTCTAAAAACTGCTGGGTTGTTTCAACCCAACTTTGGGTAAAATATGGACAAACCGAGCTGTTGGGTTAGAATTTTACATTACATTTTAAACCCAACGTTTGGGTTTGTCCATATTTGACCCAAAGTTGGGTTAAAACAACCCAGCATTTTTTGCCCAGTGTGTATGCTAGAAACTGCATGGCTTTAGGATATATATTTTCAAATCGCAGGAATATTTTGTTTAAACCTTTCAATCCCAACAAAATATACAAGAAAGAAAATAAGAAAATACATTCACAATTTATTTTTGTAAAATCAATGCAAATTTTTGTTTTATTTTTACATTTTATTTTGGACACTATAAATATATTTGATTGAAAATATATTAAAAAATTGTCAAAATATTCAAGGGAATATTAGAAACTTGGTAAATGTATGTGAGGAACTTTGTTGACTTGTTTTCTTTGAAGATTGCCTGTTGCAAAGAAAACAGGGGTACGTGGGTTTTCCCCTCTACATTGTGCCAAACTAGTCAATCTATTTCCGAGAGTAAACATGAATCATGAATCATAGATTACGGTATTTTTTGACTTGTTTTGAAGTCTCACTCACAGGCCAAAGTACAGACGTTTTACAGTCAGATTCTAGCTTAGCATTCTCCTCTACTGTTATTTTCCCAGTTTCCTTTTCACCTATATTTTCCTCTATTTCAGAACCGTGTCTGTGAGCCGCCCCACTAAATCATGAAGCTCATTTAAGTATTTTCTCCGAATACTCCAGACATAATCCAAGTTTTTGCAGGAGTTCACAGCGAGGTCACTGCTATCTCTCCTCTCCCACTAGCTCAACAGTCATCTCACATCCAAGAGGCTTGGAGCTGAGTTCAACACATTGGTCTATGGGAAACTGTGCTCGCCGCCAATTGCAATACTTCCCGGCGTATTTCTGTCAAAGCTCAAGCCTTTTAAAAACAACACAATCACTGAACTCATTGGAGCCCCATTTGAATCAATTACCTATGTGTCAACAAACCAAATTCTAATCATTCTTAACAGAGGAAAGGGATTGTTGTCGTATGCAAGCCATGAAAGAGCAGCAGAGAATTAGATAAATTCATCAATTGAAATGTGCATTTATTTCATCTTTTCATGTGTGATCATTAAATGCTGGCTACTGTACTAATGATAGCATTCAATCATGATGCTATTCAATGTGAGTTTTCTCTTCAATATGATCTTGTCTGTTTTTGTAGATGAAAGAGTCACTAACTAATCCCACTAAACAGAGCAGCACCTGAAGGTTTGTTTTAGTAATCAATGGTGTGTAGGTTAACCTTTATACCTTTTAAGATGATTCTTTTGTTTGTTAAATCATGACAACTCTCGCCTCTCTGAATAGTTTTAGCATGTTGTTGTAAGATCTATTGCTTGCTGGATAAATAGACATATATATATATATATCCCGTAGCAGATCTAGGCAGGTGGAGCTGGGGAGGTGGAGGGTTTCAGAGGAATAGCAGATGCACGACCATCAGAGGCTGCGTTTACACTTGCGATCACCGTGATCCAATCAAGCAGATCGGATCATAAGCCAATCAGGACACACTGCGTTTACACCTGTCCACATCAAATGGCTTCTGTATCTGGATAACAGATCGGAATTTGCATTTTCCCAATTTCCCGTAAAAAAAGGAAAAGAAAAATAAAGTACTGCAAGTACTAATAATGTTGATAGATGCCGTAATGGAAACTGTACAGAGAAACGTATGGGTCCGAGAACGTTGCCAGCTGTGGTGGGAAAAATGCGCGTTCTTTACAGAAAATGAATGGTTCTGCATGTAAATTACACGTAAAAGGACCCATCAGCTGAAACCATATAGAGTTTCATGAGTGAACTAGCCTATTTAATTTTGCTCTGCCTTTTTGGGCTAGTTCACTCAAAAATAAATAAATATATCATTATTCATCATTCCATAAGATATTTTTAAAGGGCACCTATTATGGAATTTTGAAAATTACCTTTCATGTAGTGTGTAACATAGATCTAAGTGAACTACATAGATCTAAGTTTTATATATGAAAGTTCACCGTAAAAAAAAGTTATTGTCTCTCAAAAGTATGAGTCGACTCTGAGTCAATTTAATGAATCGTTTTTCCAATGAGTCATTTTCCTTTTCGTTGTGACGTCAAGATGAAAAATGATCAAATTGGCCACGCCCACTATTGCGCGCGCCGCGCAGACGCAGGGAAAAACTTCAAAACATAATGTCGACAACAAGACGCTGTGTTCTGAAGCGCGAATCAAAATTGACCTTTTTTTCACTGCCCAGCGACGAGCATGTGAAGAATCAGTGGCTAGAGTTTATGTTTACAACTATACCACACAAGTATAGCTGAACCTTGAGCTGTGTTCAAGTCATTTTAATGACGATTGCTTTACAAACACAACTGACTGGGTCATCTGACCAATCACCGCAGATTAGCGTCACGCAAATGAGGGGTTTGGAAAAATGAGTCGTTGAACGAATCATTTGGGAGTCGGTGAGCAAATCAGGTAAAAATAAATGCATATTATAAGACAACAAAAGTGTTTTTTGTCATTGCATGCATGCAAAACTGTTGTTGGGGACTCCCAGAACAATATTAGGAACATTTTAAATGCCATAATAGGTGCCCTTTAACCAGTCAGTGGGGTTTTGGACTTTTTAAAATTCATTTGTAGGTGAATTACTGCTTGTTCCATGGTTAGTAAAAGTGTAGCAATCATGTTTATTTTGGAGGATTGATTACCATTTGTATAACCACATTTTACCACAAATGCCATGGTTAAACTATGAAAAACCATGGTAAATTTGTGGTTACCATCGTTTAACTATAACCATGTTTTTTTTTTTGTAGTAAAACCATAGTTCATTTTCATAATGGTTGGGTATCGAGAATCAGTTCCGTTTTAGAACCGCTTCCAAATGTCCAAGAACCATGGATTCAATAAGATGCGCATTTCAATTCCACTTATCCATTTCTGTGTGCGCTTTTTAATGTGATTTTAAACCATTCAAGAGCAAGAAGACGTGATTGGAATTGAAACTGGGAATCGATAAGCAGAATCGGTATCGCTAAAATTCAAGCTGGTTTATGAGATGGTTTATTCCTAACTGGTTTATGAGATGTTAAACTCATCTACATAAATGAATAACAAGAAGTCGTAACACATAAGGCACATTTATCACACAGCCAATTACACAAAGAGCAGCTTTGGTTATTTGTGGCTCTTGCGATAGAGTGATCTCTGTGTGTGAGTTGTTCTGGGACTGCCCTTCTTAACTATCAGCAGTCCCCCGGGAGCCAATAATAAACTGATAACAAGACAAGAAACCAGAGTAAATCAGGGATGACGTAAGACAGGATACAGCTCAGAGAGACACTTCAGATACAGACAACAGACAACCTGTGTGCTATATAGTAACCCCCCACATTTACAGCAAATCTTTTTCTTCTTTTTTTGTTTGGTTCAAATCTTAGATTTTATGGCACAAGCATGCATATTAAGAGTGTTTTGTATTTCAGCAATGTTTCTGTTTTGAAGATGTGCAGATGCCAAAATGTACAATGTCGGACAAAAATACAGCCTTTCCTGGATCCTTACAGAGAGTGACCATGCAGACCTCTAGGCCAAGGCTGCCTATTAATTACCCACAGGACTTTAAAATTTCCTGTTTTCCCCTCCTTAATTAAGCTAATCTGCCCTGAACTTTAAAGAGAGGAAATACCTAGAAATAGGCCCCAATTTTCAGCACATTCAATTACTTTGTGCCGAGTATTGCAGATTGCATCAAATCGTGTCAACGCAGAGATCAACAGTGCTTGATCGTGTGGGGGAAATTATGTCTGTCATTTCTTCCTTTGCCATGAAGGGTAATGTGGGAATTTTTCCGAGGGAACAGTGCCTGCTGTGGGCATGGCCAGTGCCCGTGCTGTACGTGCTCAAGGT
Source organism: Chrosomus eos (assembly GCA_036326025.1). Taxonomy (NCBI): domain Eukaryota; kingdom Metazoa; phylum Chordata; class Actinopteri; order Cypriniformes; family Leuciscidae; genus Chrosomus; species Chrosomus eos. The sequence goes on along the minus strand of CM070823.1, from coordinate 33,408,961 downwards.
CAGGGCCATCCACCATCAATCTCTGACCGTTGTGTTTATTATCATTACTTGCACTTACTCACTGAGCGTAGAGAAGAATTGTTGACTTATGCTCCCTGTTACTTTTCCTCCCTTTTTCACAATGTCTTACACTTCCAATAAAAGTACAGCATATACGAAGGGTGACGATTTAAGAGGGACTTTCTTGTGAAAAGGAGGGACTTCCTTCTGTCAACACAAACACTCTGGCTTTCTCCACATCGGAGGCAACAAGAACATTTCTCCAAGTATTTCCTCCCAAAAGCACCTGCCGATTGAGTATTGCAGTTTTTATATTTTTAATGGGTCAATAAAATGCTGTTGCACATAACGGCAAATTGATTCATATGCGGCTTTGTTGTGGATGACAGCAGAGAAATTCATAACTACATTAATTCACATCAGTATTATTTTATTAAAGAGCACAAGATAACATACAGTATGCCTATAATATTGACATCAAACAGAAATATTTTGAGGTAGCCACCTAACATAAATCGTAAACTGCTAACTGTGATATGAATGGGTCATGAATTGAGAAATCTAATTTTCCTTGATCTTTTGACATGTATGAGGTCATTATACTATAAAAACCGGCTGACCTAAGCAGCCTAACATTGAATTGTAGAAGTCTATAATGTGTTATTTACATTTACATTTAGCAGGCGCTTTTATCCAACGCGACACAACTGAGGACTAAAGACAAGTCAAGTCATTGTGAAGAGGGAAAAACAAGGCAAGAAGTGCTTAAAATACAAAGTTCAGGCATTGCTCAGAGTAGCATAAGCCAGACAAGGGAGGAATTAAAGGAAAAGGAAAGTTTTTTTTTAATTTTTTATGTTAAATGCTCACGGAAGAGATGAGTTTTCAGTTTTCTTTTGAATGCTGTCAGGGATTCTGCATTGCGGATGAGGATGGGCAGATCATTCCACCATCCGGAACCGTGAATGAGAATGTTCTGGAGAGTGATTTTGTGGCTCTTTGTGATAATACCACGAGCCGTCGCTCGTAGGCTTCTGTTAGGGATGTAGGAGCGAGTGAAAGTAGGAGGGAGCTGAGCCTGTGGTCAATCTATAAGCAAGCGTCAATGCCTTAAACTTGATGTTATGTGAATGCTAGGTCAAAGAGATGTGTTTTTTTGTCTTGATTTGAACTAACAGAGTGTGTCTGCTTCCCGGGCAATGTAAGGAAGACTGTTCAAAAGTTTTTGTGCTAAATAGGAAAATGATCTACCGCTAGCAGTCGATTTTGATATTCTAGGCATTATCAACTGGCCAGAATTTTGAGATCGCAATAGACGTGAATGACTATAATGGGTTAAGAGCTCAAGTACTGCAGAGCTAAGCCATTTAGTGCTTTGTAAGTAATCAGCAATATTTAAAAATGTATACGATATTTAATAGGCAGCCAATGCAGTGTTGACAGAACCGGGCTAATATGGTCATACTTCCTGCATCTGGTAAGAACTCTTGTCAGATGTTCTTTGTCTCAAAATGGTTTATTACTGTTTATGCATCAGTAAATCAAGTCATTTAAACAGTGACTTCTTTTTAACTTCACATTGTTTCTCTTTGTGATTAAATTAATACAGAAAGCAATAAAATAACGCTTTATAATCAGTGGAGCTGTCAATCACACTGCAAGGGCAAAACTCCAGCTATAATCAATGACGAGTGGTCTATACTGCACAATGAATCTCTTATTTACTTATTTACTATGTTTGTACTGTTAGTTATGATGAAATCGAGTTGCTATCAGACGATATTACTGCATTCATGCACTCACCTGACTTATTTGTCATTGGTGTCAGGGTTGCTGTGCAGGTAGCTGAAGACGAGGACACCGTGGCTGAGGTTTAGAAGATTTATTTACAAAATTAAACTTCCAAAAAATAAACAGAAACAAAAGAACAAAACTCCAGGGCTTCAGAAAAGACACAACCATACATTGACGACGATCGACAAACACTGAGGGAAAACACAGGGTTTAAATACACTGAACCAAACAAGATAATTAACTGAAAACAGGTGCAGAAAATTGGACACAAACGAGGAGCGGGAAAACTAACAGGACTAAACCAAAAATCACAAAGACAGGGGGAAACAAGATCTCAAAACATAACTAAACACACCAAAACGTGACAGTACCTCCCCCCTCCCCAAAGGCGCGTCCTCGCGCCGTATAACATCCAAAGGGGTGGGAGGGTGGGCGCCCTGGAGGCTGACGAGGGCATGGTGCAGGTCCAGGAAGCCTCCAGGGCGGAGCAGGCTGTGGGCGTGGCCACGGCGGTGCAGGCTGTGGGCGTGGCCACGACGGTGCAGGCTGTGGGCGTGGCCACGATGGTGCAGGCTGTGGGCGTGGCCACGACGGTGCAGGCTGTGGGCGTGGCCACGGTGGAGCAGGCTGTGGGCGTGGCCATGGTGGAGCAGGCTGTGGGCGTGGCCACGGTGGAGCAGGCTGTGGGCGTGGCCACGACGGTGCAGGCTGTGGGCGTGGCCAGGGCGGAGCAGGCTGTGGGCGTGGCCACGACGGTGCAGGCTGTGGGCGTGGCCAGGGCGGAGCAGTCCCTTCGAATGGCCACGGCGGTGAGGACCCTTCGGGTGGCCACGGCGGTGAGGACCCTTTGGGTGGCCATGGCGGTGCAGGCTCTTCAGGTGGCCACGGCTGTGAAGACCCTTCAGGTGGCCACGGCGGTGAAGACCCTTCAGGTGGCCACGGCGGTGAAGACCCTTCAGGTGGCCGTGCTGGTGAGGACCCTTCAGGTGGCCACGGCGGTGAGGACCCTTCGGGCGGCCATGGTGGTGTCATTTTTTCAGGCCTCCATGGGTCCTTGGCCGGCCACGGCGAAGGCGTATAGCGCCCCCCCAAAATTTTCTTGGGGAGGACAGGCTCAGGATCGGGAACTGACTTGACATCAACGGGCGCTGGGTCAACGGGGTCTGGGTCAACGGGCTCTGGCGCTGGGTCAACGGGCTCTGGCGCTGGGTCAACGGGTTCTGGCGCTGGGTCAACGGGCTCTGGCGCTGGGTCAACGGGCTCTGGCGCTGGGTCAACGGGCTCTGGCGCTGGGTCAACGGGCTCTGGCGCTGGGTCAACGGGCTCTGGCGCTGGGTCAACGGGCTCTGGGTCAACGGGCTCTGGCGCTGGGTCAACGGGCTCTGGCGCTGGGTCAACGGGCTCTGGCTCTGGCGCTGGGTCAACGGGCTCTGGCTCTGGCGCTGGCGCTGGGTCAACGGGCTCTGGCTCTGGCGCTGGGTCAACGGTCTGGCTCTGCCTGGTCAGGCTCTGCTCTGGCGCTGGGTCAACGGGCTCTGGCTCTGGCGCTGGGTCAACGGGCTCTGGCTCTGGCGCTGGGTCAACGGGCTCTGGCGCTGGGTCAACGGGCTCTGGCTTCGGTGCATCATGGGACTCGGAACTGGACGGGGCCAGCACATCATGGGACTCGGAACTGGACTGGGCCAGCACATCAAGGGACTCGGAACTGGACGGGGCCAGCACATCAAGGGACTCGGAACTGGACGGGGCCAGCACATCAGGGGACTCGGAACTGGACGGAACCAGCATTTCAGGGAGCTTGGGGCTGGGCTCAGGCTCTGGCGGGCAGGCGACGGGCTCAGGCTCTGGCGGGCAGGCGACAGGCTCAGGCTCTGGCGGGCAGGGGACGGGCTCAGGATCTGGCTGGATGTGGCTGACTTGAACCCCAGCCTCGGCAGCCATCTTTTTGGCTAATCGCACCGATATCAGCGGGGGATCAGTCATACCGGATATCAGCCGGGGAAGTCCAGGGACCGATCTGGCGGCAGGGCTGATGCGGTGTGCAGGCTCTGGCGGGCAGGCGATGGGCTCAGGCGCTGGCGTGCAGGTGATGGGCTCAGGCGCTGGCGTGCAGGTGATGGGCTCAGGGGCTGGCGGGCTTGGCACTGGCTGGAGTGGGAGATCCTCCACGAGGTATGTGGATCCACACGCCCACAGTGTGTGATCCACAAACTCCAGGAAGGATAGATGGAGGTCCTTCACCAAAATTATCTGGGCGAGAGGGTCTTTTAATCCACCCCAGAAACTTTGCGTCAATTCTTTTTCTTCCAGCGTCACATCATCATAGAGTTCTAAATAGAGCCCCGCATACTCTTCGAGTGAGCGTTCACCTTGAAAGAGGATTGGGGTGTGAATTGGGTTCACCTCCTTGCGATTCCTCCTTCGGCCCATTTTTAGATTTTTAAGGTCGATCGTTCTGTCAGGGTTGCTGTGCAGGTAGCCGAAGACGAGGACACCGTGGCTGAGGTTTAGAAGATTTATTTACAAAATTAAACTTCCAAAAAATAAACAGAAACAAAAGAACAAAACTCCAGGGCTTCAGAAAAGACACAACCATACATTGACGACGATCGACAAACACTGAGGGAAAACACAGGGTTTAAATACACTGAACCAAACAAGATAATTAACTGAAAACAGGTGCAGAAAATTGGACACAAACGAGGAGCGGGAAAACTAACAGGACTAAACCAAAAATCACAAAGACAGGGGGAAACAAGATCTCAAAACATAACTAAACACACCAAAACGTGACAATTGGCTTCAAGCTCAACGCTGAAATCTTTCGTGCGACGGGAGTAGATCTAAATATAATGGTGGTACAATCAAGACTTTTCACAATTAGTTAATCTCTATAGCTATAATAGTAATAGCGTAGTAAAAGCTTTTGAGAGAGTTCCACATGATGTTAGGCAATCACAGCAGTGAAATCTCACAACTGACACGCCCCTTCCAACAGAGTAATCAAATCGTAGACTGTATAAAACAATGGGCTTAGTGTCCGTGACTTCACCTGTTTGTTTCTGAATTGCATTTTTGAAGCCTAAAGTGGGCGGGGCCAGCCGTCGCCATCTTGGTAGCGCGTCACGACGCTAACAAACAGCAGACAAACAGCTAGAAGTGACAGCAGTGACAATCCACCTGTCACTCAAGTGGACACGCCCTTAATTATGCAGAACTTTAATGCTTAATATAATTTAAGATACAAAATATTTCACCCCCTCACAGTTGTAATGAAGGGCAAAATTATCTATAGACCAAAACCACTTTTTGTACCAGGCTGTAAACGTTTTTTTCTGCTGGTCGATGAATTGCAGTTTAAGTCACTTCCGTGTTGGATTCAAGAGAGACCGCAAGGTTGCGCTTGGTTCAAATCAGAGGGCTAAAATCAGGCTAGGCTAATGCTTTTTATTCCTAAATTATGACAATTTGTATGTAAAAATCATACTAACATTATAAGTGCACCTTAGGAAACCTTCTAAAACAATAATGAAAAAAGAAATCAGTTCATGGCTCTTTTAAAGGAGAACTCCGGTCAGTTTTAACATTGAGCTCATTTTTTTGTACATTTGGAGTGCTGTCAGTACAGACAAAAACAACAAAAATCGGTGTTGCCTACACCGCGTTTTCCTCTTTTTAAAATTCGCACCCTGTTGACTTCAATGGGGCAAGTTCTAAACCTGCTTTTAGCCTCTTAACATCCTTGATTTGTCATTACAAGTGCACAGCCATGTGAGTGGTGTTATTAAGAGTGAACACGGTCAATCTGACTGCAGTAGATGTGAAAGATATTAATAAAAATTATGTTTGTTCGGCCAGCTCACAAACCTGTATTTTCTTCCTGTTTTCGGTCGAAGTCCACAGTAGTCAATTGTCGAGTTCGCGCGCGCGATCCTGAGTTATCTAGTTACCAATGATCGCGCGCGCGAACTTGACAATTGACTACTGTGGACTTCGACCGAAAACAGGAAGAAAATACAGGTATGTGAGCTGGCTGAATAAACATTTTTATTAATATCTTTCACATCTACTGCAGTCAGATTGACCGTGTTCACTCTAAATAACACCACTCACATGGCTGACTGTGCACTTGTAATGACACATCAAGGATGTTAAGAGGTTAAAAGCAGGTTTAAAACTTGCCCCGTTTAAGTCAACAGGGTGTACATTTTAAAAAGAGGAAAACACGGTGTAGGAAGCACCGATTTTTGTCGTTGTTCACTGTACTGACAGCAATCCAAATGTACAAAAAAATTAGCTCAATGTTAAAATTGACCGGAGTTCTCCTTAAAGGTGAAATGGAGTATAGCTAAAAATTACAGTAATTCTGAAAACACTGTGATTGGGGATCTAACTCTAGATTACATCATCAGAGGCATGGATCTAAATTCTATTCTCAGAAATACAAAACAAAAATGACTGTCAGAATGTAAATGGTGATGGCGGTGGGTACCAAGTCTTGTGGGGAAAATCTGGGACATTGTTATACTGCGTCTCTGCATCACAACTATGTACGCCTGCCTGCCCCCTACAGAAAACAGGCGGGTTATCACACCACTAACATTTATTTAACCTTTTTCTCCTGTGGAGAGCTAAAGAGGAGGGTGCCGTCGGGGCTGGCTTCTCTTCTGAGAGACATTACCATATTTCCTGACCATTAGGCGCTACAGTCCTTTTAAAACTGTCCCATTCAATAAAGCCCCTCAACAATGAAGCTCAGGTTCATGTTTGAGTGAGCAAAATCCAAACGTGAACACATGTACTCACGAATGTACAGTAGCCCAACATAACGTAAACATTATTGTAAATCTGTTTGAACACAAGAACATATTGCTTTGCTGCCCTGTCCTAAACAGCCATTTCACATTTAGTTCCTCGCACTGGGAGTCATAGAGTACACGAAACAGGAGAATGATTTCGCCACAGAGAAGGATCCTCATGTGCATTTATGTCGGCCTGTTTTGGAATTAACGGCAAAATTCCCCACTCCCACATATCCCAAGCTGGGACATTTCTTTCTCTGATTCATCACACAAGCAAAAAAATGTTTTAAATAAAATTGATACCAAAATAAATAGTGGGTGTTTTAAGTAGACATAATTTCATTACTTTTAAATACTTATATGGATAAAAATAAGGGCCATTATGTATATCCATGGTGTGACTCAAGTATTCTGTAGAACTGTTGTTTGCAGTCCTAAAAGTCCCGGAAGAGGAGTCACATATTCAAGCCATGGGTTCCTTCTGGAATTTCAAATGGGTCTTGTAGAATAGCTTTTTTATTATTATTATTGTACAGTTGTTTTTACCATTCTAACATCTCATTACAGAGGAAGTCTATGGCAAATGCAAAATCGCCTTTCGGGTTAACCTACACATTTATAAGATTGTGCTTGGATCATCTTGTAAACACTATAGTGGTCTATTAGACATGAAGAAGAAAGTCTTCACAAAATGAACTTTTAGTAGAGGTACACATTTAAAGTTGCAATGAAATGTGACCTACATCCGAGTGGAACAGATTGTCGAAAAAAATGTAGGGTGTGACCTTCCTTCAATCCATCGGTTGTTGATTGGATGGAGAGAGATATGAATGCGAGTTTGCAGTCGATTATAAGAAAGAGGCAGAGTTTCAGCAGACTAATGCCACGTTTACACATAGCCGGGTATTTAGAGAAATGAATATTTCCCCCTCCTCCGTTTTCAATAATAACATCGTGCACACACTCGCCGCGAGCGCCATCATAACTATGCCAGACCTATGGGGGGCAGTGTAGGGAGAAGGATAAAGCCATGCAAGCCACTCAGAATCCTCAGAATCGACAAGAGAGAACCTAAAACCCCCTTTCTCCCAGTTGACCCGACAACACATAACCGACGTTTTCAGAAATCTCCACTTTAGCCATAGTTTTTAGAAATAATCGTTTTCTGTGATAAAAACTGGGTTTTCGTGTAAATGAGAGGCCAAACTTGCGGCCATGAGAGGCCAAACCTGCAAATCTGCGTTTTCCCTTCGTGTAAAAGGGGCCTAAATGACTGGAAAAATCAGGCATTTGTCACCAGAGTGAAGTTTGTTATTTTACCAGAAGATCATGTTATGATTTTTTAAAGACCATGAAGAAACCATAGAATAATGGACCACCAATATTGATGACTCATCTTGCGCTACACAAATCTTTATCCAATAATGCTCTCTAAAAATAAGCTGACAGCCTCCATAAAAAATACGTCAATTAATTTCATGGGGTCTTCAAGTGAAGAAGTCTACATTTAATGATTTCAGAATTGCTTTTGGCACATTCCCAAATGACCCAGCAAGATGCACAACTAATTCTTACATTTTCACTATTTTTTGCTTCCTTTATTGTAGAACTAAACTCTCTCAAAAGTTTTCGCTCTCTATCAGAAACCAAGCCCCACCAGTCTTCTCAGTGTCTCTGTCTGGCTAAGACACTCACCTCTCATGCCTTCCACTATGCATCCTCTTGTCTTTGTTTGGCTCTGCTCCTAAACACCTGTCACTCTGCTGTAGCCCTGCGGTCCCCGTGTGAGGTCCCCTTCCACAGCCTATTGAACACTCTCTCAAGCAGAACACTTCAGCAGAGCCATCCTTCACGGCTCAGTTCCAGGCTTTTACTGCAGGCTGCCCAGGTCCCTAAAACATCAATGATTTGTTTATAATTAGCCCTGGCACCTCTTCGCTACTTAGAGAGTACTTGTTTTTCAAAGAGGCCAGGGGGGTCGGTTGACGGATGGATTGAAGGTGGTTGTGCAGAACCCAAGTGAGAAGGTCTTGGGCTGTGGGCGCAGTCGGACACATTCCTCACAAGCCGCCCGGAGTCGTAGCTGACAGGGCGATAGCGATAATAACCTAGTAGAGATAGTCTTCGGGGGCTGCTTAACTGGGCCCTGCATTCAGTCACTCAGTTAGTATGCAGGAGAAGAGGACCTGAACGGAAACATGGTGCCCAAGCCTGGCACTCAGGGACGTTTATGCTCACTGGATGCTCAATTAATAAACTGCTGTTTATATCAAGATGTGTGAGGTATAAATACACTTTGTGTGGTCCCTGAAGTTTACATGGCTGATGGGGTAAAGTACATCTTTGCACCCTCCTCTGATTGTTTACCAGCAAGGACAATATCCATGGGAACATTACACACAACCCGTCAGCTTTGTAAATGAGTCCACCTCTGGACAATTAATCATTGAGTATTTGGGACGTTTAACAGGATGATGTTTGGAGGACGTCACCTGAGATGGTAAATGCTTTTAAATACATCATATGATATTTACATAGCTCAACACAGTGCTCACTTTGTAATTGTGTCATATTGCATAGTGATGTCCATGGAGACATGAAACATGTTAAAAAAAAATAACTAGCTAAGCTACAAACTGCTCCATAGAAAATGAGCTAAGATCAACTGAAATGTACCATAGAATATAGATAACTACACTAAAAGATATATTTAAAATATATTTAAAATGATTAAGCAAGGATTAGGCCTTAGTTCAATTAGGACATTTGAGTAGCTTTTAAGTGCCGTAGAAAAACACATTACTGGTGTGGATTTGGAGACAAAACAATGGCACTGACATATTTGAAGATAATTAATTTGAAGATCAATAATGCATTTTAGTCTGTGACTAGGCTTAAACCTTGTCTGTGAAACCAGGGGAATATAATATTATATCCACACAACCCAAAGACATGAAAGATACTGTAAGGGAATTGGAGAGAAAAAAACTGTGTGGATCTGTCAAGGGATGAGGTGAGGACTCACCTGTGTAGAGTTGATGGGCTTTTTTAATATAAATAAAACAAAAACAACAAAAACTACCCCGTGGGGGGAACACAACTGGCAGAAGGCCAGGACAAGGCAAGACTGGAACAGACAAGGCACACCGGCAACACACGACAGGAAACATTAGACAACAAAATGGCACTGGACTGAAAACACAAGATTACACAGGGAGCAAACAAGGCAGGTAACAAAGACAGGTGGGTCAAATTAACCAATGATCAGAACAGATTGGCTGTTAAGAACAGAACAGTTAAGACAATAGACAGAGGCTTGTTTGACTCGATATAGCGCTGCACAGACTAATCGGTGGCTTACTTGAAGCAGTGCATGCCGGTAAGAAATTCTGCCAGACTTGAGACAACACCGACGCCACATGACAGTGACATCAGCCATCAAAGTACAGCGATTCGAGAGCAGCCGGAGGACTCTCCAGGGGTGCGTTTCCCAAAACCATCGTTGCTAACCTGTTAGCAACTTGGATGGTTGGCAATGGGAAAATTGCATTGCAACCATCAAAGTTGCTAACTTAGTTAGCAACGATGGTTTTGGGAAACGCACCCCAGAGCGGCTGCACCATAGATGGCTGCAGGAGCGTACGTCAACGGCGCCACCACATCAAGGAGGGCAAGTTTCCCATACCTCTCATTATGGGAATTGAGAAAAATGTCTGTTTCGTGCGCTGCGTGGGGCTGTACAAATCGCCACACAATTGAAAACAGGTCTCGGGGAGTTACCTTTCACAAACAAGACTGAAATTTTTTTTTGGTTGTATTTGGTCATTATATAATTAGTAATAGAAACTATTACTATTATAATTAGTAATTTGTTTAATTAGTATTTTGTATAATTAATATAATTAGTAATTTGTATAATTAGTAATTATACTTAGTAATTAGTATAATTATTTAAGTATATATAAAGTAATTAGTAATTAATTAGTAGTTAATTAGTAGTAATTAGTAATTAATATAATTAGTAATTTGTATAATTAGTAATTATAAAACTATTATAATTAGTAATTTGTACGTACACCACGTACAAACCACTATAATCGGCTGATAAATGTAAACGTTATTATTGTTTTTATCCAGGAAAACCGCAGTTCACTCGTTTCCTTGCATTAGTTCACAGCGCAGTCTTGCCCTCAGCAAAATGGCGGACACGTTGACGTATCGCAGCAACGTTCCAAAGCAGCCAATAGGGCGTCTATGTATATATTATGTCTATGGGCTTCACAAGCTCTGATGAAGACACAGCTGTTCCACGTTTGGCTGAATCCCCCGCATGACAACATCACCTGTGTTTCGTGTTTATTCTCACACCATCAGTTCCACACAAATCTGATTTTTATAACAGTAAAATCTTTTTTCATTTAGTCGCAATGTTATATTGTGTCATCAAAATAAACTGATAAAAAAATGTAGACCCCACTTCATTGATAGTAGGCTACAGGCTCATGTTGAACTTTATTCTTGTACAAACATGGTGCTGTATTTAGCAGTACATAAAGTATTGAATAAAAATGTCTCTGAAAAGTCTGTGTATTTGACAAATATTGCATTTATTTCACTCAGACCACACATAACAACTCACGTGGACAGAAGAGCTACGGCTCGAGCAAACTCTGAACCCGGACGCTCACCTTGGCAAGACAGAAGGAGTGTCAGAGCTCTGTCACCAAATCAAGAATAAACCAACCAAAGTGACAGAACCCTGACAGAATGTGATTGTGTCTGGTGTGTGACCCCTGCGCTGGACTTTCGTCTTCTGGGGCCCGAGATGCTGGGGTACGATAAGCAGTAATAACATCTTCACATTCACATAGAATATGTAAAATGCTTCAAATTTAAACCCTTTCGACATGTATTTTAGGATAGAGCTCGAACTCATCATAGAGTGCTGCAAGGATGATATATTTTTGCCAAAATCCAGATACAAGTTAGCATTTTAACTCTCCATGTTCAAGTCAGGGTTTTTTTTTTTTTTGTCTGTGGCTAACACAAGCTCAAGATATTTTCACGTTCTATAAAGACTGAAAGAGTTGTCGGAAGCTTAGTATCCCTGGGCTGGGATAGTAACATTCGAGAGTTTGAGTTGGGGTGGAGGAGGGATGCTGGAAACTGTCGTGGAACAGTCGACTCTATAAGCTCCCTCCCCCGTGCTTAATGGATACATTATCTGAACGTGCTTTGTATTAATGATTTAAAGACTTGTTCATTTGTAAAGATTATCATGATGAACAAAGCATGTAGTCTATAATGGTCACAGAGCTTAGTTTCAGCAACAAAGCATTTTTTGGGTGATGCTAACTTCCAGATTGGACTACAAAAACATGTCATTACTGCAGCGCTCCATTGGACTGTTTTCACTATTCATGTTTGGGACTGAAAACATTTACTTACAGGTGTGAGTGTTGGAATGTCGAAGTACCCCGTTTACACAGTAACTTAAAATAGCAGCTCAACTACTGTCTGTATGAGCATGCAATGTAAGTCAATATCCTATTCTATTCGTGATTATCGCCTGTAAACACAGCAATGTGACTAAAGTAAAACTAGAAAGTCTTATCATATTTGACACAGATTCCAGTCGAGCCTTGAGTTTATCTCTAAAATCTTAACCGACAGTAGCTTTTATACCTGAGTGATTGGATCTAAAATCTTCAGATAAGTTTCAGCTCATATCTGCTACTTCAGATACCAAAACCACACATAACAACTGTTATTTGATGTACTGTGGTTAATTTATTACACAATTTATTTTGGAGTTAATAGTTTTGCCATGGAAAATAGCAAATGTGCACGGAAGTAAACTGCTCTGAGTAGGATGTCACAAGTTGTCATCTAGTAATTATGGTAATTATAACATGGCTTGAACACAGCATATTGCACTGTATGATGGGACAAACAACTAGTTCACACAACACAGGTTGGACGGAAATGTGGTTTTGTCCTGAAAATATACGGGTGTATTCAGCTTTAGAATGTGGTTGTCAGTCACATAAATTGCCAAACTGTGTGTGAGCGTGACCAAATGAAGAACTGAAATACAGGACTGACAACAATATATACCTTACTCAGGATAGAGCTATATAAAAAAATTTATCAGGAGTGAAAACAAGGCTGAAGAATAGGAACACTGTGTTTAATGAATTTACATTGAATTGCTGCTGATTGCTCAGTTAACGAAACATCTTTGTAGATAAAAACAATTTATGAAAATTACACAGTAAAAACCCTAGTGTTAAATTACCTCAGAGTTTGACTCCACATTCAAGAGTGTTCAAATGAACTCTGAAACAGTGTTAAAGGTAATGAGATAATAAGTGATTAATTGAGTGATTATAATCAATGAAGATACCTGAAATTAACAAGCAGAATTACTGAAAGATAGAGTCACCATTTAAGTCACCATTATGGTGGTCAGTGTTTGTTTTAGTTGGGAGCTTGACCCTTGACTTCATAATATTAGATTTTGTCTGGCTGCTTTAACTGTGTGTTTATAAAACACTTTTTTTTTTATCACAAAGAAAGCTCCTAAAAACGTGTTCAGGTGTTGATTATGCTTTGATAGTAATATAATCATCATGTAGTGACCTGATGAATTGATATAATTCTGAGCCCAATCTCTGATTAAATGGCTGATGTGTTGATTGGACATCATTGATTACAGCAGCCCTGTGATGTTACAGCATGAGATTCTGTACGAATCTCAGCAATGGTGACAAACAACATATTCAGATAAACAGATCAAATCTGAACATCTCAAAACAAGCTACTAAAAAGTCGCTTAAAACAGCAAAAAGAAAAGAAAACCGTAAGAATAATAGAAATAATGAAGACAATTCAGCTCACAATTTAGTCATGTCGCAATGCATGCTGGGAGCCACGGATCAACAGAATCAATAAGTTAAACCCAACTCAGAGATTAAGCTCTAAATGAGTTTAATGATTTAGATCACAACATGAGGATTATGGCACATAACCAACAACACCTGATCACATTTTATCTTGGCTTGTCTGCCTGCTATAACTTGGTTACAGCAGCCAGACAAAATGTAATGTTACAAAGTTAAGGGTCAAGAGCCCAATAAAGCAAACACTGATCACCATACTGGTGACTCTTTCTTTCAGTAAATCTGTTTATTAACATCAGGTTCTTCACTAATGTTCAATCATCATTCAATGAATCACTTATTATCTCACTAATGTTATCGCTGCTTTAGAGCTAATTTTAACTATTAATTTTAGTGTGGAGTAAAATAAACTCTGAAGAGAGTTAATTTAACACTGGGTACGTGATCTATGACCTTTATACAGTGTGTGCTATTGTAAAGACGGTAAGTGCCTCACAGCCTAATGTTCAACTGTGTAAATTCAATATGGTGTCTAACCATAAATCTAAGGTCTATTCATGTCATAAAACTGCCAAAGTATGGACATGGCTGACTCACTGTCCTTGACACATGGTAATTTGGGAGAGTTGGGAGAGTTAGGCCACAACTGCTTCTCTGACGTTTGGAGGAACTACTCAACTGATTCTGTGAATGAGTGAGTAATTTACACTGGAACTGCTCTGATAAATTCAACTTACAGTAGTTGTGTCCCAAATTACGCACTATACACTATGCACTTATTGTACTCAGCTGTGTTGTGTACGAATTTTATAAGGTTATTTTGTAATTCAACATCGTCTGATAGCCCCTCCCCCTCCACTACGTAAGGAAAGCTGCACGTTTTTTTCAGTTAATTGAGTGAATCAGTGCAAAGAATTATTTGTCAGATGTATTTTTTGTATTTATACCACAAAACATCATAGAATAGTGCACAAATACGCAAATTGGGATGCACATTATGACCTCAATGATTCATATCGCTTCGACTGAGTCCTTGAAAAGTACATGTTCAAAAAACTCATTGTTTGCTTCATTCCCAAATCGCAGATTCTCAACATATGAATTATATGAAATATTGTCTAGAAGAGTATCACAAGTCTGCGTAATTAGATTTGCTATTAAAATGCTAAATACTATGATCTTGCTTCTAAGAAATGCTACTTTTAAGTCATTCACACAAGCAATACACATAAAAAACAATGACTCATTTATTATTTCTCAGCATTCTCATAAAAGAACATGACACAGCTATTGTGGGTATTGTGTAGTTTTACTAGGTCTGATATAATATGCGCCAAAAGCTGATGCCAAGATGATGAATTTGATACCTAATGGCACCAGGTTAAAGCCTGTGTCTACAAATCTAGGAAGAGAATCTTGTCTGGGCAACTCCTTAGTGTATCACTTAGGTTGTGTTGCAATTTGATCAGCTTTCTTGTTTGTTTAGCAGTATATCAGGAGTCAATATTCTCTCTTTGATTTAGTTGAGAAAAAAGTTTGAGTATTTTCATCTTCAAACCATATACCAATCTGAAATGACCACTTGATAAGGGTTACTTCCCTTTCCATTTCATTCCCCTCGTTCCCTAAACGGACATCTCGCGTTTCACCTGTAGCTGACCTCTTACCTGTAGATGCCCTCTCACTCTCCTTCATCTAACAACACCGTGTGTGTACAGTAGAGGTCACATTCACAGACGCTCACACCCTCACACCTTTCAATGTGACGTAATCTTGAATACAATAGTCTATTTACCTGTGTTGTCTCACGCTTAATCAGGGATTAAACATTAAAGCGCAGCAAGTGTGAGGTAAATACGTTCAGGCTATATTTGAACACTTCTAAGCTGCGGATATTAGTGTCAATACTGGCCTTTTTCAGCCTGGCATCGAATGTTTGCCCTTTTCTAAGAATTGAGTGCAGTGGGAGGCCAGACAGACTCACTATAATGGTGTCAGTAATGTCAGGAGCAGGGCACGGTAGATTGTAAATCAGAATAGTGCCAATTCTGAGTGAGTGGGAGACATTAGACATTCTGTTGACTATAAGTAACTTTGCAACTACATGTCAACTACCAGTCATTAGAGTATTAGTAGACTTTCTGCTTAATATCTGCTAAATCTTTATTGTGATGGTCCTCCAACAGACATTCTGACTACTGACTAACTTAGTAACTTATTTAATACCAGACCACAACATCTGGTACATGTGGATTCAACGCGTAATAGATCTGGGCCAACACTATGTTGCTGTCTGGGTAACTTTGCAACTACATGTCAACTTATTCTACTAACCCTAATTCTACCGCAAAACGTCTACTAATACTCTAATGAGAGATATTTGACATGTTGGTGCAACAATATATATTGTCAACTGAATGTAAAGTGGACCATCAAAATAAAGTGTAACTAGGATTTTCTCTAGGCACATTTAGAGTGTGTGCATCAGTTGTGATTTATCTTGTGCAACTATAGCACTGTTAGCTAAATATCAGCTAATGTAATTAAATAATAGCGTGAGGGAGGGAAAAGTATGTTTTGTTGATATTCATCCAACACTGATCCTATCTGTAATGGTTGGTATAACAATCCAAAAAGAGCAAATTGACACTTTTAATGAACTGAAGAGAACTAAAAACAGAGAAATAACCTTAATTTAGTATAAGAAATGACAGTGTCCTGACCTAAAGCGTAAATCCACTTTATCTGATTTCATTAGAAAACCACATCAACCCAAAGAGCTCCATTTATCAAATGTTTTTTATTTCTTGCGACTCCTACAACATTTTGTTTTGGCTTTCTTTTGGGGTTTTAAACCTTTGCTGCACAATGTAAATTATTTGGATGTTGAGTATGCATAGTGCGTACTTATGGGAAAAATAACCAGGAAAACTTTTTTCTTACTACTCTGAACAGGCTTGGGAAAAGAGGCACATATCTTGATTTTAATTTTTCTCTTCATAATGGCCTCTAGTATTGTAAAGTCAGTTTTTTTTTCCAAAAGATTTTGTTTCAAAATGTTCATGTTGATAGATTCAAGAAAGAGAAGTTGAAAAATTCCCATAACATTTTGGGAATCGAGTTTCTGGTGTGTTTCTAATGTAGTGTAAACTTCAACAGAACACCCTCACATGAGCCTTGTAATTCATTATCAAAACTGGAGATGAAACATGAGTTGGTTCATTTGCTGAAAATTGTTCTTTAAGAGCATCCATTTGTCACAATGACAATTACAAAGTTAAAGCAGTTGCGTCACATTAAAGTAAAAAGAACAAATACAAAATATATGTACCATTACAGAGCCTTCTGCCACTTTTTCTGCTTAAGAATCAAGTCTACAAAACTCTATAAATCTTTATTCGGGTCCTCGTTACATATGTTGAATATTTTTTTTTTTTGAATAAAAACTTGAACTCATGACCTTAGTAGTATTTGTGGAAGACACAGGTTTGAGTCTGGTGTGCGTTATGGCAGAACCCAATTTCACTAGTTGGACTTTCACCAGAAGTCCAACATGTTCCTGGATTAACATCTTTGTTGACCTTGGAACAAAATTTTAATCAACCAATCAGATTTGAAGTTTACATAAGTTTATGTAAAGTTTAGGCTAACAACCAGGAATAGGTGCTTCTACATCAGCGACCTTCATTTCCCTCTGATTTA
Organism: Chrosomus eos; assembly: GCA_036326025.1. Classification (NCBI taxonomy): domain Eukaryota; kingdom Metazoa; phylum Chordata; class Actinopteri; order Cypriniformes; family Leuciscidae; genus Chrosomus; species Chrosomus eos. The sequence goes on along the minus strand of CM070823.1, from coordinate 33,391,761 downwards.
ATGGATAAGTTATAGATAGGGTTAGGTTTAGGACTATGGTTATGAATTAAAGTTTCAGACAGGAATGTTGTTCCACTATCAACAAAATATGTTGACCCAAGGACGCGCCTAAGTCGGCAAAATCAGAACGTGCTTCCATGTATCATTCTCTTTTTTTTTGTGATTTTTTCTGTAATATTTCACTCTCTCCCCAAAATAAAAAGTGGAAAACCCCCAAAATAAGAGGTACATAAAATAAGCATTTATTTAGGATTTGAGTTTTTTTACCAGGAAAAATTCAGCTTCTTTTGAATTGTGGAATGAGCAATGCCTTACAAATGACAATAACGTTAAATACAATATCATAGATGAAGTTATGAAATCATGGGCCACTGAAGCTATGTTTATATGGTGGCTTTTCTCAGCTAATTTTGATACATTAATAAGACTGTGATGCTTTTTATGGATTCATCCGCATATAATTTAGTTCACATTTTTGAATGATTGACAGCCATAATAAATACACATACAATTTAAAATCATCTTATAATTGCATTTGAATCTCAATGAAATGTATAATTGCTTCTGTACATTTCCAATAATGCTTGTTTAACCTCCCATGTTTGTATTTTGCATTTGCAGATTTGCTCTCTTCTCTGGGGGCAGATTACATTGAGTTCTTGCTCATTACAGATACATGTTCACTGCCTGTTTCGAGAAGGTAACACAGGATAAATGACTGTGTTGATGGTGTTAAACAACAATGGTAGGTTTACTCTTGTGGACTCTAAACACTTTAGGGTTGTGTGTCATTTGTCAAATGTTTGGTGAATGTTGCTGAAGCAACACTGCTTTACCATTACCATGAGGAGGGGTCGGTAAAGGGGTGCAACATATTATCCAGATCTATCATGCGTATCTAAACATATCACATTCGCTAGTTTTCATGGTTAAATAATTAGCACAGAGAGGAGAAGGAAGTAAAAATGTGATGGAGGAGAGAGTCCAGACCCAGCTTGGCTCTCAGACCCTCCCTTCTCCCGGGGCAACAGTAACTGTGGATTTTGGATGCTGAAAGAATTAGTAGTGAGGTAAGCAGCTGTCATTCATCTATTGTGTTGCAATTGGCCACAACATGCTTATTCAATGGCTCAGCAAGTCTTAGTATCACATAGGCTTCATAAACGTTTGTTAGATTAATCCTGTCCTAAGAACGATCTTTGATAAATTGAGTTAAAGGCCAACCCAGCCAAACTTTTATCAAATTAGGATAAATGATTTTAGCAAATGACACCAACATGAAAAGTTGAAGGAATGGACAAGTAATTGAGGTAGTGGCTATACTGTTCAGTGAGAAATGTGCATATAGGACCCTGTTCACACCTGGTACTAAGATGTTTTTTGGTCGATCGGATCACAAGCAGACGAGGGAGACACATTCCCGTTTACTCCTGGTGTTTTAATCCGTCTCTTTTGTCCACTTTCAATCACTTCTGTCCTGATTTCTTTGAGGGTGGGTCTATGGGCGGGTAAATGTATGTTTTTTTTTTTCAGATCTTTCGATCTAATGGATGAAATAAGCTTGCGTAAATAACATATGAAAGCACCCGAAGATGCCGGAAAACATACGGAAGCATCAGCTTTCATTTCTGCTCGGATGGACGCAAAATCACTCGAACGCTGTGAGTGTGAAATCAGGAATGGTGAGTGAGCATTGTGCTTGGTATGTTTTTTGTCTTCAAACCAAACTTAGGCCTTCAGCTGAGAAAGTTTAAATCCGATAATGGTTATGCATTAGATCAGTAGGCAGAGAGCAGGCTGCATGTCTTTTGAGGCTGTTTGAACGCATTCGACCACATAAGCGAAAACTACACTACGAAAGCAATCTGGTCGAATATGTTTTTGGCCCTGTTAACACCTGGTATTAAGAAGCGTTTTCATCAATCCAATCACAAGTGGACAACACTAAATACAGGTGTAAACGGGGTTTTGACGTTGTCCACTTTTGACGACTTCCAGAGGTAGCCGAAAACGCATCGACCGGATTGCTTTCATAGTGTTTATTTATTTATTTATTTATAAATTTATTTGAGCAGTAACCATTCTGCGCAAAAGGAGAGAGCCGAAGCAAAAAAGCTTATAAGCGCCCCCCCCCCCACCCCCCCAAATTTAAAAATTCTCATTTCACAATAGTTCAAGGAAACAAGTGCAAAACAAAAAATGTAATGATGAAGCAGAGGCAGAGTGAGAATCCATTTGCGGAAGTTTATTTGTGAGATTCACCTTTAGCAATTGAGAGAAGGCTGGCAGTGGGCATGAACAAACGTGACCGTCAGATAGCTTCACATCCAATAGGGAGATCCAAAAGGCATAAGTCAGAAAGCAGGCAGGAGTCCAAGCAGTAACATCAGTCCAAACAGGCAACCAATACACAAGGGTAATCCGGGATCGTAAAGCAGAGAATTAGGCAGAATCATACACAGGCAGACAGGCAGTAGAGAGTAGACAATAACGCTTGGTAAGGCAGGATAAACTGGCAATACTTCGCGAAGAGTGAAAGCATGGTCTCTGAATAAATAGGCAGGCAAACAGGAAATGAGTGTAGAAGAGGGCGTGGATCACAGTCAGAATTCCGGTGAGAGCTCCCTCTGCTGGTTAGGCCTTACAGAACCCCTCCCTCTAGGAGCGACTCCTGGAGCTCGACGTGGCCGTCCCCGTGGTCTGGGTGCTGGTCGGTCGGGTCTGGCTCGATGATAGTCCTCTATGAGGGACGGGTCACAAATGTCCTGGGCAGCTACCCACGATCTCTCCTCGGGTCCATAACCCTCCCAGTCCACCAGATATTGGAGCCGACCCTCTCTTCGTCTAGAGTCTAGTAACTGATTGACTAGATACGCAGGAGTACCATCTATGTCCAGTGGAGGTGGTGGTTCAGGGTTCTCATGGTCAGGGTAAGCATTCGGGTAGACCGGTTTGAGGAGAGAAACATGGAAGGAGGGAGATATGCGGTAGTTAGTAGGATTACTCTAATCGGTAACTGACTTCATTTATTCTTTTGAGAATTTTAAAAGGGCCAACGTACCTAGGACTGAGCTTCCAACTGGGCAGCTTGAGCTTGATGTTCTTAGTCGAGAGCCAGACTTGTTGTCCTGGTTGATAGTGAGGATGTGGGCGACGTCGTCTGTTGGCCTGGAACTCCTGTGTTCTGACGGCCCGCTGGAGACGGACGTGTGCACTGTCCCACACCCTTTCACTACGTTGAATCCATTCATCCACAGCAGGGACAGAAGAGGGTTCGCCCGACCACGGGAACAAGGGAGGTTGGAACCCCAGGACGCACTGGAAGGGGGTCAAGCCGGTAGATGTGTGGGTGAGGGAGTTCTGAGCATATTCGGCCCAGGGTAGGAATTCTGACCAGCGATGTTGCTCCCGACTGCAGTAGGTTCGTAAATACCTGCCGATTTCCTGGTTAAGGCGTTCAACTTGGCCATTGGCTTGGGGATGATAACCTGACGTGAGACTCACATTGATATCTAACTGTTTGCAGAAAGCTCTCCATACCTGGGAAGTGAATTGTGTGCCTCTATCGCTGACGATATCCTCCGGAAGACCATATACTCTGAAGACGTGGTTGAATAATGCTTGGGCAGTTTCCATGGCAGTGGGTAGTCCCTTTAGTGGTACTAAGCGGCAGGATTTGGAGAACCGGTCGATGATTACAAGAATAGTCGTGAAATGGTTGGATGGAGGGAGATCAGTCACAAAGTCTATGGATAGATGGGACCATGGTCGTTGGGGAATGGGTAGTGGTTGCAGAAGACCTGAGGGTGATTCTTTGGGGGTTTTTGACTGGGCGCAGACTTGACAAGATTTGACATAAGCGGTGATCTCTTGTGTCATGGTAGGCCACCAAAATGAATTTTGTATGAGATGGATGGTGCGAGAAAATGCCGGGGTGGCCTGCATTAAGGGAAGTGTGGACCCATTGCGTAATGCGTGGTCGCAGATTTTGTGGAACATACTCCTTGTTAGGAGGACAGTCAGCAGGTTGTGGTTCAAGTTGTTGTTCCTGACGTAATTCTTCCATGATATCCCATGAAATGGGAGCTAGGATAATAGAATGAGGAAGGATGGATTCTGAGGTGTTGGTTCTTGTAGGAAGGTCATGTCGTCTAGAAAGTGCATCTGCTTTTCCGTTCTGACTGCCTGGTCGATAGGCCACGGTGAATTGGAAGCGAGTAAAAAACAGAGCCCATCGTGCCTGACGTGAGTTTAGGCGTTTGGCACCCTTGATGTACTCCAGATTTTTGTGATCGGTGATGATTTGAAATGGGTGAATTGCCCCCTCCAACCTGTGTCGCCACTCCTCGATGGCGGCCTTCATAGATAGTAGTTCTTTGTTCCCCACATCATAATTTCGTTCTGCAGCTCTTAGTTTTCATGAAAAGAATGCACAAGGATAAACTTTGCCTGGTTGACCGTGTCTCTGTGAGAGTACAGCTCCAATTCCGCAGTCCGAAGCATCCACTCCGACGATGAAGGGTATACTGGGGTCGGGGTGTTTCAGAATGGGGGCTGACGTGAATCTTTCCTTGAGGGTGACAAATGCCTGGTTTGCCTCTTGGTGCCACTTAAGTTTTGTGGGTTTACCCTTCAGAAGTGATGTTAGAGGTGCTGCTACGGTGCTGTAGTTGCGGATGAAACGTCTGTAGAAATTTGCGAATCCTAGGAATCTTTGTAACTCCTTGATTGTTGTGGGTTGGGGCCATTCCGTGACTGCTAGTACCTTGACTTCATCCATTTTAACGCCATGATGATTGATGTGATATCCTAAAAAGGTGGTTTGGTTGACATGGAATTCACACTTCTCCGCCTTGACGTAGAGATGATTTTTGAGTAATCTCGAGAGAACTATTTTCACATGGTTGATATGTTCTGTTTCGGATTTGGAGTAAATGAGAATGTCATCAATATATGCCACTACAAACTGGTTCAGGAGATCCTTGAAAATTTCATTGATGAATGATTGAAAAATGGCAGGTGAGTTAGAAAGTCCATAAGGCATAACCTGGTATTCGTAGTGCCCCCTAGTGGTGTGGAACGCAGTCTTCCACTCGTCACCCTCTTTGATTCGGATTAGGTTATAGGCGCTTCTTAAGTCTAATTTTGTAAAGATGGTGGCTTCCCGCAGCTGTTCCAGGGCAGAAGGTACTAGAGGTAGGGGGTAACGAAACTTAACAGTTACATTATTGAGTCTCCGGTAGTCAATGCATGGTCTCAACCCTCCATCCTTCTTCTCAACGAAGAAGAATCCAGCAGCGGCTGGCGAGACAGACGGACGGATAAAACCAGAGTCCAGAGCCTCTGTGATGTACTCCTCCATTGATTCACTTTCGGTCCGAGTCAGGGGATAAACTTTGCAGGTGGGCGGCATGGCGTGGGGAAGGAGATCGATAGCGCAGTCCCATGGTCGGTGTGGTGGTAACTGGGTAGCTTTGGTTTTGCTGAAAACTTCAGAGAGATGGTGATAAACAGCAGGGATGTTCACGGTTTTCATGGTGTCAGGGCTCTCTATGCTAGTGGTGTGACAAGGCAGTGGCGTTGTGGGTAGGCAGTTACTTAGACAAAACGGGGACCAATGAGTTAACTCACCATGGTACCAGGAGATATCCGGGTCGTGGATAGATAGCCAGGGATGTCCTAGAACGACTTGGTGTTTGGGGGAGTCAACGACATACAGCGAAATAGATTCCTGATGAAGCAAGCCGACTTTGAGAGTGATAGTAGTGGTTTGATGAGTGATTCCCTCTCCAATGAGCGTGTCGTCAATGGACTTGATCTTGATGGGTGGTTTACATGGTTGAACGGGGATGTTGTACTTTGTGATAATGTCCTTATTGATAAGATTCAGAGCGGCTCCAGAGTCAATCAACGCTGTCAATTCAAAAGACATGGTATCAAACTTCAGGGTGATTGGTAAGGTAAGTGATTTATTACTGAGTAGGGAGAAATGTTCAATATTTACCCTCGGAGTGGGGATGGTTTTGTGTGGACATCCGAGACTGCGATGACCTGCTTCACCGCAGTAAAAACACAACTGATGTTGCCAGCGTCTCTCTCTCTCTCCTTCAGAGAGCCGGGAGACGTTAAGTTGCATTGGCTCGTCATGCGAATCATGTCTTGCTGTGATGGGGGTTAGGAAACGGGGTGGCCCCCCTGCTTTTCTTGCATGTTGGGGCTTGTCTCATGAGATTATCGACTTTGATGGCGAGATTGACGAATTCGGAAAAGGAGATTTCTTCCCCCTTACAGGCTAGTTCGGTTTGTAACTCGGGATTGAGACTGCGTTGAAACATGGCCTTTAACGCAACATCATTCCAGCCACTCTGTGCAGCTAATGTCCTGAACTCAATAGCGTAGTCAGCCGCAGTGCGGTTACCTTGTGTGATGTGGATTATTTGCGTGGATATATCCTTACCTCCAGCAGGGTATTCGAACACTTCACGGAGTTGTTGAATGAAATAATCCACTGACCCACGGAATCGTGAATCAGAGTCCCAAACAGCAGCAGCCCAGTCGATCGCTTTTCCTGTTAACAGTGTCATTAAAAACGCACATCTCTTTCTTTCAGTTTCAAGCTTTTCCCCTTGGTGTTCAAAGTAAAGCTGGACTTGACGAACAAAGCCCTTACATTGTTCGGCAGAGCCATCAAACTTCTCAGGAAGTGCAAAATTTACCGTCTTCGGTGTGGATGGGGGAAGAGAGTGGATGTAACGGGTCAGATGTTCATTGGCTGACTGGAGCTTAGCTAGTTGTTCTTGGTAGCCCTTTAATACCTCGCTCTGATAAGCAAATGCTGCTTGCATGCTAGAAACTTCCGCTGGACTCAAAGGAGGCGAAGTATTCTGTAATGATGAAGCAGAGGCAGAGTGAGAATCCATTTGCGGAAGTTTATTTGTGAGATTCACCTTTAGCAATTGAGAGAAGACTGGCAGTGGGCATGAACAAACGTGACCATCAGATAGCTTCACATCCAATAGGGAGATCCAAAAGGCATAAGTCAGAAAGCAGGCAAGGAGTCCAAGCAGTAACATCAGTCCAAACAGGCAACCAATACACAAGGGTAATCCGGGATCGTAAAGCAGAGAATTAGGCAGAATCATACACAGGCAGACAGGCAGTAGAGAGTAGACAATAACGCTTGGTAAGGCAGGATAAACTGGCAATACTTCGCGAAGAGTGAAAGCATGGTCTCTGAATAAATAGGCAGGCAAACAGGAAATGAGTGTAGAAGAACAAAAACAGGCCTTACAAAAAACAACAACAAAGAGACAACAAGTATCTGGTCATGGTAGAAGTACCCCTAATGACAAAACATTTCTTCTTCTCTATACTTTTCAAAGATCTTTTGTTTATATTTGTATTTAAAAAGATTGATGTTTGAACTTCGTTTTATCACTATCTCCAAATTATTCCATAATTGTACCCCATTGACTGTAAGGCAAAAACTTTTCAAAGTAGTACTGTGTTTCTGCGTCCTAAAATTTAATTCATCACGTAATTCATAACAACCAGTACGTTCTTGGAACCTTTTTTGTATTTGGCTTGGTAACAAATTGTGCCTTGCTTTGTATAACATCTGTACTGATTGAAACTCAACAATGTCATAAAACTTCATGATCTTTGATTTTAAAAATAGTGAGTTTGTGTGGTCCAAAAACCCTACTTTATGAATTAGTCGAATAACTCTTTTTTGCAACATTACTATTGGTCTTAATGTACTTTTATAAGTGCTACCCCATATCATAGAACAATATAATATAAATAAGGCAAGATCAAAGAACAATATAAAGTATGCAGTGCTTTACTATTTAAAATATGCTTTACTTTAGCAATTACAGAAATGCTTCTTGATATTTTAGTGATGGTATATTTAATGTGAGAGTTCCAAGTAATTCTATCATCTATAATAACTCCAAGAAATTTGATTTCATGCACCCGCTCTATAACAACACCCTCTATATGGATTGCTTCCTGAGCATTGGTGTTTCTGTTGCCAAATATCATCATTTTACTTTTACTCAAATTTAGTGATAATTTGTTTTGTTTAAACCACGTATTAACACGTTTGAGTTCCAAGGTAACAATTTGACACAGTTGTTGTAAATCATCACCCGATGCAAAAATATTTGTATCGTCTGCAAACAAGATAAATCTCAGTATTTTTGATGTTTTACAAATATCGTTTATATACATATTAAATAATTTTGGACCCAGAATGGAACCTTGAGGTAAGCCGCACACAATTTCTTGACAACTCGACAGATGATTGTCACACATTGTTTTCTATTTTTTAAGTAACTGGTAACCCACTGTAATGCTACCCCTCTAATCCCATACTTTTCCAATTTGTTAATCAATATGTCATAGTTTATTGTGTCAAATGCTTTACTTAGGTCAATAAATAACCCTATTGCATATTTCTTGTTATCAACAGCATTCGTTATTTCATCAATTATATCAAAGAGTGCATGTGAAGTTGAACAATTTTTTCTAAAACCAAACTGATTGTCTGAGAGTAATTTGTTTCTTTCTATAAAGGTATCAAGTCTAGAATTAAAAACCTTCTCTAAAATTTTTGAAAATTGTGGTAAAAGGGAAACAGGCCTGTAGTTAGTAAAGAGATGCTTATCTCCTGCCTTAAACAGAGGAATCACTTTTGCTACTTTCATACTATCAGGAAATTGACCAGTTTGCAATGACAAGTTACAAATGTATGTTAACGGCTTACAGATACTTTCAATAACACATTTTAAGGTCTTCATATCCATATCATATAGTGGTCTGTCGAGGTTTTGTTTTTACACCTTCCAACAATGTCCAATATCTCATTTTCCTCAACAGGATTAAGAAACAATGTCTTGGGATTTGTGTCTATTAGATCACAATTATAGGTCTCAACATTTGCAATTTTTGCAGCAAGATTCGGGCCAACATCTACAAAGAATTTATTAAATTTGTTGACTATTGTGTTCTTATTATTTATAATGTTATCCTCATCTCTAAAATATTGTGGATAATTGTTCATTCTAGATTTATTTCTGATTAAACTATTTAAAATATTCCATAAACCTTTAGTATTATTCTTCTTACTATCTAACAATTTATTGTAATAATCCTGTTTACATTTTCTAATGATATCTGTCAATTTATTTTTATATTTCTTATATTTAACCTCTGCTTCTTTTGTTCTATACTTTAAAAAAGCTTCTCTTCTTGCATGCATTCAGCAATCCTTTTGACATCCATGGGTTTTCTATGCCCTTTCTGTTTTCACAATAATTTTTTATTGGACAATTTTTATCATTTGTGTAAACGCTTATGTGATCGAATGCATTCAAACAGCCACAATAGACTGTCTACTCTTAATGTGTAAACAGTACGGGAAGCATACTAGCCAGACACTTTACACTTTATCGTCTAAAGACCCAAGTGTGGTTGGCTGATGAAAAACATACCAAGCACAATGTTCTCTCACCATTCCTGATTTCTAACACACACTGTGAGTGTTTGGTGTGATCTTGCGGCTATCAGAGTAGAAACAGAAGTGGTTGAAAGTGGACAAAAAAGACGGATTAAAACACCTGGGAAACGGGAATGTGTCTCCCTCGTCTACTTGTGATCTGATCAACCACAACGCATCTTAATACCAGGTGTAAACAGGGCCTTCGACTACCTCTAGAAGTTGTCGAGCTTCAAAATGTTTTAGACCCTGTTTACACCTGTGTTTAGAAAATGCATTTTAATACAAGATGTAAACAGGGCCTAAGGGTATATCGGCTATTAGTATTTCAGTTGCTCTTTCTTTTCTATCTATTGCGAGTTTTCAGATAAGTCTGAACAACATTTATGGGGGAGGGGGAGGGGGGGTGGGCTTGCTCAGGTAATCGCATAAAGTAAAAACATGATGAAAACGTAATGAAGACTCACAACGTGGTACAACAAAAATGCAGGAATAAAAAACATAAATTAAGGAAATGAAATGACCCCAGCACACCCTCATGACTGTCTGTCAAGATCAAGAAGTCTTTTAAAATACCAGGTTATATACACTTTGGCTAAAAAAGCTTTTGCCGTGAGTTATATTACAGCCGAGCCATAAAAATAGTTGACTGTAAGTTTCTATAATGTTTCTGTGTCCCTGCAAAGATTGTACTTTGTCTTTCGTGTTGCTTTTAGAAATGCTGTTGGACTTCTGGGACCTCCTTAAAAATAATACCCACACCCCGGTACTGAGAGTGCACAGTACAACATTTCCAAAAACTGTCAAAGCTGTCACATAGCCAAATAGTGATTTGTTCTCTTGTTGGACCTTCTCATTTAATTTCAGCTTGTTAATTTCCCACATTCTTCAAAATACTCTGCAGTCATTAGGGACAAGTCAATAATCTCCCCCAGAACACAGATCAGCTCACATATAACATTAAGGAACAATGCTCTTCCTTCTTGTTATCACTTGTTGAATAAGACTTTATTCCATGTGGTCAAAAGAGTGCATGAAATACAGCCACCTCTGATAAAGCTACTATTTTAGTCCCACTGTTTTCTTGGAATGCACATTTTCTGGCTTCAAGATGAACTCCCTTTTGAGCTAAATCCCTTTTGAAAGGCAAGGTAAGATACAGTCCAGTCAGTAGAGCTCAATTGCATTGTGACTCACGCCATAGTGCTTTAAATAAACTCTATAAAGCAGATGTAACTGCTGAAAGCCCAATTAAGTTCACTTCAAAGCAGTGTTTTCAATACTTCCCGTTGGCATATCAAGTTGTGCCAGTGCTTTCATCTTGTCCTGTGTGCCCAACTGATCTCAGCTCATAGACAGAGTCAGGAAGTCATCGGGAACGCCTGTCGCATGAATGTTCCAGTGATGGAGTGAATGTGCTTAGTATCTCAGTAGCCTGGGAAGAGGATCCAAAGACCCCCAAATCTCAGATAAGACCCCTAAAGTCAAACCCAGTCTCATGAGAAATAGCATGAGGTGGTGATATCATATGAATTCGTATGATGTGATTTAAAGTCCCCCTGTAGTCAATAATTGTATTCTTTAAAACACATCTTTGATCACCAAAATGACACCCTTGAATTTTTTTTTGTCATGCCTTAAACTAGCATGAATGTAACTCTACACCCTTGCCTAATTTAGTATACGCGGTTATTTGAATATGCAAATTAGCCCCGCCTCCACTCACTCACTCACACCAGCTCAGAGATCCACTCGAGTATCACACTTTGACGTGATTGGTCACAAGGAAGTTTGGTGACGTCAGAAACACCAGGGATTTTAAAACCGTGTTTTTGAGACCGTCTTTGGTTCACTGCAGTTTTAAGGAGAAAATACTCATCAATGGTGTTCGTTGACTCATGTATTTGCACATGGTTTGTCTTAAAGCATATTAAAAACTCCACACAGACATACAGGGGTTGGACAATGAAACTGAAACACCTGGTTTTAGACCACAATAATTTATTAGTATGGTGTAGGGCATCCTTTTGCGGCCAATACAGCGTCAATTCGTCTTGGGAAAGACATATACAAGTCCTGCACAGTGGTCAGAGGGATTTTAAGCCATTCTTCTTGCAGGATAGTGGCCAGGTCACGACGTGATGCTGGTGGAGGAAAATGTTTCCTGACTCGCTCCTCCAAAACACAGTGGCTCAATAATATTTAGATCTGGTGACTGTGCAGGCCATGGGAGATGTTCAACTTCACTTTCATGTTCATCAAACCAATCTTTCACCAGTCTTGCTGTGTGTATTGGTTCATTGTCATCCTGATAGACGCCACAAAACTGTGCTCTTACCCTGCTAATTGGACCTTCACAGTCTGCTCTTATTGGTTCAATGTGCAATTAATGAAGATTGGCCACCAGGCTGGTCCAATTTAGCCATGAAACCTCCCACACTAAAATGAGAGGTCTTTCAGTTTCATTGTCCAACCCCTGTATAAACAACATTCAAAACTTGATTTTCACCACAGGGGGACTCTAATTAAACTTAGAAAAATAAAAAGTAAGCATAAAGATCCACTTCTCTCCCCATATCTAAACCTAATCGCAAATAGGGCATAAACCCAGAAAATTCATACAAATAAGCCACTATGAGAGTGTGTTGATGGCTTTATTATTGAAAACAAAAGGCTCATATGAACCTTTAAATGTAGCACAAATAGAAGTTTAGTTAATTTTACCTAAAAAATCTTGATCAAATGTTTCAAAAAGTGGACACCCCTTTCCCAAAGTATGATTTTAGGTATAAAAAAACACCTTTCTCTGTGTACTGTAGCGTGTTTGCAGCTTTTAAGTAAACACACAACTGAAACATTATATCGCTTCTCTTTCCAGACACGAGTTTTTAACGTAAAAGCTTCCTTGGGTTACTTTCAGAGTAAAAACCATGAGAAACTGCTGATGGAGTGTTTTCGTACTCCGGCGTCGCCGTCACACGTCTCCGTCCATTAGTCGGGCAGGGAGAGGGGAAATGATGCGGCCCATCATTGTGTGCCGGCAGAGCCTGAGAGAGATTGCGGGTCGGAGGAGGTGTTGCGGTGCTGCCTACAGGGGGTTCCCTCCTCCCCGCGGGCCCGCCCGCAATAGGCTGGGTGGCAGGACTGCCGTAGCTTTGGGGGAGGGGTCCCTTCTGCCCTCCCGCTGACAGGATCTGGTCAGTGTCCTGCCGCTGAGGGTCACGGCCCAGCTTAGGAACACAAACTTATCTTCCGTGCATCTGCCGGGCCGCCTGCGCAGTCAGTCTGTCTCCTGCGCTCTCTTTCCTGCAGGGGGAGGTTGGGGGATACTTCGCTTGAGGAGAGTGACAGAGAAGGAGGGAGAGGGGGGATAGAATGGGAAAAACCAAGGATCTAGACCCTGCCAAGTCGCTGAGTTACATGGAAAACACGAGCTGCCTCCAGGGTAACAGGCCCACTTCTGAATTTCGACAAACAAAAATAACTCGGGCGACTGGATACGGCCATTCCTCAAGCGAAGCGCACTTTTTTTCCCGATCTGTCAGCCAGAATTCCCAGAAGCTGAGCAAACTCATTCTGGAACCTGGACTGTCTTTGAGGACTGCTAATTTGCTCTACTGTTACAAGCGAGGAAGAAACTTAATAATACTGTTTTGCCCCAGTTATTTATCATTCCTCTCTCCACAGATGGACATGACCTTTAAGTGACCAATGGTGAAGCTCAACTCTGGCCCTTTCGGTGACTTATTTCATCATTTGAGCGGCGTATGATTAAATTCTCATGACCTAATGCATTGTAGAATGCCTTGGAACTGAAGTTAATGTTTTCTTCTTTCTTTCTTTCTCTTTTTTTGTATTTTTTTTTATTCAACTCCCACCCTTTCCTCAGCAGAGCAAGGGAACGCTGGCTGCGTCTGCCCAGGAGAAAATGACAACTTCATTAGAAGGGTTTGGATTGAGCGGAGAGTGAGAAAACAAATGATTGTACGCGGTGTTGATGGAGTGCAGTGAGTTCTACCTGCCAAAACCTTGTCTGCCTATAACCTGAACCCAGACGAGAGAATTAGAGATGATGTATGGCCAAGAGCGCGCTATCTGAGGGGAGGAGCGCTGTGAAAGGCATGGTTTGGGTCTCTTCTTTTTTAGGAAGCGGTTTTGGTTCAAACTGCTGGTTTTTGGGGTGAGTTTTTAACACATAAAGTGTGAGATGCATAAGCCAGTGACATAATGCTAATTATTTTTGTCCTTTGCATTAATTTATTCAAAAATACATCTATACATATTCACTGCATATCAAAACCCAGCTTATGAGATAAAAAACACACACACATATATGTAGTGTATGCAGCTGAATACCATGAACAAAAATTCACTTACACAAGGACTTTTTGTCTTCGATTTAAAAATACCATGGCAAAAACAACTAGCCTAACTAATACACAGTAAATTTCAAGCATTACTAAAGACATGTAAACACTCAATAATTAAAAAGAACAAATAAACAAATTAGCAATCTCACAAATAAATATAACTGAACAAAGATACGACTGAAATAAACAGTATTTTAAGATTTTAAGTTACAGAAGCTATAATCAAATGTAAAAAATATATAGGCCTACATTACAAATATAGTAACAAAAGATATTCAGTCAAGAACAGCAAGTGAATTTTCTCTATTTCTTTTGTTGTTTGATTAACATTATTATATAGACGGTAGCAGGAATATCAGGCTGCTGTCACTTTAAGAGCTGCACGAATCCAATATACTGTTACATTTACAGTTTTTTTGTCAACTGTTTACATTCACTTTTGACATAACCGACGTACTGTATTTGTCCATTCAAGTGCAAAAACACATGGAAGAAAACTTTGTTCAATACAGTGCACTACAGTATGAGAGATGGCTTTATATGCTCTTGTTTTGTATGTGTTAGCTTGAATTGTTTAAAATCTCATTAAAACAGCCTTTTCTGTGTTCGCATTTTGGGAGTGTGTGTACAGCACAAAAAACAGCTCAGGTCTTCTTGCGCTTGAATGGTTTAAAATCATAATGAAACACAAATGAATCAATAAGAGGAACCAAAATCAAAGTATCGGATTCCTGACCGATTGAAGAATTAGAAGAAATTTTCGATTCCCAGCTCTAGTGTTTCTCAAACCCTCAGCCTCAATATTTAATGTGTGCTGCCTGAATGGGGGACATGCCTGTGAATATCAACAGTACGTAATGATTTGTTTTATAAGAATTTAGAGTTTTCCAAGAAATAATTACGCTGGTACAACCAGGAAACACTGAAATTAAATTTTAAGAGGGAAACTGTCATAAAAATGTAAAACGGTAAACCTCTTCTTTGGAAACTGACACTTGTTTTTCGCCGCATGTTTCCATGAGGCGAGGTGTAGGTCTTCACAGTATCACCGATGCTACTTGTACTAATCTATAGTTTAATAGAATTGAGTTATGTTGTAACTGGACCATTGAAATAAAAATGTAACCAAGTATTTAACCATTTTCAGCATCACATGCAGTGCGCTGTCCTTATCACCTGATGTCTGATCACATGGTGCATCATAAAGGTTTTTAGCTGTCTGAAACTAGAGCGCACCGACTAACTGGTTAGTTTATGTAGTAAAAAATAAAGCAGAGCAGATGTTTTTTGTGGTGTTCAGTAAAAGAAGGGTTAATAGTGTACATTGGATGAGCAGTGAGTGATGTGCTACAGGTTTTACAGTGTCTTGTCAGAGGGGCTTTAGGAAATGTGCGGCAGTCTGCGGTTAGTGGTCTTTTTTGACACAGGTTGATCCTCTGCCATATCCAACTTGTATTTCACATCGTGAAACATGAAAAAAATGACCTTTTCTACCCTGTTTGTGTCATTCCTGAGCCTCACAGCCTCAAATCCAGGTTAATCACCCTCCAAATGTTTAATCGGTGTCATATATCATTAGAAGAGATATTATAAAACATGTAGTTTTGTAGTTCAAATGTTATGTGTGGACTTCAAGGAAAGAAAGTTCAAGAGGAATAGAAGTAAAAAAATAAAATTAAAACGCAGCAAAATTTCCAAAAGCTTCATGGACAGAAATACATTTTCAACCATAGAAATTATTAGAGATAATGTCAGGTAACCCTCAGATGTATATAATGTGGTAATATCCAAGTGAAAATGGTTTTACATATATATGTAAGTATATGAGTGTATTTGTCCATTCAAGTGCAAAAGTAACATATCTTATTACTGTCACATCCATAGAAAGGTAGACCAGGCAGATGTAAACAAATAACAAGTTTATTTAAGTGCAGAGTGAGCAATGCAGGATAGCTTGAGTGCGATGGTGATAAACAGAGCTGACGAACACTTAACTGACGGTGAACCAATGTCTTTACAGAATGCTGATGAACTTGATGGCCAGGGAATCACAGGACAATGAACGAAGACAATCTTCAGGATAACTGGTAAGTCTTTTCAGAAAGGAATCTCAGGTAAGTAGAGTCTGTAGTGTCGAGCGACAGACCAGACACTGAGGTGCAGGAAACTGTGACTGAAGTAGTGAGTGCAATCATGACGTGCAGGTGTCCGTGATTAGAATTCAGGTGACTGTGATCTGGTGTAATGAACGGGTGCAGTGGACGGGAGTGATGACGTGGATGGCTCCGTGACAATTACACCAATGAAAGTAGTTTTTTAAGGGTTAGATATTAGGGTATAAATCACTTCTTAAAGGGTTAGTTCACCCTAAAATGAAAATTCTGTCAGTAATTACTCAATGTCTCAATAAAAAAGTCAATGTCGCCTTTTTCGCTTTTCTTCGTCATTGGCTTTTGGTTTGCTTAGTTGGGGACATTTAACATTTAATTTTGAATTTAACAATACTATTACAACTTTACTTTCCTGTTATCTCTGTAAAGCTGCTTTGAAACAATTTGTATTGTAAAAAGCGCTATATAAATAAAGGTGACTTGACTTGACTTGACTACGCACCCTCGTGTCGTTCCAACCCCGTAAGACTTTCGTTCATCTTTGGAACACAAATTAAGATATTTTTGATTAAAACTGAGAGCCTCGAGAAGATATTCACGTAGTGTAATTGCGTAGAGCTTCTGTGTTCAACGTCACACGTAGGCTCACTATTGGCCGATGCTGGTCATGTGTGTGATGCGTGTGATGTTCAACCAGAAGCGTTACACAACACTACGTGAATATCTCAAGGCCGTCAGAGAAGGAAATGAATACGAGAATAAAGTCGTTATTTTTGTTAGTTTTTTTGCGCTCAAAAAGTATTCTCGTCGCTTGACAAACTTAAGATTAAGCCACTGTAGTCACTTGGACTATTTTAACAATTTCTTTAATAACTTTTCCTGGCCGGCAAGTTTCAATCCCTTAGAAGCCTATGGAGGAGTGATCCAGCTCTCAGATTAAATCACAAATATCTTAATTTGTGTTCCGGAGATGAACGAAGGTCTTACGGTGTTGGAACGACATGAGGGAGAGTAATTACTGACAGAATTTTCATTTTGGGGTGAAAATCCCTTTAAGGAAACAAATGCCTTTTAATACTTTTAACATTTAACATTTTTAATATAAAAGGTTATATAAAAGTTAATATAACCACTGATATAAAAGGTAATAATAAGTAATTTACAAATACATGTAAACTAACTCTTATTAGAGTATTAGTAGATTGTGGCAGACTGATAAGAGTCGAGTTAGTAGAAATAAGTTGACGTAGTTGCAAAGTTAGGTAACACTTTATTTTACGGTGTCCGTGATACAGAGTAATTACTTCATTAATTACTTAGTAGTAGACATTGTAATAACATGTAACAAAATGCAATTAACATGTAATGGGAGTTATGGGACAGCCTGTACTTACAGATTGTAATTACACACATGTAACAGGCCGAGTCGGTTACATATGTGTTACCGACTTGGTACAATGTAACAAGTACTTAAATATGTTACTAAGGTAGAAAGCCTGCAGTTACACATGGTCATTTTGTACCTTATAAAATAAAGTGTATCAAGGTTGTACTTAAGTGTACTTCATGTGTATCTATATATCTTATCCATCTGAATTAACCCTAGTTTACAGCTTAAATACATGCGGTAGCTTCCTAAGTACATTGCAGTTACATAATATTACACAGGGATAAGCTATGTAAAATAAAGTGTATCAAGATTGTACTTAAATGCACTACATGTGTATCTACATACCTTATACACTTGAAGTACACTTAAGTACAATTTTGATACACTATTTTAGAAGGTACAAAATGACCATGTGGAACTGCAGGCTTTTTTCACACCTTAGTAACATATTTAAATACTTGTTGTTACATGGTGTAGTACAAAGTACTTTCTTATAATTACATTATACCAAGTCGGTAACACGTATGTATCCGACTCGGCCTGTTACATGTGTAACAGTAGCTGCCTATGAGTGTAATTACAATCTGTAAGTACAGGCTGTTCCATAACTTAGTTACATGTTAATTACGTTTTGTTACATGTTATTACAATGTCTACTACTAAGTAATTAATTAAGTAATTACTCTGTATCACGGACACCGTAAAATAAAGTGTTACCCAAAGTTACTTATAGACTGTAGAATTGTCTGTAGAGTCTGTTGAGGGGCATCAACATAAAGTGTTAGCAGATTGAGAGTTAGTTGACATGTTGTTGGAAGTTACTTTTAATTAGAAGAATGTCTAAAGTGCACTATCACAATAAACTGATCCAGAATACTTTTCCTGCATGTACTGTATCTGAGTTTTATGATGGTTCCATGGAAACAAAGCCGTAATAAAAAAAAGAATTTTCACAGTAACATCAACACAAATTCAGTTTAACAGATCTCACATTGTTCACTCACCGCATCAGTGTGTTTCATGAATTATTGTGGCCGTTAAACACGGCTTGATCTAATATGGGGAAGCTTTAATAAAAACGTCCAAGCACTTCACAATTTATGAGTCATTGTGATGATCTATAACTCCACTCACACCTTGAACTTGTAGGCTAGGACTCCCTGTAAACTTGCTAACATTTCAAAAATTTCTCCAAAACAAAGCACACTTTATTTCGATACTCCACTTTAGACATTCGCCTAACTATAAGTAACTTTATAAGTAACTACATGTCAACTAACTCTCATTAGAGGATTAGTAGACTATCTACTTAATATCTGCTAACACTTTATTGTGATGCTCCCCAACAGACATTTTACTGTCTGAAGTTGCTTAAAGTCAGTAGAATTTCTAAAGTGGACTATTAAACTAAAGTGTAACCCATGGGTGTTTCCTAGAATGCATTCCCTAAACTCTGCTTCTAAGCACCAAGAGCTGGGGGAGAGGCTCAGATGAAATAGGGGGTGCTGGAGCTCAGCGTACACTATGTCCTGGCTGCCTCTCTCAAGGCTAGTTGGGGCGTGTGCTGCGCGGTTTCCACCCCCGTCCGTTCAAGCAGGTGCCAGGCACGGTGAGAGGCTTCAGTCCCGCAGCGCTGACCCAGGACGCCCTCAGCCAGCCCGTGATGGATCCTCTCCTCCTCCAGATACCTCCTCCTGAGCTTTAATGGGCTGGAGCCTCGCATTCCTGTTTATCAGTGTTTGCGGTAAATGCATGCATGTGCACAAACACAGCGAGATTAACACGGTGACCTGATGTAAGTTTACCCACTAAACCGCAGAGGCTCTCTGTAGAAAAAGGGTTGAAGAAAGTATGGGGCATTTCATTAGCAGCCCCCAAAGATTCATTTATTTACCTAGAGTTGACATCAGATAATACTATGCTTTAAAGTACTATAAAAGGAATAATAATGTATTTCATTGAAATTGTAAGTGACATATAGGGCCCTATCATACACCTGTCGCAATGCAGCGCCAGGCGCGACAAGTGTTTTTTGATAGTTTCAGCCCATCTGTGCACCTATGGGCGTGCTGGTCTGAAAACGAGGTGTGTTCAGGCGCATTGTTGGTGCGTTGCTATTTTGAGGCAACTGAAATGGACTGAGCCATTGACCAACTGAAACCTGCTCTAAAGTCAATGCCGCAATATATTTTTTGTTATTTAAAGAGCGCGTTAGTAATGTGTGCCTATAGGCGGGCGCACAACGCGTGTACACTTTGTCTCGTAGATGTTCTGCAGGAAAAGCGTTCAGTTTTTCCGCTTGAAAATCACGCCATGTAAATAGCGAATTCGCCATGGCGCGAGTGCAACTGGCTTTTAAAGGGAATTGGGAGATGAGACTCTCATTGGTTTGTTGCATGTTACGCCAAAACACACCCATTATTCATTAAGAGAATAAGGACAACCCTTTTAGACCATGTGCCGCGTCATTAAACTAGCAAAAGCGGATTCGGACACGCCCGAAGCGGCTTACGCCGTGCGCTTATGGCCATGCGCTTAGATCGTTAAAATAGGGCCCAATGTGTTTTTTAGGACATTGCCAGGGACTTACTTCTGAGTTGTTTTGAGCATGTTGGCTATATAGCTGGTAGATGTTAAAAGGCATTGACAAAAATATTCTACTCAAAACTGAAAAGCATAAAATAGTGCTAAGTGCAATAAAAAATGCTTTATTTTGCCTGATGTGTTTGCAATAATCGAATAAGCATGAAAATATAGCATATTGTTCGCTTAGTGTCTTGTTTTCGTTTACTATTTTATCAACATGACATCATGACTTTTGCATAAACATACACGCCACTTTCAAGTGAAGTGGCGTGTTATCTATACGCATTTTGAGCTATCCGCGTGTATGCGTGTATGTCTACGCCGTTAAATGTCCGAGTGATTCCGCGTGCATGTACACGCCGTTAAATGTCCGAGCGAAACGAAGAAAAACCTAGATCTACATCTGGCGAGCGATATTTTTTGTCCTAGGATGGTAGGGGAACATTAATGGTATTAACCCCAGTGACGGGTAGGTTTAGGGACGGGGTTGGGGTAGATCATATATTTATATATACAGTATGTAACGTTAAGTCAACGGCGTTCATAAACACGCTGAAAAGCAATTATGCGTGTTGATAGCACGCCAAAAATGGAAATACGAATTGGCGTGTCATACATACGCTATTTCATGAGATCAGAGATAAGGAGACGTACAGCGAGTAGGGCCTACCGAACAAACTTGGAACCTATATTCGTTAACGCAACCTTTTCCTGGCGCCGTAAATCAGTGTCGCAAATATTCAGTGCTTACCAGAATATTACACTTAGCATCATGCTAAGGCCAAGCTTTATTGAGCTCATTTGTGATGCTCTTTAGGCTACATCTACATTAATCCGGATACATTTGAAAACAGCGTTTTCGTTTCAAAACGCTCTCGGTCCGCATTAGCATTTTCAAGCATTTTCCAAAAGTTTCTCACTTACACTAAAACGTCGCTAAATTCACCTGCATGCGCTTTGTAACGTGTTAAATATAGATATTTTTTTCGTACACAAACGCATCGCTTCGCTTCAGGGTTAGGGTTAGGGTTAGGGTTAGGGTTAGGGTTAGGGCCTTTATTAACCCCCCGGAGCAGTGTGGAGCACTTTTATGATGGATAGATGCACTTTTATGATGGATAGATGCACTTTATGATGGATAGATGCACTTTTATGATGAATAGATGCACTTTTATGATGAATAGATGCACTTTTATGATGGATAGATGCACTTTATGATGGATAGATGCACTTTTATTATGAATAAATGCACTTTTATGATGGATAAATGCACTTTTATGATGGATAGATGCACTTTTATTATGAATAAATGCACTTTTATGATGGATAAATGCACTTTTATGATGAATAGATGCACTTTTATGATGGATAAATACACTTTTATGGACTTCAAAGCAGAAACAGCTGTCTGTCAATCCACTGCCATTATTAAGCTAGGAAGAGCCAGGACATATTTTTATATAACTTTGATTGTATTCGTCTGAAAGAAGAATGTCATATACACCTATGATTTGAGGGTGAGTAAATAGTTTCATTTTTGGTACATCAAATTTTTGGTACAAGTACATTAAAAAAACATTCTTAGATAAAATGTACTGAACGTGTTCATATTGTATTGCAAAACACTTTTGCTGCTATTGTGGTGAGATACGGGAAGGTTAGGAACATGGAAATTATATTGTGATAAATGATAGATGAAAAAATATACAAATGCTAGCTTTTACCTGACAAGGCAAGATTAGTTCAGGTCGTAAAATGTTGTGGTGCAACTGTTGTGGTGCATTACTATGAATTAATAATTCACATGTTAAAATAAAATATGTTTGTTTTTTGATGATGACAACACATTGTCACGGTGCAGTAATGAAGCGCACGAGGACAGAGATAGAGTAACAAAAACAGTCTTTAAAAAATCCACAAACAACACAGATTGAAAGAGAAAAACATACAACAGGTTTAACATTAACACTAGCATAGATGACACTGAACAAGGGAGCTAAGGTAACACAGGGCTTACATTTACATTGTTGCTTAGAAAGGAAGGGGTTATTTATGGAGATGTTGTTACAGTGTAATTGCACAAATAAGCGATAATGTTATTACTATAGTAAGTACATGTACATAAAGTGTCACTAGAAACAAATATCATTTATGTCCATAGCATAAGCAGGACAAGTTAAAAAGTTTAAGCATTAAAAATGATGCTTTAATAATGATGCTTACCTCAGAAATCACCTCACATTAGTGTCAAAGGACAGGTAACAGGTAAAGGACGGGGCATTTCAAATCAAACAGCTTTCAACAGAGATTTAGGATGAATGAATCATTGATCATTCACAGATTGTATTTGAGGGGAAAAGGTCATTATGGCACAGAAGTCAATGGGACGTATTGCTTGGATTTCTACAGAGCTCATATTTTAAGGCACTAAACCAACATGTTTGACACACACACACACGCACACACACACACACCACACACACACACACACACACACACACACACACACACACACACACACACACACACACACACACACACACACACACACACACACACACACACACACACACCAGTACAGTCAGGCTCAGGAATGCGCAGGTCTTCTTCCTCTCTACTTGCTGACTCATAATAAGCTCCTTCCCCTGGTATTGAAGGACTGCTGTTCTTGCATGGGATTTTCCTCACAGTAAAGCTGCTGTTACAATAAACTTGGAGTCAATACACTGACCTCCCCAATGAATCAGCAGCTACTGTTTTCACCTCAAACTTCCCCCATAAATCCTCCACCATGTTTCCTCTCAGCCACCCAAACGTGGCCCCATTCATGGCCCTTTATTGTTTCATCCAGTGTCCCTATCCTGCCATGCTTCATTCTACCTGAAATCAAAATATTCTCCAAATCGTTATTCTACTTAGGCTGGGTTGTGATCCTTTCCTTCAGAATGGGGGTCAGTGTGAGGTGTTTTTATTCTACAAGTGTAGAATTTTCTTGAAGACAGACGCCAGATTTTTTCTTCTAATGGTGATGACTTGAATAAACAGCCAATATGAAAACTGAAGTGGAGCGAGTGATATTAATGCATGTACAAAGCGGTTTTCAATATCTTAGATCCCATGGAACAGAATGGTCGAGCAACCACAGAAAAACACTAAATAATCACCATTCATTTTAACCAATCAAAACACCCGATTGAGATTCTGGAACCTCTCTGATTGGTGGATCTCACAGGGTTGTTAAAGAATTTAAAAAAAACTTTTGCTGATCATTTACTCATCCAAGATGTCCATGTCTTTCTTTCTTCAGTCGAAAAGAAATTAATGTTTTTGATGAAAACATTCCAGGATTTTTCTCCATATAATGGACTTCAATGGGACCCAAACGGTTCAAGGTCCAAATGACAGTTTCAGTGCAGCTTCAAAGGGCTTTAAGTAATTATTATTATTATGTTATTTATCTTTTATCACTTACTTATTAATTTATTATTTGAATTTTGTTTTTCTCTAAACTTTCCACACACTCCTTTGCTGCCTCTCTTTGAGGTCGCTCGATGGTCATGATGTCGACTCAGAAGACAGCTGCCTATATAGGCAACCAGGACCTCACTAGATTTTGGAACAACTCCCGACTTCACTGTGTCCCACCAAACCCTGTCCTGCTCATTCTCTTCAAATGAACACAAACGAATGTTTTCATTTTGAGCTGAACAGTAAAGTATGTTATCACAGGCTGCTCTCCTCCATACAAGAGAAGAGAAAACAAATGCAGATTTTCAAAAATGCCGTCCCATTATGACTAAATTGTTTTAATTAGATTTAAAATGTTTTAATTTTGTTTGTTTTTAGTTCTAGTTGCGCGCAAGAGTGATGGTGTGATTAATTTGGTGAGCGCTCATCTGACAGCTTTATGACGTTCCTCGGTCACCTTCATTTCAAGAGGTCACAACCTGATCATTAGACTAATAACTTACATCATGGGGAAATGTATAATTGTTTAATTTGTTCTGATAAATTATGTATACTCCAAATTCTCAATAGCCTAAACCAATTTGTTGAATAAATCACTATTTCTGCAAAACCTTCAACATTTACATAGTTCTTAAGATAAAATGTTCAAATCAAATGAATCCACATTTCAAGACAATTTCTAACCTTTACCAGCAGTAATGTGTGTCTGCTGCAGAGGTCCTCTCATCATTTCCTTTTTTAGTTTTAAAAACTGAACTGCTTTTTTTTTTCATGTGCTTAAACATCATTGACCCATTTATTATTTGAATTTGTCCGGAAAGAGTATTTGCACACACACGTTCTCCAAGTGTTATCAATATTTTTCCAATATTTGGTATCCATCAACCCAAATTGTGTCTTCAGCTGAAGTGTGCTGATATAAATCTGTCCAGTTTGAGGGCCAGGCCTGACCCGTACGGTTGGCCCCCGTGAGCCTTTGTTTGGCAGACGCCTCCGCTCCTCCTTTCATCCTCCCTTGAGATAAACCCCTCGCTGGACCTTCATACATCACAGCGTTTGATGTGGGGCTGCTGTGGCCCACGGGTGGGCTGGAGATGGACTTCCTCACAGCTCTCGCTCATCAATCCTGACCGCTCATCTGCACCTCTGCCCTCTTGACCACAGAGAAGCAACAACAAGAAACCTCAGCGTCAGACCGTGTGACGTTCAGCAATCCGTCACTCCGATCGGGCTCCTGAAAGTATATAAATCTCCACCAAATTTGGTAACTTACATACATTTCCAACAAAACTGACTGACATTATGTGGCTCCTAATTATTTTAGTCACACCCGAAAGCAGATTTTGGTAACACTTTAGGTAACCAATCAGGTTCTTTTGTAACACTTTATTTTACAGTGTCCTTGTTACACGTGTTACATGTAATGACTATAAATTATGCATAATTATACATGCAACTAAACCCTAATCCTAACCCTAAATACATGTAGTTATTATTACTCAGTACTTAAATGTATAATTACACTGTAACACAGACACCTTTAAATAAAGTGTAACCCACTTTACAATAAGGTTCCATTTAACATTAGTTAATCAGCTAATCGGAACAATTACTAATACTTTATTAAAATGAAAAGTTTCATCTGTTAATATTATTTCATTGACCTGAGCTTTTTTTTCTTTATTACCTACTGTCAATAAAGATGAATAAATACTGTGACAAATGTATTGCTCATTGTTAATTAATGCATTAACTAACATTACGGACCTTATTGTAAAGTGTTACCAATAATATTAACAGATACAACTTTTGATCTTAATAATAAAATTAAAATTATTAACTATTATCAATGCTTTGGAAGTATTTTTCATTATTAGTGCATGTTAACTAATGTACTTGGAAGTAACTGATCATATGTAATCTGGATTACGTAATCAGATTCCTAAAATGAAATACTTGTAATTAGATTACATTTTTAAAAGCTCGTAATCAGACTATTTACTTGTTTATATGTGAAATGATTACTACATATTCACAAAATAGCAGTAAATTATTCATAATTCAATTATTCCCCCTATTCTCCTTTGTCTTTTAAAATTTCCTTCCTAAATATATTCAGAAAGTCTTCCAGTTTTGTGTAATTCCACACATAAGAACAGCCACTATAGGCAGCATTTGAAAAATTGAGAGGCCACACATAATAAACAAGTAAAACATTTTAGTAAACATTTTTTTTTTATTGTTTTTATTTTTAAATATAAGCTCATCCTTTTACAAACCACCTGCAGTTCCTTCAAAAACCCCAGTATGAGAAACCATAACATAATGTTTAATGCACTTCATGTTGTTGATAACAAAAAATGTAAAACATTTTATTTCTCTTTGCATATTTATATGCAACATTGTTATTCTATTCAAATCAAAGTGATAAAAGAGTTAAAAGTAATCAAAAAGTAATCCGATTACATGGCCTAAAACATTACTAACAACAATTGTCCTCATGTCAGTTGTATTCAGTAATGGATTACAATTTGTAAGTAATCTACTAATATTAACAAACGAAACCTAATTGTAAAGATTTACCCACATTTCAAACTTTACATTTGAATAATAAACCGTATCGCATGAGTCACTCCCCGAACCCGTCTGATAAGAACAGACACACTCATAGTTCTGATAAATCACTTTCACTTTCAGTTCCACTATTATTCCAGCTTCATATTCAATATCCACAAAACATTCATTCCCTTCACATCTTTCTCATCCAATCAGCGTGACTTAAGCAGCGTCCACAGCGTGTGCATCATGACTCACAATGAGGTGCCAAAATCAGTGGAGGGGGAGGAAGCCCCGCACAAACACAGGAAGTGCTGCGTTTCACACACAGGGACAGAGAGTCTGAGGTCTCCGCTCTGCTCCACTGATCCAGGGATAAGATTAACCTGGCTGAGAGTTGCTTTATTGTTGCCTGTGACAGCGTAGCCTCGAAACCCGCTGTGAAAAGTTGTGTTATTTTGGTGCGTTATGACACTGAGGAAGTAATAAAACTGCACAGAATGTACAACCAATTGAGGATCTGTCAAATTAAGAGTGGAAAGTGAAAGTATAGCCTGGGTCTTGTTTTATTGATGTTTAATGTCGATCTGTCTAATAGTCTTTCCAATTTTTTCCGGTCCCCTTGAAAACCGTGTCTGATTCCGGCCAGGAAAACGTTACTAGACGGCTTCTGCAGCGTATGTATTTCTTCGCTGGAGTATCTGTCATTACCATAACATGGTTAACTCAGCATGTTAGAATAATGTCATTGACCTGAGTGCTTCTGACCGAGGAAGGTTATCAGCGGGAAGAATTCGACAGAGACCACACACCGATACTGAGCATCTTATGTGCTCCACGTTTGCAACAATCTCATTACAATATCCATTGATTTGGCCAAATTAGCAGAGTGGACAATTATAGAAACAAATTGTTTTGCAATTTAAATGGCAATATGTCAATGTTGTTCTTTGATAGATTTTCTGACTGATTTTCTGAGATTTTCTTCATATTATTGCATTTCGTTTATCTTGTCTGTGGTACTCATATATACTCATATATATATATATATATATATATATATATATATATATATATATATATACAGTATATACACACATAACAATATACACATGAGTAACATGGACATGAACTTTTGTGTTCTGACATCAAGAATTTAGGGTCAAATGTATGTATATGTGCGGTAAGATAACCCAGACATGAACATAGTGTCGGCCCAGATCCGGCCCACATCTGGTACGCATTGGATCCACATGTGGCCCAGATCTGGGCCGACACTATGTTCATGTCTGGGAAATTATTTATAAATCATAATCTATGTAGTCTCCTAATTAATATTAGCTCATAAAACTGTTTAATTAAAACAATTTTGAGTTACATTTTATTTGGTAACAATTTGCATACACAAACACTTGCATAATTACACGCATAACCCCAAACCAGATCAAACCCTAACCCTATAGTAAGTAGGCTAGTTACTTAATATTACTCAGTACATAAATGTATAATCACACTGTAACAAAGATACTTTAAAAAATAACCTTTTTTTTTAAGGTGTCATTGTTACAGTGTAATTCTATATTTATGTACTGAGTAATACTAATTAATGTAGGGTTAGGGTTTGGTTTAGGGTTAGTTGCATGTAATTATGCATATTTTATAGTTATTACTACAGTAATGTGCTGAAACAAGTACACAAATAAAGTGTTACCCAATGTTGTTGTTTTAGATGGAAGTATACACACACACGCTGCACGCATAACATAGAAAACGCAGTATTCCCAAATTGCAGCACACTCTTTTCACCTCATTTCCTCCGTAATGTCCTCCTGTGAGCTAGAGAAGTGATTGAGTAAGAATTCCAGAGTATCTGTTACAAACGGCAAATTAACTTGAATTTCAAATATTTCATCACTGGTTTATATCACCTCCCTCATTCATTTCATCACTGGAATCTGTCTCACAGCATTTCCAGGGAGAAATAAATCCTTTCAGGAGCGCTAAGAAGACACTCTGGCGCCACCCAGCGAAGACCTTGAAGAAATGATCAGAACAGAGTAATAAGCCAGCTATAACTGAACAAGCAAAAACGTCCGCATAGTAACCTACTAATACACTATTTGTTGTTTTTCTATTTGTTTTTCATCCACTAAATATGTATGCTATTAGGCCTACACTTGAGGGTTGGACCCACTTTTGCCTTCAGAACCGCCTGAATTCCTCGTGGGAGATTTTGGTCCATACAGTCATGAAAGCATCACACAGTTGCTGCAGATTTATCAGCTGCACATCCATAATGCGAATCTCCCGTTCCTTCACATCTCAAAGCTGCTACTGGATGGAGATCTGGTGAATGTGGAGACCATTTGAGTATACTGACTCACTGTCATGTTCAAGAAACCAGTTTGAGATGATTTGAGCTTTGTGACACGGTGTGTTTATCATGTCGGAAATAACCATCAGAAGATGATACACTGTGGTCTTATAGATCTACATGGATCTCCCTTATTTCAGCATTATTTTGCCTAGCTATCTGTCGGGGAAGTATAGCTAGTTGGAAAAGAGTTTGGCTTACCCGTTTCTGGCAACATTTGATGGTAGAATGGTCGAATCTTGATGTAAATGTTTGTAGACAAATGGACCAAGTTAATATTTTGTGTGATTGTGTGATTCACTCCTTTAGGTTTAAGGTTTGTTAAGGTTAATAAAGGTTAATAAAAGACTGTTGACACCTGCTGTGATCATCTTCTGGATCTGCTGCCTCATGCCAAACCACAGCGGTGCTGACACAACAGTGCCCCTTGTGGTGTGGTGTGATACTCTTGTGGTATTTATTGATTATTATTTTTTTAATAATCATGCTTGCACTTAAATTGGATTATGTTGCACATTTGCCCAAAATTACAGTAGGTAACAGAACAAAATGGAAGCACTTTGGGGGAAAAAATGCTTTTACCACTTTTAAGAATATAGTGTTAAAATGGACAAAAAAAAAACATTTTCTAAGCTGACAACCTAACACATGTCCGGGGGTTAAATATTAATACTGGATAGGTTGTATGCTTGTACCAAAAAGTGTCCGACAAAGTTTTAATATCAGTTTTGGCCTCATGACTATTAAAGGGGTGGAGAATACTCAGGTCGGCTGCTCATTTAAACGTGACCCAAAGTGTGCCGAGTAAATATCCTCCACACCATTACACCACCAGGAGCCTGAACCAGATACAAGGCAGGACAGATCCATGCTTTCATGTTGTTTAGGACAAATTCTGACCCGGCCATCTGAATGTCCCAGCAGAAATCAAGACTCATTAGTGTCCTGTTCTCAGCTGACCGGAGTGACACTGTTTCTTCTGCTGCTGTAGCAAATATGGACGTGTTGTGCGTTCAGAGATGCTCAGATGAAGGCATTTTCACCCAGAGAACTGCCGCTCACTGGATATTTTCTCTTTACCATTCTCTGTAAACCCTATAGATGGTTGTGCGTGAAAATCCCATAGATCAGCAGTTTCTGAAATACTCAGACCAGCCCGTCCGACACCAACAACCACGCCACGTTCAGTCACTTAAATCACCTTTTTTCCCCATTCTGATGCTCAGTTTGAACTTCAGCAGATCATATTGATCACGGCTGCATCCGAAATGTGTGTATTATGAATGTAATCTGTACACACTACAATTGTCATTATCATGTGAACTACCAGTGTCAGTCATGTCACTTCACTGTCATTCATAAATCTTATCATGTGACCTCTTGGGATATTAATGTATCAAATGCACACTTCAGAATCTCACTGGATGAAGTAGGTCGACTCTTTAATGAGCACTGAATTCAGACATACTTCTTTTGTCACATACTGTTTTTTCTCCTACTAGAATATAGTAGGGAAGTATGCGATTTCGGGCCTATATTCACTGTTGCTGCCTGTGATTGGATGATTTGACATGGTATGTAATTATGTAAAACTGGAAGTCAGTGGGGTCCAGCAACTGTCTGGTTACCGATATTCTTCAAATCTTATTCTGTGTTTAGCAGAAGAAAGAAATTCATAAGGTTTGGAACATCTTGAGGGTGAGTAAATGATGACAGAATTAACATTTTTGCATGAACTATCCCTTTAAGTTGAACAGACATTTAACTTGATAAACACTAGATGGCGCTGGGACGTTGAAAATAACTGCTGTCAGTCAGTAAAACTTTGTTCTTGATATATATTTTGCCATCATGTGAAGTTTAGGTAGTTATGGAAGCTTGTTTCCGCCACTAAACAAATAAATAAATAAATAATAATAATTGCGACTTTTTGTCTCACAATTCTGACTTTTTTCTCACAATTGCGAGTTTACATCTCGCAATTCTGACTTTATTTCTCAGAATTGCGAGATATAAAGTCAGAATTGCGTGAAATAAAGTCCCAATTGCGTGTTATAAAGTCAGAATTGCGAGATATAAAGTCGCAATCGCGTGTTATAAAGTCAGAATTGTGAGATATAAAGTCGCAATTGCGAGTTATAAAGTCCATTTCTATGGGGGGAAAAAGACTGACTTTTTTCCTCTCGGAATAGTTTATATCTCACAATTCTGACTTTATAACACGAAATTCTGACTTTATATCTCGCAATTCTGACTTTATAACACGCAATTGCGACTTTATATCACGCAATTCTGACTTTTTTTCTCACAATTCTGACTTTATAACACGCAATTCTGAGAAATAAAGTCAGAATTGCGAGATGTAAACTCGCAATTGTGAGAAAAAAAGTCAGAATTGTGAGATAAAAAGTCGCAATTACCTTTTTTATTTTTCATTCTGTGGCGGAAACCAGCTTAAATAGGTAGTTAATTTGGATTGAGAAGAAATAAAATACTGGAGTTGGAGCTAAACTGTGCAGGACAGTGGCCCTCGAGTTTGGACATCCCTGGTCTACAGATTTTTACAAGCTTACACTTGTGTAGCCTACTTAGTTGTATTGAATATGCATGTAAGTCTAGCCTACTTCAAATCTTAAAGTATAAAACTTTTTAAAGCCTGTATTGCAAGATCATATAATATTAATAAAATAAAGGCCACTTATGAGTACTTAAAGAGTGTATAGTCTAGACGTTCATTATATTTTTATTAACACACTTCTGTAATTTTTTTAAACAGTGCACAATGTAATTATGTCAAATTAAATGCTTTAAGTATATTGTAAACTATTTTATATTCATGCTTTGCCTTTACTCTTATTATGTCTTGCCTAACATATAAGTACATGTTAGTATTTAGTTATCATTTTAACAGTAGTGTGATATATATTACACTTAAAGTCAATGTTTTAAATGTACTAAATTGCCATTTCATCATCATAAATGTGTAATGGCAAAGTATATTTTAGTTTACAATTAATGCTTGTCAGTACATGAATACATATCCAGGTACACTTAAGTGGGGAAATCCCAACTAATTTGCCTACTTTTCATGTCAATTTAAACTAGCCTACATGTAATTTAATAGTAGCTAACAAGAAGCTCAATGTTCAAAACAATATTATATTCAGTTTGCACATTCTGTTGAAGTATATTATTTGTTTGATAAGTTAAAAGTGTGCTAAGTGTAGCCTACTTCTTTTTCCAAATGGGCAGATGAAGTGGCCAGCTAATATTCAGCTCTAACCCCAAGTCAAGTTTTATTTATAGAGCACAAGTTTAACACAACCGTAGTTGATCCAAAGTGCTTTAAGAAAAAAAGGAGATAAAAATCAAGTATCAAAATCATTCACTGTTTGCCTATAACGTAGAACACAGCCTACTAATTTTAAATACTTAGGCCTACACAACATCACTCGGATGCAAGTGAGTAAAAATAGTACTTCACACAAGCTTAAACTGATTTTTCCAGCAGATTATAATGTAAAGAATTATGTAAAGATTAAAAATGTAATATGTTTAGCTAAGTTATAATAATGGAGCAGGTCTTTTGCCCGTTGTTTTGGTCGAACTATCCTCACACATAAACTAGTGCAACACATTTGAAGGGTGAATTGAAATGTAAACACACAATAACGACTAAAGGGCATCAAGATATCGAGCTAATTTTGTGCCTGAAATATTTACTTCTATGTCATTTTTATTTTTTAATGTCCTGTCCAAGTAGCCCAAAAGGGTGGAGCAAAAAATGAAGGCATGGGGGAAAACACGCAGGCTGTGTTTCAAAATGTAGTGAGCCGCCTCACTTAGGCAACATTTTTTAGCATAGTGGTCGTGCTCAGAATACGTTCGGCTTTAACCAAACGACTGCTGTCTATAATTTTGAACTGAATTCCGATCCGAAAGCGCTAAGAATGCTGTCTAGATAGGCGACTCAAAACGTTTTGGTACACCACCTCGTTCTAATGAATCCCTATTGGTCAGACCAACGCTCCTGCTGCCACAATACTGCACACACGTGACCCAGCTTTTCTGTACACACACACACACCCCAAACACCCCAACAGTAAAACACAGCACAGCAGGCACTTAAAAGCCAACGCCATGGCGTTTTGACCACCAATTTCACCCACATCCAAACAATCACCATGAACCCTCTCCTTTGACAAACACGCATTATCCCACGCGTAATGGCGAGTGCGCTGCAGATGAAGCCCTCCAGTTTGGAGCACACACGGAAGCGCGCGATAGATCCACGACGGAGACAAGCTGCACTCTCATTCCTCAGCAACATCTCTCTGGACGGACGACCAGTGCAGGATGACGGGGAGAGCCAGACCGAGGACGAGGACAGCTCGAGGACTAGACAGAGCCTGGTTTCTGCAGTGGGCCAGCAGGCATTGGCCGAGGCAGCGAACCAGGCTCTCAGCAGTGCCCGAGCTGCTGGTTTCATGGCTGGGATCCCGGCCTCTGGTGCTCCTCTCCTCCTCCTCCTCTTCCAGCGTGCGGTGCGGGTACGGAGGGGGATGTGTGCGGTGCTCAGGTGCTCCAGGCCGTGTTCAGCTCCCCTTTCTCGGCTGTCCCACCGGCTACGAGAGGGAGACTCCAGACGTACACTCAGGGAATCCTGCCCGTGTCCTACTCCAGGCAGTCCAGCCAGAACTACGGCTGTCTAGATGGAGGGCAGATTGCCAACTCTGCTCTGGAGCTGCAGAGATCCAGGTAAACTTATGCATTGAGATGCGGACACGTAGTTAAATTACAGTTATTAACATGCAAGTTGTTCATTTTCAGTACTTGCAGATACCAAATCTAATGAATTTTACTGGATTAGGAATGCTTTGATATTGTTGTGCATACATATTATGAAACCAAGTGTGCTGACGTCACTTTTTAGACATTTTTACAGATACTTTGTTGATGTCCTCAAGTTCACACAGGTGTAGATCCTCACATAAATAAAATATGAACATGTTCCTGTTCTGACTACCACAAAATGTCTGTTGACTTTTTTTGATCAGTACCTATTGTTTTAACTTTTTTATTTTTATTATTATTTTGCATTTCGCTTGTGTGAAAAACAAGAGAGCTTACCATCTTTCTTTAAAATTAAATGTAATTCAGTTGAATATTTAAAGGGATAGTTCACCCAAAAAGGAAAGTTCTGACATTAATTACTCACCCTCATCTCGTTCCAAACCCGTTAGACTTTCGCTCATCTTCGGAAAACTAATGAAAAATGTTTTGATAAAATCGGAGAGCTTTTTGTCCCTTCGCTTCAAAAAGGTGACTATGGCTATTCAAAAAGTTCATAAAGATATTGTGAAACTAATCCATGTAAGTTGTTGAGTGGTTTAATACAAATTTTCTGTAGAAAATGTATTCACATATAAACATTCATCAACTCACACATCAGTTGTGATAAACAGAAGCTCAATCATGTTCACTTGACCTGTGACAACCACTGAGGTTCATTCTCGTGTTGCGCATCACGTTCGCGCTTCTGCAAGAACCAATGAGGTTCATTCTTGTTACGCAACACATTTGAGCTTTTGCAAGAACCATGAGGTTCATTCTCGTGTTCGCATCACGTTCGCGCTTCTGCAAGAACCAATGAGGTTCATTCTTGTTACGCAACACATTTGAGCTTTAGCAAGAACCAATGAGGTTCATTCTCGTGTTACGCATCACGTTCGCGCTTCTGCAAGAACCAATGAGGTTCATTCTTGTTACGCAACACGTTTGAGCTTTAGCAAGAACCAATGAGGTTCATTCTCGTGTTACGCATCGCGTTTGAGCTTTAGCAAGAACCAATGAGGTTCATTCTCGTGTACGCAGCGGTTTGGCTTGCAAGAACATGAGTAATTGTGTTACGCAGCGCGTTTGAGCTTTAGCAAGAACCAATGAGGTTCATTCTCGTGTTACGCATTAGGGCTGTCACTTTACGTTCGAAAATCGATTGCACAATCGATCGGACCAACCAACAACAAGTATCGAAACGAAAATAGGGAATCGATTTTAACGGCCTTTTTTGATGTATTTTTTTTTTTTTTACCAAAAATGTGTTTTAGGTGGACAGATCAATAGAACATGTAGGATTTTGGAAAATAATAATGTCTTTTCTGTTAACCAAATGCTTTTTAATATTCGCTATTACTTCAAGGCAAGTGAACAAGCGCGCCGTTATTTGTTGCCAGAGCCATTGCTTAGTGACGTGTGTGTTCAAGTAAGCCAGAAATGTGCAGATTCTGCGCAATACGCTGTATTTAATATATCACGAGGATTCATAGATGTGTATATCTCTATGACGAGGACTCACGAGTTGCGTATTTGCGGTGTATCCACACAGATTTGGCTTACACGAACTTCCACAGCAAAGAAAGTGAGTAAACATAGACGCACGCCTCTTGATTTGACCGCGTTAGCCGCCAAAGTTCATTTTTACCCGCATTTGGCGAGTTGAGGGTGTTAATTTCAATCCCTGAATGCTGCACTCCTGTTTGTCATTGTGCACGAAACTTCACGCCAATAAATATTCAGGAATATTGCTGACTTGTGGGCGCTGCGTGTCTCAAGTGCCCTCTTCACGTTCGTCCTAATGCCTGTTAGTTGTCAGTGGATTTGCCTATATTTGGTGTTGAAAATGGAAACGTCTTTAGACACGGAAAATCGATTTTACAATCGATTCAATGAACACTTATGTCTCAAAAATCAAACAGGATTTTTTCACAAAAGTGACAGCCCTATTACGCATCACGTTCGAGCTTCAGTAAGAACCAATGAGGTTCATTCTCGTGTTACGCAGCGCGTTTGAGGTTCATTCTCATGTTACGGAGCTTATTGAGCTTTTTCAAGAACCAATGAGGCTAAATCTTGTTACGCAGCACGTTTGAGCTTCATCAAGAGCCAATGTGGTTCATTCTCATGTTACGCATCACGTTTGAGCTTCTGCAAGAACCAATGGGGTTAATTCTTGTGTTACGCAACACGTTTGAACTTCATCAAGAGCCAATGAGGTTCAACAAATTCATTCTGTTCATTATGTAAAGTAATCTTGTCTCTTCAGAAAATTTGGACTAAACTACTCAATTCATATGGATTAGTTTTATGATATCTTTATGAACTTTTTGAAGCATCAAAGTGGTAGTTGCGTAGCTGTCAATGCAGGGATGGAATGCTCTCAGATTTCATCCAAAAAGATCTTCATTTGTGTTAGGAAGAGGAATGAATGTCTTACAGGTTTGTAACGACATGAGAGTAATTAATGACATTTCATGACATGAATAGTTGGGTGAACTATTCCTTTAATATATTGAATATGATAGCGTTTGTAAGTGTGGCTAAATAGTGCCTTTGAAATAGTTTTTGGTGAAAAACACAATTCTATAATAATATAAAATGGTGATAGACCTGCTAAGTTCTAACATTTGCACTTGCATTGCAACATACTGTAATGTACGGGATATAGTTTTCAAACTTTATAAATCCAGACAATAGAGTACATCAAATGCACACCTGTGTAGTTGGTCCCACTTTATATAAGCTGTCTTTAACTACTATACTTATGTAAAAAATAATAATTGTTTGATACAATGTACTGATTGTGTGTTTAATCGCAGAAGTGTGTCACAGCGGGATACAGGTATATTCTTAGAGGAACACACACATTATAAAAGCTGTGAATTAAGGGATTACCTTCACTTTATTGAAATAGGAGATTAGTTGCTATTGAACTAATGGCCCCATTAGACACATTAAACACAGTCCCTAAAAAAAATCAATCAATCAATAAACTCCATTCAGACTTTACTACAGTACATCCTTCATTAATATCCTAAGTGACCTTCATTCTTTCTGTGGATACATCTGACCACACCGTTTGCATGGGTGAATTTTTCACTTCAGCTCTTTCGCAATGGGACCAAAACATTTGAACAAGAATTTAAAATATATCTTTCAATACAGATTAAATTACTTTTAGTTAACCAGCTGTGGTTTATCTGGTTAAAGCCCTCTTAAAGCAGTAGTAGCAGTAATAATCCTCATATTCTGAACTATTAAAACGTGAAGATCCCTAATGTTTCTCTTCGAAAGGTCCTTCGTTGAAGAAAAACACACCGCAGCCAGTATCTTTAAAGTCCCGGGATCATATATTTAGCATGGTCATAGTGACAAGTGTGTCTAATCGGAGATGAGCAGGTGGTGACACCAAAGTGTCTGCAGGGTACATTACTTTCAGTTCCAACCAGCATAACCACAACATTTCAATCTCAGCCAAACAGCCACGACGACGCTAGTGTCTTTAGCTCTAACCGTTGCTTCAGAGGCATGCAAACCACAGCCAAAACTACACTCATTAACGTTCGCGTTACACAATCGCTTACTTTCTCTTTCTAGCATGCAACACACACACACACACACACACTCTGCACCTGCTTTGTGTGCTTTAATCTGAATATATCAACATGCTGTAATCTGAGACCCTAGAGGCCATGCTTGCAAGTTGGGCGTCCTTTGTTCAGTTGTTTTGTTATTGAGCCAGAGAGACAGCAGGGAAGGTTTTTGTGAATATAAGGTAGGATTCGTTGTTTGTATAAGGAAAGTGAACCTACAAAATTTGATTCAATGCACAGCTGTTTTCTCAGGACAGTAACTGTTTTAGAGCTTCACTGTGTCACTGAACTGACCTGAAGCCTAATTCTTGCTTCATTTAATGATTATAGTGTCTCCTGTTGGTTTAGTTGTGCAAGGTGGGTCAAAATGCACTTCATGACCTAACATCTACATGAACTGGTTTTACTCCAAACTAAATTAATATGTCTGAATAATATGTCTGTCTAGGGTTCATCAGTAAAGTGTTTAAAGGTCAGATCTGATATAGAAACCTCTTAAAGGTACACTTATGAAACTTTTGGCGCTCTAGCAGTTAATAAACAAAACTGCCACGTGTCTTAGAGAAAAACAGCCGGAACTACTTCTCTCCGTTTAAATAGTCCGAATATAAACACTTATTATAGGCGTACCGTAGTTATTCAGGATAAGACAAAACACAGTTTGAAAGATGGATTTATGATGTACACGCTCATTATATACATTTTTGGGTTACTCTTTAATTTAAGGTGTCAGTATTACAGTGTAATTATACATTTTGTAAGTACATATTAATGAAGTTCATGTACTTACTATAGGGTTAGGATTTGTTTAGGGTTAGTTGTATGTAATTAGCTTACTTTATAGTTATTACTATAGTAAATACATGTAACGTGTTCTGTAACAGAATACTGTAAAATTACGTGTATCCAATTTTTTTTATAAAACGTTACATAGGGTATTCTATAAAGTTATGATTCACCCAAAAATGTGAATAGAACATTCTTAGAACTTTTAACTGAGAACATGTGATATTTAGCAGAATTTAGAGATTATTCATACTGTAAAAACATAATAAAAGTAGTCCACATTACATGTTATATTCTGTTTTTTGAGGCCATCTTTCTTTTATGAACAGATAAAGTGTAAGCCATTATTTGCTCAAAATCTGTAACCTTGTACTTTGATACTAGCTTAATTGGCAGTTGAATTGATGTTTTTATAATTTATATATAAAAAAATTGGCAGCACAACTTATATGCAACTTTTCTCATTTAGTTTCAAGATGAAGTAAACCGTAGTAGTTATGAGGACAGTTATACTGTATTTTCACACTCACCTGCTGATTTCGATAATTCTAACAAATGCGTGTACTTTTTCTTAAAGGTGAAGTGTGTCATTTTTGAGCTACCAAAAAAAAATAGTAAAAACAATGATTGTTTTCAAACAGGTTTCCTGAAACAATCCCCTCATTCAACTAAACTAATTTCTTCATCTGACCATGTTTACACTTTTCACTTTTACTGTATTTCAACGTTGAAGTACTGGCAACTACAGCTTTTTTTTTACTTTACCGTAAATTTCACCGATTTTTTTTATTTTTACTTTTTTTGCTGTGTATAGTCGTCTCCTCATATTAAGCTCAGATAGGAGAAAGCATTTTAACAATTACAAAGTTGAGCTTTAAACAGTGTGGGACTTGTTCTTAATGGGCAGCTGCTGGAAACAAATACTGGTTCCAGGCAGGATGCCCAGTCTCTGCCCCGACTCCGTTCCCCCTCTTCCTCCCTCCACTCCCTGCCTCTGACCTCCACTTCCTCTCCCAGACCCCCTCCTGCATGGCCTGCCACTTTCCGCCAGGAAGACCGAAACCTTTAGATGCACTGCCAAGAGCAGCCTGTGAAGAGAGACTGTGCAGAGTAGTCGTGTCTCATGTGCTGGCACATGCCTCAGAAAAACAACATGTAGGCGCACACACCCTATACGATCCTGTTCTTCAGGGCCTCCTGTCTAAGCTACCAGACGGTCTGCCTTGATTGGGTGGCCCAGACAAAAGCATTATCGCTAACCGTTCAGGTCTCACTGTGAGAAGAGTGTGGTGTTACGTAATTCTTGCGCTCTAATGGGTAGCTATACATCTGTGTAAATGGCCTGTGTCTTTTTGGTGCCAACTCAATCTTGCCTCACGATTGCAATAGTTCTCCAAGACAACTAAGTACAGCAACTCCAAAAATTTGCAAGGGATTAGCAGTAATTTACAATAATTCTGTATTCGTAGTTTTACTGGGAAATCAATGCAGGAAAAACGGTAACACAATAAGGTTCATTAGTTAACATTAGTTAAAGGATAATTCCGGTATTTAGCACTTTGAGTCTATTTTCTAGTTTGTTTTGGATGAACTAGAGTTGTGGACACAGAAATTTGGACGATGGGTCCTGTCTCGACTTTTTGACTCTTAGATCGCCTCTGAGCGCTTCAGAGTGGCTGTCTATGGGCATGCACAAACATGTCCTTAAAACAACCCTTAACGTTCGTTTTCAAAACTGTGCGACTCACCGAGTTTGTTACAGGACTTTGAGAAATCAACAGACATAATTTTAGATAAAAATAAAATGAACATTACAAAACAAGCAACATACTTCTTGCAACAGCAAATAGAAAAAAAAAACTATGCACAGTTTAAAAGACTAATTTAACACTGGCTTCAGTAACTATTGTTACATCATTTCATTATTTTGTTCACTAGGAAGTCAGTTTTTTTTTACAGTAAAAGTTACAGTACAGAAACTAATATTCAGGAATGTATTGTGAATTTATTTTAGAGCACGTGAATGTGTCCCACAGAGGGACACATCTGTGCTTCCACATATGTTTCCACATATTGTGAAATCTGTTAAGCATTGCACCTAACTTATTCTTAACCAAACATGGGACTTTCTTCCAGACTCATTATTGGATGTGTTCCATAACCATTGAAACAGGCCATATTTTGGATGGACCGTGTCCTTTTCCTTTCTATTGTGCGGTTAGCTGGCATTTCTGAAAGATTATGCTGACATTTTTTTTCCAGTGAAATGGAGTTAGAATAAGGTTTTAAACCAAACTGTAAAACCAGTATTGGATGTGGTGGAAATTGCAACCAGGCAAATGTTCGCCAAGACATGATTTAAAAAAAACCACGTGCTGTCGTGGCTTGTTGCATTGCTTTTTTCCTGAGAATTTTCAGGAACAAAGGACTTTTACAGGATTAAATCCTCCACTTAAAACAATGAATGGTGCTATTTTAAAGATTGAGTTCAAGGAAATGCTGTTGTGTAATAATGGTAAGCAGATGTGGCAGAAATAAAGGATGGGTTTAAGTCACTTGTGTCGGAGCAGACCATTTCTCTTAATTTACACAAGTACAGCAAGGTTTTTAAACTCTACTTCTAGAAAATAAAGAATGTGTTTTGCTTTGTTTTTAATTTATATATTATATTGTTATATTACAATGCTATTATGCTGTTAATTGGCTAAACTTATTTTGTTGAAAATAATAAGCCTAACAATGTCGCTTCTAAATATCTAAATGTATTTGTATTGAATTCCAACTTTTAACGATCTGGGCAAAAAGACAATCCCGATCTTCCCACACGTATACGTCATTACAGAGCTGCTCGATTCTGGATAAATTGAGAATCATGATTTAGTTTTTGTTTCAAATAGATGTAAAATGTAATTTACTAGAGGTTCTGACAAACTCTATTTAGCAGTCTATTTAATATGTTTAATGAATTGGAATGAATTATTAAAAAATCGGTTGGAGTGAATGATTCAATGACTCACTCATAAATACTTCATGTTTCATTACTGGATGAATCCGTGTGTCTGAACAAAGTTCTTGAATGAATAATGAATTAGGTGACAAATTTTTAACAGTGGTGTCGTCAAGTCACCATTTATATAGCGCTTTTAACAATATAGATTGTTTCAAAGCAGCTTTACAGTGATAATAGGAAATTACAGTAACAGAGATAGTTTTGGCTTTACAGCAGCTCTATAATAAAGTTATTGTCCAGCTAAAGTTAGTTTTGATCGATTCACTTCTGTTGTAAAGATCATTAGTTATTAAAGCTACACTGTGTAACTTTTTTAGTTTATTCTTAGCTAAAAACACTTAGTTCTTTCAAAAATATATGTGCTCATTAATGTATATTTACTTCGTTCAAGTAATAAAGTATTCTCATGAGTGTATAATATGCCATTGAAAATACATACGGGTAAGGGTTTCTAATGTCGGTCGCCATGTTGCCCCTCCATCTTGAAAGTACATTAGCCAAAGAGGGACATACCCGTTAACTCAAGCTTCGCCTTTCGCGTTTTAACACTCGATGGCACCGTGTCGAATGTGGACGAGGTCGAACTGGAAGCCATGTTAATCTTGGACTACATTGGCCACCGTAGGAGTTAAAACGAAATCGGAATTGAGAGGAACAGAAACTAATATTCACTGGATGGTCATATACCTTTTCACCGCTAGATGGGGGTTAAAATCACACAGTGTAGCTTTAACTTAGTCGATAACATGACACCGTTCTAACAGAAAACCCTTAATGCGCTCCGGCTGCTCATCCGCACAACAACAGTGCCTGGCCGCTCGAGAACGCAAACACTGAAATAGATTCTAAGGTGCAATTTTTTTTTTAAACTTTATCTTTTCGTTAACTCAATTTTGATCGCTTTCATAGACATCAGGGTTTATTTCCAAAATCTAAAATCTAAGATCGCGATGCTGGCTTAACATCGTGATGTCTGTCTGTCAGCCATCACGATGGACGATGATATCGTCTATCGGCACAACCCTACTCTGGGTCAGCTGCAGCGCCAACACAGATTTCAATGTTCTGTTTAATAGACACAGGAGAATTGTCATTTAGGAATGAGATCGCATTTGGATAGAGATCGCGTTTAAAAAAAAAAGTTTTAAGTTAATCGTGCAGCTCTACGACATATGATGGCATTCAAGTGCATTCAACTTGTAAATACAATCTTTCCGACATGAATTGAACATCAACTCAATATGAGTGGATGACGCTTGTAATTGCCTGGTATAAATGGAGTAAAAGTCTTTGTTATAGCCTTGTAGATTGACAAGCCTTTCATAAACATTAGACGTGTTGTGTATTGATGTTTTGACTGAAGTAGTTTAGTTTGGTCTGAGCATTGTTTTCTTACCATTCCAATGCTGTTAGGCATAATCACCCGGAACAGTCCTGTTCTTCATTTACTCCTATAAGATCAACGTCTTAACAATTGAGATGTTCTTAAAATAATTTGAAAGGGGCGTGAACTTTAGTCTGTGCAGCAACCAAATGTGTTTTTGAGGTAACTAGCTTTTAACATACCAAAAGTTTACTAACTTCAACTATCTCAGAAAGATTTTCTTCAAACTGAAGATCATTTCTTCAAAACAAGGAATGTTTTTTTTGCCACACTAAAGCATTTGCGATTTTTCTTTTTGAAGGACCTGATGAGTAATTAATTTAAAAAAAAAAAAAAAGCTGTGACTTAAGTGTCCGTTGCCATTTTTTGGTTGCACTTATATTGCACTACGCCTCGCTGTTTTTCAGAACACACTATTCACACTACATATACCACAAAACAGTGAAGAACAGTTTTGTGAACTATGTGAAATGGGATGCACGTACTGTAGACACTATTATAGCTCACCCTGGCAGCAATGCTGAGAAAGCAGCGTGAAGTGCTGTTGTTTTGAACACTTTTTGGA
Source organism: Chrosomus eos (assembly GCA_036326025.1). Lineage (NCBI taxonomy): Eukaryota > Metazoa > Chordata > Actinopteri > Cypriniformes > Leuciscidae > Chrosomus > Chrosomus eos. The sequence continues at coordinate 33,349,230 of CM070823.1, read as the reverse complement.
ACACAACAACATACCTTGCATACCTTGAAGCATTGCTTTTTAGGAGTATGTTGTGTTTCTTTGGGAATGTGAGCAAACTGACAGTGGTTGAAACACATTAGAGGGGAGTTTATTTAGATCGCCATGTGGAGTAAGTTTGAGGTGGTGATGTGGGCAGCCTGTGCTGGGTTTGCTGCTCTCTGGTTTTCTTGTACAAGGCAAGTACTGCTGGTGAAGTGGCCTCGTTCAGTTGCTTTCTATGAACACACCGTGAGAGACATAAACATCTGGTGAGAGTCGAGGCTCACCTTACTTATTCTCTGATGAACGCCAATCACAGACTGATTATTCCACTTGCTATAAGTGTTCATGTAACCGTCATTGCCCAGGGTGACACTAATGCTGCTTTCCATTTATCTCGGAAGAGAGATGTCGGTGCTGGGAATGATACGAGTTGACCGTATTCCACATACGAGTTGACTGCATTCCTGTAAACGGGTCGGAAAACTAAGATCGACTTGTTTAGGCAAACCTTTGTTGTGCTTGCTTTTTCAGAATACAAAGTATTTTGCACAGATAATGCTATCATGTCCACAAATAGATGTCGGATAGTACTGTGTGAGTTTAACCACTGAGTTTAAGGGTGTGTTCACACTTGCCATGCTTGGTGTGATTAAAACAAACGCTGGTGTGATTGCTCTGTTAGTGCGGTTCATTTGAATAAGTGTGAACACTGCCATCTGAACCCTGGTGTCACCACACGAGTGGACCGGGACCGCTGCAAAGATGAGCCTCGGTCCGCTTCCAAATCAGCTCTAGTGCAGGTCTATTGAAATATGAACGCAACATGGACCAAAGACATGCAAACAAACCAAAAACAGGATATGATGTCACAAGATGCGACCCTAAAAAGGACAGAATGCTCAAGCAAACCTGTTTTTTCTTAGTCATGATATTGTACATTACAGTTCGGTACAGGCATCAGAACCGCATCTTCTTGCTGCAGATCTTCGTTGTACTGCTGATTCACTACATGTAATGCACTGAGCAATTATAATGGATTCTGAAGAGTTCTTGCAACTCCAGCTTAAGGGGCGTTCCAGTTAAAAGTTCCTACTGGGAACTAGGAATTTCCCACTTACGAGGAGAAAAAGTGCATGGAAGTCTCGGGCCGCTTACTGCCCACTAGAGGAAGATCTGATGGAGTGATTGATGAATAGAAAAGTATAAGAATTTTGATGGTGTGGAAAGAGCCAGTTTCAAATCGGTTATACATCAAACTGGATTTCTCTCAGGTCAACTGATGCCTATGTCAGAGTACAAAAATTAAAATGTTCTCAACTCTTGGTTGCACAATGGAGCAACCTCTTTGACTTTGGAGTTGGTATGATTTTCTAAAAGAAGAAATTACTTCTATTTTTTTAAATGTGGAAGTTAATAGAGTTTAATGAACTCTACATGCAGTGTACTTTCGCAGTAGTCACACTCTTATCAGGTGTCTGTTATTGGTCTGAATTCAGAGCTCTTTTGGCAGGCACACAAGCATTCATCAGCCCATGTTTCTGCAGAGAAAGTCTTTGCAGCAAGGAGCTGCTATCTGCCCCTGAAAAGCAAAAATCAAGAACTCAAGCTCAGAGTGTGTAAAAAACAACTTCTGATAATGTCTTGAAATAGAAACAAGTGTTGCTTATTAGGCATTTTCTCAATCTCCCTGGTGTGTTGTACCTTATCAGCAGACTAATACATGTTCCTCCTTATTACCTCAGCCTGTAAGAAGGAATGTGTTATGTGAAAAATGTAACTGAAATCTGTGCAGGAGCTGTGACTTATCCTCTTACAGGGGCTTGTTTCTGGAACATTCTGTGTGATCTCATATTACATCAGGAAAAAAGTCAAACACAAAAGGTTTGGTTTTGATGGGGAAACTTTAACCTGGATTTGAAGTAATGCTCTAATGTTGTTCTCAACTAATCTTTGTCTGGCAATGTGTTAATTCGTAAGTTGGTTATATGTTTGACTCAAAAGCGGTGCTATTTTTGTACATGAGCCTATTGTGTGGCAACAACAGTAATGAATTGATGAATTAAGTGTGTAGGTCTAATCATGGCACATGTAATGCCGGATACTGATTACGACAATCCTATAAGATCATTACAAATCACACTGTACAACATAAACTTGGATACAACAAGACTGATCGATGATGACATCTATTGAATCGTAGGCTACAATACAAGTTAGTATAGAAGAATAAAATGTCGTCAGCATGTGCTAGAGGTAAACAAATAGAGCAAGATGAATCGCACTTTGGCAATTGTGGGTTTTATGTGCGCTGAAAAAAGAGGAGAATTTATATACGGGGACATGGCTAGGGAAAAGAGGCCAACTTGATATGCCAATTTTGCAAATGGAGCTTGAGGTAAGTAGTTTTAAGTTTTAGACCCATGTCGCGTTGATCAAACGCCATTTCATGCTGCATTTTTATTGGCTAAGTCAATAGACGTGAGTCATGGAGCCATAAAACAGCAAAATTGAGACATTTGGTTATCACTGGTTCGAGTCTTGCCTGATTTGAATGAATGGAGCAGAACCAAATCTCACCGTTGTTGTTAATTTGCAGGCGGAGACTAATATCCCAGCGTTCTTCACTGGAGACTCTTGAGGATATTGAGGAGAACGCTCCTCTACGCAGGTATTAACAGTAGGGCCATTCATGTTGTGTGCAGAAACTTCTCAACAGCTAGAGACATTACATGGGAATTGTTTGATTCTGCCAAATTGTGGTTAACTATTGCTTGGGTTACCCATCTAATTATTCCTTCAGTTAACATTAGATAAATCTCTTTACTTTTAAAAGTGATTTTAGTGCTGTCCAATATGATTTTGAAACATTGCACATAGTTTATATTTAACACAATTGTTTTATTTAATCTTTAACAAGATATTCTGGTTTACTAGAAGGGCTTGGAGGGAGTTACACTAGGATAAAGCTTATATAACAATAAATAAATTTAGAGGAAAATGTACAATAACAGTTAGTGTAAGAAAAACAAGGTCTTAAGTCAAGTCTAATTTATTTATATAGTGCTTTTCACAATATAAATTGTTTTAAAGCAGCTTTACAGAAAGTAATGATGTTAATATTTAGAATATATTAATATCTTCATGCCTTATCTACATTGTTAAAAGCGCTATATAAATGAAGATGACTTATGTACACATTTAGCAGATTAGAGATGGGTAATAATATTGTATAATGATACAAGTAATCGAGCAGTTGCGATTATGCCATGTATTATGTATCGCCCTACGTGAGTATACTGTACGTCAGCAGATCGAGTTGGACATACTTATATCCAACTTTGTATAAAGAGCTGGACAAAATAGAAAAGCCAACATTTGCTATATAGTATATTGCCTTAAGAGGATGATTTTTTCTTTTCATGAACAGTGTTGATTCTGCTTTGTTTCATCTAGATGCCGAACTTTATCTGGTTCACCCCGACCAAAGAGTTTCAAGAAGGTCCACTTCATCAAAAACATAAGACAACATGATATGCGCAATGGAAGGTATTCTTACATCTACCCAACAACCCACACACAGACATCTCGCCAAGAGCAGCACCCACACACACACACACCAAGTGTTTGAGAGAAAGACTCCCCCTGAATTTATCCAGAGATTTCACAGATTTTATTACAAAATTATTTCCCTTATTGATGGAATTTTCCCTGCATAATCATGGACATTAAGTATGCAAACATCTTTTCTTCCAATTTAACAAGTCGTGTCATTTGGGTGACAGTGATTTCTTCAAGTTATACATGTTCCTGGGTCAACATATTTAGTTGATTCTGGAACAACATTCCTGTCTGAAAATGTAGTCCTAACACTATATAACTACCAATAAGTGATCCCTAAAATCAGAAGGAAATGATGGTGAATAATAACACTGATGTAGAAGCACCTGACCCTGGTGGTAAGCCTAAACTTGACTTAAATCCTCAAATCTGAAATGTCGTTCCAGGATCAACATAGATGTTGATCCAGGAACATGTTGTACTTGGTGAAATCACGTCCTGTGTGTGTGTGTGTGTGTGTGTGTGTGTGTGTGTGTGTGTGTGTGTGTGTGTGTGTGTGTGTGTGTGTGTGTGTGAGTGAGAGAGAGAGTGAGATATTTTTTTTCATCCCCAACTAACCCTCTGGTCTTTTAAGATTTCAGACAAACCCAAACATTTTAGGCATGTTATTAGTAGGTATTTTATTATTATTATTAGTGTTTATTGTTTGCCAGATGCTCTTTTATCTGAATTTGAATCTGAATGGGTGTGTGTTGTAAAACAAGAGGTTGTGACCAGCATTGTTTTTCATTAAGGCTTTTGAGAATATCTATCAAATACACACACTTGCAGTCTTTGACTTTAGTTTTGTAAAGCTAACTGCAGTGTTTGATGTATGAGAGAGCGAAAAAGATATATCTATTTTTCAGCTGAGCTTTGATCCATTATTTAGTTTATTTTGTGCTTCAGATCAGTTATTAGCAGTTCATGAACTTCTGAAGGATAAGAACTTGAAAGCCTCGGCAGAATGTTCAATTCTTCAATCCTGTTTGTTTGAAAATATATTCAGTTTCTCAGTGGTTTCTCAGTAAGGTTTTAGTTTACTTCAAAGAGTGTTTGCCTTTCTTTTTCTTCTCTTTGTTGCGTATTCTTTCATATACATTCCTACGTAATATATGACATAAATATCATTTTTTTGCTGTGTATCTCTCCATCTTTGCCTGTGGTCCTGACCTCTACATTGACAGCGTTCATTTAAATTAGTTTATGTATCATTTTGTCTTTATAGGATAGTCCTTATCAGTGGCAGAAGATCCTTCTATAGTGTTTTTTCTGTCCTGCCCTATCGAGATTGTAGCCAAACAGGGTATGTATTCTTCAGCATGCAAATCTTCTATTCACATCAACCTTTTTTTATCCCTTCACTTTTCCCATCCTCTCATTTTGATTATTTTTTCCCCTGGCCATTAAGAATGGATCCACAATTAAACGTTTAGCATCTTTTATAAAAAAAAATATTATACTTCCCTTAAAGCATGTACGCTGAAAGTGTAACTTTTTTTTTTCATATGTTTTTTTCTTCATTCAGTAGTTTTTAGACTCTATGCACAGATCGTTTGTATCAGTATTTCATAGCTGTCCAGATTTTTGGTAATAGGTGTGCAATTTCAATTCAGAGAGATTGACCAACAAGCTTAGGCATGCTTTACATAGACCTCACCCTTTACCTCTTTTTTTTTTTTTTTAAAGAACAGGCTTTTTCAATCCTGAATCTGCTGCTTTTCAGCTTATTTATTTAAGATTTAATAAATCTTGCCATCTGCTTTGATATTTAACTTCTAATGGGTTGTTTTTCTTACCTACATCTTGGCATTGCCTGCTTTCCCATTGTTTTAAGCTGAAGTGTGTAATTTATTGCTGTAACGAAATGCAGAAACAACTAAGCCGTTTATAGGTTGATTTCCCTGAGAAACGTGAGCGCTCTGTGGTGGTGCGTTAGTTAATCCGAAGAGTATCCTGACTAATCCAGCACAGCTCAGCCAATGGTGTGAATTTGAAGAGGGACTTCCTGTTTGACTGACCAATAGGAGGTTGAGGAGTGTTCGGGAAACCTGTTTGAAAACAGTTCCTTTGGTGATGCTAATAAGTACAGTTCATTTTTAAAACAGTTTATGCTTTATAGAGCGTAAGCCTATTTGATTTTCTCCTAACCTGAGTAAGAATTGAAGAGTTCAAGAGTGTAGACTCATGATCTAGTAACTTGAGGGCATCGCAGTCATTGATTTATTACTATCTGAGATTAGGCTCTGTGGAGGATGGTGTTGATATGACCTCAAGTCCTGCATTTTATTCACATACTTTTATTTGATCAATAATGAACGGCTAGATGTTGCACTTTTCATCATGATTCTATTAATTCTATTAGACCTGTTAATATTGATGATTTTAAAAGATACACTGAGACACAGAATGAATACTTTGTGAAACACTGTATTTGAAACTGGGCAAAGGGCAGCATTAAATCCTTTTAAACCTTCTTTTTATGGCTACACTTGCTTTTATTGATGTACAGTGAAAAGCCTAGTAGAGATAAAAGCCTCAGTGTTTTATAATATATTGTATATGGATAAATTCAGTCTCTTGCAAAAGTCTCAGACCTCTATTGAAAATGCATTAGTTTGCACTATGCATTGCAAAGTGTATTATTGGCATAACGGTTTCATTGAAAAGTTCAATTAACAATGAATATTAAAGGATTAGTTCACTTTAAAAAAAAAACTTTTGCTGATAATTTACTCACCCCCATGTCATCTAAGATGTCCACGTCTTTCTTTCTTCAGTCGAAAAGAAATTAAGGTTTTTGATGAAAACATTCCAGGATTTTCTCCATATAATGGACTTCAATGGCAACCAAACGGTTCAAGGTCCAAATGACAGTTTCAGTGCAGCTTCAAATGGCTTTAAACGACACCAGACGATGCATAAGGGTCTTATCTTGCGAAACTATGGGTCAATTCAAAAGTAAATAAAGTTTAAGTTTTATAAGCACAAATGCTCGCCTTGCTCTGTTCTGTGATGCATGCGCAATGCACGTTCGTGACTCTCCTGTTCGAACTCGTTCATCAAAATGAACAAATCTTTTTTTCGAGTCATTTCATTCAACGAACGAAATGAATCAAAAAAAGATGTGTTCATTTCGTTCGTTGAATGACTAGAAAAAAGACTTGTTCATTTTGATGAACGAGTTCGAACAGGAGAGTCACGAACGCGCATCACAAAACGCATTTGTGCTTATAAAACTTAAACTTTTTTATTTACTTTTGAATTGACCGATGGTTTCGCTAGATAAGACCCTTATTCATCGTCTGGTGTCGTTTAAAGCCCTTTGAAGCTGCACTGAAACTGTCTTTTGGACCTTGAACCGTTTGGGTCCCAATGAAGTCCATTATATGGAGAAAAATCCTGGAATGTTTTCATCAAAAACCTTAATTTCTTTTCGATTGAAGAAAGAAAGACATGGACATCTTGGATGACATGGGGGTGAGTAAAATCAGCAAAAATGTTTTTAAAAGTGAACTAACCCTTTAATACCTAGACGACGTTTGGTTAGTCCCTCATTTGTTTTAATGGTGATAAGAGCAGACATTAAGTCAAACACTTGATATATCATAATGGAAGAGAAGAAATCTGACGTTTACTAAGGGATAACATGGCCAATTGTTATTTATTTTGAGATTTTGGTGAGAATGTAAGCACACTTGATTGATTTGACCTAGAAATGCAGAATGCTAGTTTTATACATTTGGACCCCCATGCATATAGTGTTATATAACTGAAACCTCCCAGTTATGCTGTCAATATGATGAATTGCTAGATTCATGGTTTAGTCCATTGATGTTTAGGCTTGGCGGATTGACAGTAAAGTGCACAGTATTGACAGAGCGGCCTAAGTGGGGTTTCCTGAATGTAGTGCCAGTTAATGGACATGTTGTGCTTGCATCAGCGCCACCAGTGGCCGAGGAGCGAGAGATCCTCCTGTGTTCCTGATTGATTGTTAAACTAAAACACACACTTAGGTTTATGTCAGCAAGCTGAAGAAACGAGTCGGGTGAACTGCTCAATTGGTTATGGGATGGCCAAGAGTGTTTCTTATACACTGTGGATGTAGAGGTTGCCATGGACACCTCCTGGAAATCTGGTTGTGTCTTTAAATATTTATTCCATAACTCTCAAGGGCACCTGTTCATATTAGTTCTTGCCTAATGCTTTTCCATTGACTGAGCTGTTTGAAGGGCTCCTGTTACCTATAACTGCTGTCTGTATCCTCACGGGATCTGAGTTTATCGATGCATCACTAAACATCTCACAAATACTGTGCTAACGCCGAGCTCTGCCTGTCATCTACTAATACGACTTTGCTTTTAAGTCTGCACATGAATTAATGAGTTCTTCTGCAGTGTTTTTGGTTTATTTGGCCATTACTGGTAAGTTGGTCTGTCTCTTGAGTTTCTCTTCTTTAGTTATACTTTATGCGTTGACAAAATTTTTAAAAAAAATTACAGATGCGCTAGATAACGTAATGTTTCTCCTTCATGTCATCGCATGTCAGATAATAATCAAATCTTCTAGTGTTTGCCAAACAAAGTTAGTAGAATTTATTTAGAGAATTGAGCTTCATCAATGGGAAAAAATAGTTTTTGTTAATGGTTTGAATGAGATTTTATTTCATTTAAATTGTAAAGGTTTAGTAATGTTGTCGTGTTTTTTTTTTTTTTTTTTTTTTTTGCCTTGGAAACTAGCTGAAATAAAATAAGTTTAATTGTTTTGCATAGTTTATCTTATTTCAAGTAATGATTTTATTTATGGTTTTAGTTTTAGGTAATATCCTGAATTTAAAGGATTAGTTCACTTTTAAAAAAACTTTTGCTGATAATTTACTCACCCCCATGTCATCCAAGATGTCCATGTCTTTCTTTCTTCAGTCGAAAAGAAATTAAGGTTTTTGATGAAAACATTCCAGGATTTTCTCCATATAATTGACTTCATTGGGAGCCAAACAGTTCAAGGTCCAAAAGACAGTTTCAGTGCAGCTTCAAATGGCTTTAAACGACTCCAGACGATGAATAAGGGTCTTATTTAGGACCCTTCGAGTCATGACTCGAGAAAATTTTTGTTCATTTTGATGAACGAGTTCGAACAGGAGAGTCACAAACGCTCATCACAGAACAGAGCAAGGCGAGCATTTGTGCTTAAAAAACTTAAAATTTGTTATTTATTTTTTAAATGGCCGATGGTTTCGCTAGATAAGACCCTTATTCATCGTCTGGTATCGTTTAAAGCCCTTTGAAGCTGCACTGAAACTGTCATATGGACCTTGAACCGTTTGGCTCCCAATGAAGTCCATTATAAGGAGAAAATCCTGGAATGTTTTCATCAAAAATCATTAATTTCTTTTCGACTGAAGAAAGAAAGACGTGGACATCTTGGATGACATGGGGGTGAGTAAATTATCAGCAAAAGTTTTTTTTAAAGTGAACTACTCCTTTAACACATCTGTGATGATCTTAAAACAACAGCTTATGTTCTGGTCTGTTTTGCAAAAAAAAGAAAAAAAAGAATCCCAATTTCTCCCTGTCATGTCAATGGCTTATAATAATATTTATTTTTTTATTAGTCCTGGACCCTGAGACACAAAATATTTATACATATATATTATCCATTCATCCATTCACCTTGATCATTGGGCATGAAACAATAATGCAATGCAATTGATTTTTTACTTGATTTGTTTTTTTGTTGTGACACTGTTTGATTATATGATTCATCTAATTCAGTAAATAATGTTTTATAATAACATTTATCAAAATGATTGTTAATTGTATAAGTGTATAAAATGATAATAGAATAAACACACTGTTTAGTATAAGTGTACAGAATTTGGTTTAAAAGCAACACTTATACTATATTATTTTCTTTCATCCTCTTAAAGCCAAGATTTAAAATTACAAATACCTTTTATCCTTCATAAGAATAATCCAGATCCATGCAGGTTATTGTGGCAGGTCTGGCCGTACAGACTGATGTGTGTGTGCATGAGGGGCTCTGAGCTGTTCTCTTGCCCCAGCAGGGATGTGAAGGCAGAAAGCGGGCGCCAGCGACACCCCTCGGGTGGCATCAGTGCCAAGGAGATGGTGATCGGCCTGGAGGGGGTTGAATTGGGTGCAGATGGCAAGGTTAGTGTACAAATGTTTTTTTTTTAAAGTGTTATTAAAGGTACATGTTTTTTTTTTCTTACCCTGATCCACTATGGTAAGCCTATTAAAAGTGTGTATATTTTAGACCTGTCAGGATGGTTTTCGCGGGAAATTGTGTACATGCGTCACTCGCCCATGCCTGTCTAGTCATATCCGTAAATAGAGAAATGTTGCTACCACGCGTGTGTTTGGTGTGTGAGTGAAATATAGGTTAGTTGTCACAACGAGAAAGGTTGAGATGGAGCAGCTAAATCTTGAATCTTCAGGGAATCACCCATTTTAAACAAAAGACGAATAGAGGAGAGTCTTCTGGCAAAAAGAGAACATGACAGAGCTCGTAATAAAACAAGAATCAACATCGCTTTGGCTTTTCAGAAATTGTGAGAACTAGAGCCCAACCGATTTATCGGTGTGCCAATAATATGATATGAGCCTGTCGCAGATATATCGGTATTGGTGTATATGACGCGTATATAGGGTAAACCGCTGTCGCAACGGCCGCGTCCGGTGTAAACACAGTGTTGAAGCTCATTCTGCCTATAACGCTACATTACAACATCAAGCAATATTCCAATCATTTATATAATTATAACACTTTATATACGGCCATTTTGCATAAAGAGTGTTTCACTTTTAGTACATTTTGCGGACTACTTTTAAAATAGCGTAAACGTAGTGTACATATGTAATTAAACACGTTTTCATTATGGTGTTATTACTTTTACTTTAGTAAAAAAGATCTGATTCTTTCTCCACTGGTAGACACTAGATGAATTAAGACTTATAATAGAAGATAAGAAGGTTTTTCTAAATTAAAAGGCCAAGTCATTAGTAAGGATTAAGCAACAGTTTATAGAATATAATATAGAATAGAACATGCAATACAAACTAGTTTGGTTACAGCTCAAATGTATCATTCACCCTGCCTCCATTACACATCTTTGTCACACAAGTGTTTGATCATCACATTTGAGTGATCATTGCAAAACATGCGTTTATATATATATTCTGTTTGTATACTGTGTATTCTATATTCAGTACCAGTCAAAAGTTTGTACACACAAATGGGAAAGTGTGTCTAAACTTTTGACTAGTACTGTACTGTATAATATACACATACATAATATTGCTATTGTATTATAATATACACAAAAATAATCGGCTGATATATCGATATTGGGCTTTTTTACTCTCTAATATCTGCATCGGCCCCCAAAAATCCATATCGGTCGGGCTCTAGTGATAACGTAGGGATTTGAAATGTTTTGAATGTGACGCGGAGATGATGTTTTTATTACTCAACAGATAAATTGCCATGTGTAGAGTTCATTGTAAACATTATGAATTATGAAAGGTAATATCATTATGGTTGTTTATGCTGTGCTAAAATTCATTTTGAAGGAAGTATCATGTCTATTAATGTGTACAGTTATGTTACAGTTATCTAAACTGGTTATATCTCAGTATGATAACCATATTCATCCGCACAGTCACCCAGAGCCGAAGCACAACCAAAACAATGTTCTTCCACAAAATGCATGCAGTTTTGTTATTTAACCGCTAGAGGGCCAAGAGTTACATAGATTGTCCAAATCTTGAAATAAAAAAATGTAAGGTATGTGGTTAAAGGAACTCTGTTTTCATCTTCCCTTCTCCTTGTATATTCATTTTATGGCCTCTTTTGTGGCTAGTGTACATTCTTAATCTTTGATCATATATTCATTAAGATTACTGATACTGTAAATCTCTTGGCAGACAGTGTCATACACACAGTTCCTGTATCCAACCAATGTCCTGGGTCGTCGAAACACCATCGACTCCACGTCGTCTTTCTCTCAGTCTCGCAATGCCAGCCACCGCAGCCTCAGCCTGGCACGTGCCAACAGTAACCAGAGTAGCCTTGATACAGGTGTGTGTGCCAACAGCTTGTCATGGCTCTTTCATTTTCCCTCAATCTCCATAATATGTCCTGACAAGAGGCTGCTTGTTCAGCTTAATGAGCATTTTGGTAAGACCTTAGTTTAATAATGTGTTATTTATGTTTTTGAGCAAGGTCATGGAACTTTTTCATTAAATCATATTGAGTGCTCTACCAAAATAGCCGTCCTCTGTTCATACGCTTGTCTCAGTGTGTATCAGAAATGTTGCTGTAAATAGATTGGCTACATCACTAAGTTGTGTACTTGTTTAGACTATTAAGCAATCTCCGCATATGTATAGTCTGTTTATTTGCCCTCTCTTTTCTCATAGGGAATGAACTGGGAGATTTTAGGGACTATGACCCAAATCTTCTGGATGACCCACAATGGCCGTGTGGAAAGCACAAAAGAGTGCTTATCTTTCCCTCGTACATGGTGAGTCATGTCGCGAAATGCAAAACTTGACCGATTCATATGTCATTTTTCCAAGTCTGTATGTATTTAGAGGAAAATTGCTGTTTTGATGCCAAGGGCCCAATATATGATGATTCTAGCGCTGTCAAATCGAGTAATGGCATCTAACATAAAAATGTGTGTGTGACAGGAAAAGACCAAACAAATGCTGCGTTAATTGCGTTAAATATTGAATCGCATGCGTTAGTGCTGTCAAAATTGGCGCGTCAATGCAAGATTCGTATTTTTTTCCGTTTAACACATTAAAAGTATTTCAGCATTCGTTTTTTTTCTGTCATCCTTTGGCTAGCGTTACATTATATGATCACACTCTTATTTATGCAAATGCTTTTAAATCATTCAAGACACAAATCAAGTTTTTAAATCAAGACACAAAAGATAATGCATTGCGGTACTGGTGCTCGTCTTCGAATCTCCTGTCTGTGTGACGCGCACGCACGCACGCACGCACGCACACACGCACAGAACGGACAAAAACACACAAAATTATACCAAAATGCAAATTTGACAGCTGAGATCTCTTCTGAAACTAGAAACACAGGAGATTCCTCTGGTCTTTTTCTCAAGAACAAAAAAATCTCAATCTGTTGATCTCACTGCTCTCTATGAGAAACATCTTAGATTTAAAGATGTCATTAGTAATTTTTTTTTTTCATATGGCGTACTTTTAAAAATACAGGTCATGCTACTAGTGTCACTTTTATTGGTTACCGTTACAGGCACATTTGCAGTGTGAACTTGAATCCCTAGTTGGCAGTTAATTAGTAACTTTGTTTAGCAGAAATTCCAGACTGGTGACCTTGAAAAAACGTTTTTTTTTCTTCCAAACACTGGATATGAATATGGGCACCAGCTTCACTGCAGGCTATGCCTTTGCTCGTCTTCATTTTTTATTTTTTTCTTGGCAACTGTTTTTTTAATTTATTTTTTCAAATAGCAGCTAGTGGCTAAAAGTGATTTTAATCAGGTTTACGTAACAGAAGACTCTGTTCATTTCCTATTCAGCTCTGTTTGTGTTTTTGGATTGTATAGTAGACGCATACTTGAACTCAAAAACAGTCCAGGAGACAGCCTTTCCCTTCCTTCTATTGGTTATTCAATACTCGTAACAATCGCTATTGTGTTCAATGAAGGAAAGTTTCCAGCAAGAATGTATAAACAGTATTTAGCCCTGGACGCTTACATTATCATCATCTCATAAGTGTATTCAACAATAAACATTCACTAAATTATAGTGTTATGATTATAATTAGCATTAAACCGTATCTCTAGGAGCAGGATTGAGCATGCTCAAGAAAACCCTGAATCTTGTTTAGAACAAAACCAGACCACATGCTTTGAAACCGGGCAAATGTTTCAATGACCCAGTGGAAACTGTGTCTCTTTCACTCATGTGATATATGTGTGTGTGTGTGTGTGTTCTCATACCGTCTTTGACCAGTCTCAATGAATATCCACACTTCTTTTCAGACCACAGTCATTGAGTATGTCAAACCCTCCGATCTGAAGAAGGACATGAATGAGACTTTTAAGGAGAAGTTCCCGCACATTCGTCTAACACTGAGCAAGATCAGAAGGTAAGGGAGTTATCGAATTATCGAAGGCATCTAACCATTGATAGGATTGCTTGTAAAGCAGCTTACTGTACATGCGGAACCTTTAAAGGCAAGTATTGCTATGATGTGCACAAATGATAGATCCAAACATGAGAACTGAGCTGTTACTTTCACCTGTTGGACAATTATACTAACATATCAAGATGTATGGTACTGACCAACTAATATTGGTCAGTCGTTTCCGACATAAAAGATCAGCGAATGAAACTGTGAACACAAACACCATCAACAACTGAATGAAAGACAATAATCAGCAATTGCCTTGACAAAAATAACTTTATTTGAATGTTTTATTGATATAACTTGACGCTTAGGTAATTAGAAAAGAAATGCATAGTGTCACCAGTGCATGACATCAGGAACCGATAAAAAATATTTTTTTACCAGTTAATTGAAAATATGGAATGACATGCGTGCCAAAATAATAAAGAAATAAACAAAGAAATGTAAAAAATAAATAAATAATTATATATTATTTTATTTAATTATGTATAATTGTATTTTTCCACATTTATTTATGTGTATTTATGTCTACATTGATTTATTTGTACTTATTTATTTTTTTTACAATTCTTTGTCTTGTTACGAAACACGAGTGTTTACTAATTTTGCATGCACAACGTGACAATTCAAGTGCTTAAAATATAAAGCATATTTCAAAGATGCTGCTCATAGATACTGATTAATCACATGTCTTTTGCTAAATCATCATTGGAATTATTCAGGATTGAATTAAACAAAAGGTGCTCATGAAAACGCAGCTAGTGAAACACATCTCACGCCATACGTTGTAGAAAAGAATTGCCCCTGGAAAAAATAAATATTTCCAATAATGATTAAATCATTCAAATCCATTTTCTCGTTTTTATGACGGCTGGCATTTAAATAATTATATCTTAGCACAGTGGCGTAGCCACGAGGGGGCCTGGGTGGGCCTAGGCCCCCTCATTTACATGTCCGGCCCCCTCATATTTCTGATTGCTTAAAAAAAAACAAAAAAAAACTAGGAGGCAAAATATTTTTTAGTGATTATGTGAATTAGGCCTACACTGCGCAAACCAAAGTAATACTATCCACCGGATGAAGAAGGGTTGGCTCTCAGTCTCCACAGTACATAAAATATTCATTTTATTTTATTTATTTTTCGTGTTCGCATTTATGAGGAAAAAAACAATGTTACGGACATGTTCTCCGTTACAGACGTGAGCGCCCTGAAAGCGGCACTAAAAGATGCTTTAAAACTTTCACAGAGACATCAAATAGAAAGCACTTTTTAACCTGAATTTTAAACTTTCTTTAACCTGAATTTCGTTTTGTATTAATTGTATCTTAATTTTAATCAATGTTTCATCAACCAATTGATTTAATTAACAAGAAGTAAATGAGGAGCTCTTTTCCAAAACGCGATAAATCCATTTCAATAGTTTTCAGGAAAATTACATTTCTTACCTAGACCCACACATTTTGTGAATATTCAATTTATCCTGTTAAAATGTTTTTTTTTCCCTCAGTCTGAACATGTTGAACAACGATTATTAAATCAAACAACAATATTGTTGATAAATTCAAAGTTAATTTAATTTTTTTTCAAAACGCTATAAATCCACACAAAAAAAATCCAAAAATGGATGATTTTGCCCACTTAATTAAGTTTTGTTTTGTAGAAAGCCTTTCTTTAAAGTGAATTTCGTTTAGTATAAATGGTATCTTAATTTTAATAATATTTTCATCAACCAATTTGCCTGGATTTATTAAATAAGAAGCAAATAAATAATATAATCATGGCATGGAGGCGCCGCCGCCGTCACTTGCATTGCACGTGAGCTGGAGCGCATCTCATCATAAATTAACCGAAATTCAGGTATGCCTCCCAGACATGAGAAATATATCTATATAGAAAGCTTGAAATGTCTTTAAACGAAACAATTAAAAACGAAAATAAATAGCATAGCCTACTCTGATTATGTAATCCATTACAGGCGTTTCTCTCTATACAGAAATGCGGATTGTCAATTTCCTCTTTGAAGACACTGACACAGACACACAGAAAACAGTTGATTAATAAAAATAAAATAAAAATTTCGATTTTTGAACGATATTCGACTTTTGCTCCTTGATTGTCGAATGCCATTTTTGGCAGAAATTATCAAATAGACAGAAACATTTGGCAGCAGCATCTACCCCCATGTATAGGTCTCACTGGCTCATCAGGCCATCAAAAGTGTTATCACCGTTTAAAGCACTCATTTTGAGGAATGAATGAACATAAACAAACCTCTGTTGAGCGCGCCGATGTTGGATTGCGTAGAACGCTCACTGAAGTCTGATTTGTCAAGAGAGGATTTCTTGCGTTTAGGCTACAAATAGGTTTGGCGCTTATCGAGGTTTGGAAAAGAACTGCATGTTGCAGTACTTTAAACAAGGAAATATAGCGACTTGGCATGAAACATTGATGGAGCAGTGAATAGGTTCAGAACACAGCAAAATGACATGACAAACTATTTTTTTTTTTTTAAATGGCGTTTATCGCGTTTTGGAAAAGAGCTCCTCAAATATAGCAGACGATGGATAAGAAACGGAGGCACCGGCGCGTGAACTGGAGCTCGTCTCATAATGAACCGAAACTCAGCATATAAGGTAGGCTACCCTACTTGCGTCACAGAAATGTCTACTTTTAAACAGAACAATTCAAAACAAAAGAATACAGACTGCTCTCTGCTTATGTAATCCAGGCGTAAATGTGCATTTCTCTCTGGCGCGTTCACTACTGAAGATCGCGAGTCAGCATCGTCAACTTTATATATAGGCCTATATATATATATATATATATTATGTGTGTGTGTGTGTGTGTGTGTGTGTGTGTGTGTGTGTGTGTGTGTATGTATATGTGTGTGTGTATATATGTTGCCCCCTCATTTAAAGACGGGACCCCCCAAAAATAAAATTCTGGCTACGCCCCTGTCTTAGCAGTGCTTTGGTGTAGAATAAAACAAAACTCAATGCATTTCTGGATCAGAATGATGGAGCAGATACATAAACACATAAACATTACATCATTTCTACATATTATACAATATCTGGAACTTTACCAGATCTTGTTTTCTAACATTACATAATCCTTGGAAAGCAGTAGGAAATGAAATACAGTTATTCAATCAAGATTTAATCCTTAACACAGGTCTTAATTCTCTTCAGAGTTCAGGAAAGGTTGGAAGTAAACCAAACGAAAGGCCACTTTCATTATACACGTGCTGCAAGTGTGAATGCACAACGGCCACAACTTTAAAGGGTACCTATTATGGCATTTAAAATGTTCCTAATAATGTTCTGGGAGTCCCCAACAACAGTTTTACATGCATGCAATGACAAAAAACACTTTTGTTGTCTTATAATATGCATTTATTTTTACCTGATTTGCTCACCGACTCCCTAATGATTCGTTTGACGACTCATTTGTCCAAACCCCTCCTTTGCGTGACGCTAATCGGCGGTGATTGGTCAGATGACGCAGTCAGTTATATTTTGCGTTAGCCCAAAGCTTAAACATATTGATAAAGCACTGCAGTACTACAATACGCTTCACATAATTTCACATATTTCAAAAAACAAAAAAAATGACATTGGAGACCTAGAAGCTGCTGAGCGTAACTCTCACTCTCTCACACACACGCACGCACGCACGCACGCACGCACGCACGCACGCACGCACGCACGCACGCACGCACGCACGCACGCACGCACACACACACATAAAAGCAACAATTATTAATAGTACTTACAGGTTGTGATTCGGAGGAGAAAGCTGATCCAAATAAACTTGGTATTGAACCTTCCTATATCAGCCGACTCGCGAATCCACACTTGAAAGCATTTGTGTTTGTGAAGCGATCGTCATTAAAATAACGCGAACACAGCTCAAGGTGGCTATACTTGTGTGGTATAGTTGTAAATATAAACTCTAGCCACTGAGTCTTCACATGCTTGTCCCTGGGCAGTGAAAAAAATAGTTTGCTTTTGATTCGCACTTCAGAACAGAGTCTCGTGGACATGATGTTGTCAGGTTTCTCTGTCTGCTCGGCGCGCGCAATGAGTGGGCGTGTCGAATTCAAATAACTTGTACAAGTGACGAACGAAAGTTAGAGAAAGTGCATCGTTCGTCTATCGATTCATATCAGCGACTCAGAGTCGACTCTTACTTTTGAGAGACAATAACTTTGTATACGGTGAACTTTCATATTTAAAACTTTGCAGGATGTTTTTGTTCACTTAGATCTATGTTACACACTACATGAAAGGTAATTTTCAAAATTCCATGATAGGTACCCTTTAACAAAGCAGATTGTTGTTTTCTAAAACATCTCTTTGTTTCTGATGGGCTGCTAAGCTGAAGTGTAGGATGAATCGGGGCAGAGGTCTTCAAATCTGCTTCTGGAGACCTAATGTCCTGCAAAGTTTATTTTCAACCTGCTTTATACACGGATGCCTGATCTAAATCTGTCATTTATTTAAATGGATAAACTGTTAATAAGAAAAATCGTAATAAACTCAAATTAACAATATTTCATGGTTCTTTTAATAACAAAATTTGTAAAAACGTATTGCGCTGATTATTACGATAAAAATATTGACATAATTATAATTGCATTAGGAATTGCTGTGAATACAGTAAAGCCTGTTTTATGCTTCTGCGTCGAATCGACGGCGTACCCCTGCAGACCCCTCTGCGTCGCCGCGAACCCCTCTCCGACCCCTACGCCGTAACTCGACGTGCACCTCCAAAAAATTGTAACTACGCGTCGAGGCGACGCAGACCGCAAGGGCTGTGATTGGTCAGATGCACCGCGATGCAACGCAACCTGACGCAGAACCATAAAACGGCAACAACGCCGTAGGAGTGACGATGTAGCTACACCGTGGAGTTGACGCAGAAGCATAATGAGGCCTAAAGGCAGTTAAGCTCAGCAAACATTAATGCATCGGACATCTGCATAGTATGCTTCTATCTAAGCTAACTAAAAAACACTATGATCGGACATTTTTTTTTTATTCACTATCTATAGCTTCGGTTATATACTGTACTAGTATATGAAACATAAGTTAAAAGACATTTCTATAATAAAGTGATTTTGTCTGATTTGTAACCAGGCACTAAAGCGATTACCCATAAAACGTGCTTTGAACCAATCGGATTGCTTGGGTCCTAAGCTGGGACTCATCTCTTCAGTGGGACTCATCTCTTCACCACCCCGGCGCGATCACAGGAATGTTTGTCCTTCTGAGGAACCTGTTACTACGTAATTTATGGTCATACGGATAACCAAACCGGTCAAATGATTAAAAACTGTAAAGCTTTTGTAAAATACAGGTTTAGGTTAGACTACTGCATGTGCGCATATAGGGAACGTTTACATGACAACGATTTAAGTTTTACGCGTACAGACGACACCATTGTCAAAACGATCCCCAATCACACAGGGAAAAACGACAAAAAATGCTATATTCTGTTGCCAGGCCAGTGGATGGCTATGAAACACTATATGTCATCATCTTCGGAGATTTGCGTTTTTGTTGTTTACACACAGACCGTTTTCAAAAACTTGCACTTTGTAACCAAAAGTTTGTTTTCAGCCATCCAAACGCCGTTGTCATGTAAATGAACGGCCAAAACACATAAAAAGTTTTACATTTTTAGTTGAAAACTGTCGTGTAAATGGCCCCTGAGAGTGCACTGTGTGATTTACTCAGTACTAGGGCACATTTTACTGCATTTTAAAGGGGCTATGTCTAGCTTTTTACTTAAAGCTGCCGTCGGCAACATTTTTTTGATCATATTCAGTGAATTCGACACTATATTCGGACAGAACAACATAAATAAAGTGGTTTTAGAAAAAAAACCAGAGTCTCCACCTGGAGCGTGTTATTTGTTTTGCAAAAATCCACAGCTCCCGGATCATCGGGTCCAATCAGCGCAGGGGGGGCGGTCTGACTTTCAATCACAGATCGGGCACACGCCACCCCTCGCGCATGTTACAATCACATGAACACGCCTGAAGTTCGCGTAGTAACGAAGAGTGGTGGCGGATGTATCTCGCTTTCAAAACACTAACAGATCAAGTAAGCTCATTTAGAGTATAAATGACGTTAGCAATTGCAATCTATCGGTAGATTAGCCAAGGCAGCATACCTGCAAATACTCCATGGTGTTGATGGATGCTGATGAGACGGGCGTGTTCACAGAAACACGCACTGACGAGCAGCACGAACTCGGTGAGTCAGTTGTAAACATTCAAAATTTTGCCTAAGTCCACTCAATCTGCCAGACTTGCCGACTGAAGCTTTAAAAAAATCTTTAAGATAGAGTTTTCATTTGTACATTTATGAGCCAACCATAATGTAATAGAAAGAATGACACCTTGACTGTCCACCACGGTTGCCTCTATCAGCTTGTATAGTCCATTGTGTGTGGAGTCGTCGGGTCCGAATTGGCGTGAAAATTCACAAAATGTGACGTCACGCGCGTTCTCGTCTACTTGGGCTTACATCCGAACGGCAGCCATTAGTAAGCAGTGGCAATCGCTAGCAGTAGTGTTTCAAATGGACTCTGTGGACGGAAAGTAGCGACCAGTCTCCAGCACAATCCAGACACCCACGGAAACTCCTCGTAAGTAAAAAAAACCTTATCTAGTGCGGCCAACGAGCGTGCGCACCGAGAACGAGCATGAGACTGGCTGCAGTTTCTCTAACGGCCACTGGTGTCAGTAACGGTTAGAAATTTCAGAACTTCCGCAATGCTCCTTTAAGGTTCCACTTTATTTCGATAGTCCACTTTAGACAATCTAATAACTATAAGTAACTGCTCTCGAATCGCTCTCTCGGTACTTTGATGGCTGATGTCAGTCACGTCAGCGCTGTCTCAAGTCGTACACAATATCTAATCAGCATGCATTACAAGTCGGCCGTCGATCGGCCGTTTGAACAAATCGGTTGAATTAATGACTCAATGATTTGCTTATTAACCAGACTGATCTCATGAAATGGCGTATGTATGACACGGCAATTCGTATTTCCATTTTTGGCGTGCTATCAACACGCATAATCGCTTTTCAGCGTGTTTATGAACGCCGTTGACTTAACGTCACATTACTGTATATATAAATATATGACCTACCCCGTCCCTAAACCTACCCGTCACAGGAGTTAATACCATTTATGAGTCTTCCCCTACCATCCTAGGACAAAAAAATATCGCTCCCCAGATGTAGATCTACATTTTGCTTCTTTTCGCTCGGACATTTAACAGCGTGTACATACACGCGGAATCACTCGGACATTTAACGGCGTGTACATACACGCGGAATCACTCGGACATTTAACGGCGTAGACATACACGCATACACGCGGATAGCTCAAAATGTGTATAGATAACACGCCACTTGACTTGATAGTGGCGTGTATGTTTACGCAAAAGTCATGATGTCATGTTGTGTGACTTGCCGCCATCCACTGGTGGTTTTAGTTTCACTTTTTAAATATCTTTTCAATTCTAAAATCATTTTAAGTATCGTCCAAAAAAAAGCAGATAAAAGGTAAAAATCAGTTTAAACTTATTTAAGTTAAACCACCGCACAGAACCTGAAGCATAACAAAAACTTTAATAAACATGCCAAGGTACCAGCACAATAACACACTTTAAATATCGTCTAATCATCATACTTTTTGGACATTATCGCACACCCCTAGTTGAAGCTAAACTCTGCAGGGATGTGGAGCAGGATTGAAGACCCCTGATTTGAGAGATATCAAGGGTTTCAGCAAATAGTTTTTGATTCATTCCCTGTTCTTTTGTACAGAAACTAGAGACAAGCCTTTTAAGGGTATCAAGTATTGTAAAAGTATTCACAATCTCGCATAACATCTGAGTAACTCGAGTACTGACGAGAATGTGGCCTTTTGTTTTGTGTTCTAGCCTGAAGCGAGAGATCCGTAAACTAGCTCATGAGTGCGGCTATGAGGAGTCCACGGTGGCCATGGCCTTCGTTTACTTCGAGAAGCTGGTGCTCCAAGGGAAACTCCACAAACAGAACCGCAAACTCTGCTCCGGTGCCTGCGTCCTGCTCGCGGCCAAGATCGGGGGAGACCTGAAGAAACACGAAGTCAAACACCTGATTGATGTGAGTTTATCTTTGTAGCTTAACTACAGCTACTCAACAGATGTCGTTTACTCAACATTCCTTGACTTTGCTTGTTTGTCTCTTATAACAGACATAGCTATAATGTAAAAATAGACAAATCAGCGTTCTTTAAATCTTGTTCCTGTGCATTTTTGGACGTTTCCATGTTGCGTAACGATTGCCATTACATAACGAGAACCCCTGATCTCTTTCCGCCTAGAAACTGGAGGAGAGGTTTAGGGTGAACCGTCGAGAGCTGATCGCCTTCGAGTTCCCTGTTCTGGTGGCCCTAGAGTTCAACCTGCATCTCCCAGAGCACGAGGTCATGCCCCATTATAGACGCCTCCTGCAAAACTCCTAGCGAAAGCCCCCATCAGGGGAGTTCTCCTCCTCTCCTGATCTTCTTCTCACCCCTGAAGCCCCCTATGCACATCGCCAACGTCCACTATCATCTCCAGATGTTGGAAAGAAGACACTATTCCACGGTTCTCTTTTCAGCCAAAGTGACAGCTCTATATCGAACTTTTGTTTTCGCTCGAAGAAGCTACTTTTTAAAGGGAATAGCTTTTCCTTAGACTGTTGATTTCTCCGTTCACTGAAGACATTTAAGTGTTCATTTATTTCCCAACTTACAAGTGTTTTCTTCATTTGCTCAACCCCATGTTACTCTACACAAGTATGCTGTTGTTTTCTCTATGAAACGCAAACGGAGAACTTTTGAAGAAGCTTCATGTTTGTCTTTTCCATGCAGTGAGTTTATAGAAACATGCCATGAAATGGTGGTCCTTTCAACTTGCGCTAAGTCTTCTGAATATTTCAGAGGGATGGTTCACCTAAAATAGAAAACTATTCCAAACCTGTCTGACCAGTGACAGAAGATATTCTGAACTGTTTTTCCCATACAATGAAAGTCTTTGGGGTCCAAGCAATATGCCATTGACTTACATTGTATGGACAAGGAAGGGAAGTCATAAAGGTTTGGGTCGACATGAGGGCGAGTATAGATGATGACAGAATTTTCATTTTTGGGTGAATATCCCTATAAACTGGCTGGAATTACATTGAGTAAAAGCGAGTCGAGGGTGAGTGAATGATGACAGAACTTTCATTTTTAGACGAACTTTTCACAAGAACTGTCTTTTTTTTAAATGCGGAACCAGTTTGGACTGTTTAATTTTACATTCTTTCCACAGATTACAGTATTCCTGTATTTTTCCATGCTTCACATCTTCCTTAATCCCAAAGTTTGACACTCTGCCAAATCTGACTAGTTTTGATCGCTCTTGGTTGAAAGCCTTAAAAAAGAAAAGTCGAATGATCCTGAACTCGTGCAAGTATGTGACTGTTCTTCACTGACGTTTCCTTATGTACTACAAGTGCACTTTTCAGGTCTTGTGTATGGCAGACCTTTATGGCATCTGCAGAAGCTCTAGGTGGAGGGGTCTTCATCTCATTTCTCATTTAAATTCATTTCAGCCAGCATTCCCCTGTTCGTGTTACCACCAAGCAAAAATATGTTGCAGTGGCATCTCGAGTGGGGCTTTTATACAGTTTTAAGGGGTACATTGACGTACCCCTGTCGTTTTTCTACCCTTGTGCATTGACTTTGCCAGTTCAGTGGTGTGGCTTGCTGCACTCATGGGTTACTGTGTCCGTGCTCTATGTTAGAGTGTATTCTGAGCACATTTGTAGTGCTACACTGTATGAAGCAACATCAGGTCATACAGCTGATAATCAATGCTAACTATTTGGCCTAATTAGGCTCGGCAGTGGCGGGAATGAAATCTGTATGACTAATATGCTACGGTGTTGACTAATGCATGCACACCAAAGCAGTGTTAAACTTGCGTTTGACTTGTAAACGCTACTTTAAAAAAAAAAAGTTTGATTTGATGATTATTTTGAATCCGTTTCCGCTGAACCAGATATTTTCTATCACCATTGGTGGTGCAGAATTTTTTGCGTGTAAGCTGAATTTTATCTCTCAGCGCACATATTGTGTTACTACATTCATAATCCTGTATGTATGTTACGTTCACTATGCACTACTCAATTCCGTAGATCAGTTATAAACAACAAATTGATGCAAAATAAAATCAGTTGAGAAGTATCTAATAGCAGGAGGAATCGAACACTTTTATTTTTAGAACATTAACTTGCATTTAACCACTTAATTGTAAAATGAATAATGCCTAGAATGTGAAGATGTGTATATATAAGGATATATATATATATATATATATATATATATATAAAGAACAAGATTTGGCCTTGTGAAATGCACTTTAGGATTGCTAGCAAGTGACTGGGATGGATAAAACCTAAAACCGATGAAACATTTGTACGATGCAGATACATTTGTGTAAATATGCTGCTTTGCTTGTTCAATAAAAAGCTACATTTTGAGAAATGCTTTCAGATACTTCATTTTATGTGTGTATGTTCTGAAGAATGCTTCAATATAGCAATATATTGCTGTAATTGTCTTGGGTGCACCATTCTGTCATTTAAAATATTTAAACCTGCTTAAAAAGAAACACAGATGTTACATTACATGCATGTAGTAGCCTTTTATTTATTATCATTTTGTAATATTATGAAGAAACTTTTGCATTTTTTGTTTTGTTTAATGTTTATATGGTCCATGTCCCTAATTTAATTCCTTAGTTATAATTAAAGTAATTAAAATAAATTACCCTGTTTATTATTAGAAGCTATTAACTATGTAACTGAAAAGTTTTTCGCATACAAATGACAACGTTGTAATTTCCGTGAAAACGGCAGTAGATGGTGATGTCACGTTGTAAAGAAAGTTTTTGCACTTTAAATCCCGTTTTTAAAAGTTTGTGTTTTCAGTCCCCCAAAATGCTGTTGTCTTGTAAATTACCAGTCAAAACCCATAACAAGGTTTCAGTATTTAGTTGAAATGGGTGTTGTGTAAACTGCCCCTAAATGAACAGATATTGTAAAATATAGATAGGCCTTAAACCATGAACCATGGTGCAGGGTTCATTTTCGTTAAACGGGAAATGCTGTAAAACTCCATTCTTTACTTTGACAAAGTTTTGAAAAAAAGGAGAACTACAGAAAAAAAAAATCAACATAACCTTCTTGGTAATTTCAACATTCATACTGAAACTTTCAGCTTACATCATCTCACGTCCTTCAACACTCAATCTTCTGTTTACAACACACTACAGTCTCATTATCTTACGGTTTATCTTGATACGTTTTTCCTAATACCACAGTGTGTTCTTCCTCTTCCTCCCTCCTACCAGGGTCCATGTTTAGCTCTTTGTCTGCCGATTAAAATGTAACTGCCTTAAAACTGTATTTTGCATTATTTATATGACATTTACAATTATTTATTGTTAAGTTGCTTTTATTCTCTGCTTGAATTGACTCCAATATATTAGCAGATTCCCTGAACTCCACTTTCTCAATGAGACGTAATGCCCTCCGTCTCATGGTCTCAAAGCTTTCAGACATGCTAATTCACACTCCACAGCATAAGAAGATACAGTCTGTTCCTCAACTGACCTTCTGTACAAGCTCTACTCCCTCTTCACATGTATCCGCTACATTCCCTGTGAGTATCTTCACCAATGCTGCACTACTTGAGTTTGGCCACACACAGGTACATCTCATGTTGTACCTCAAATGCACTGCACTGGCTCCCAGGAACTGCCAGAATCAAGTTCAAGACCATGCCAATGGCATTTCCTAATGCTACTTCCAATCCTTCATCAAACCGTACACCTGAGCCAGGTAAATGTACTGGTTATTCTGGGTCGATTCGTAACTCTTTCCCATTTGTCCATGAACATGATGGTCCAGTTAATCTATTAACTCCTAGGAGATAACAGAGCACAAGCGACTCACCAGTTACAAATTTCACACTCACACTCAAATCAAAAACACACAAGTACACGGCTGCAGACACGAATGCTAGTCCAATGCATTCCAAGTGTGTGGTCCGGTGACATAAGTTAGTGTTGCAGCAACTAACCCAGAGAACTCAATGGAGAGATAAAGTTATAGAGTGTTGTTATTCAGGTATAGCTAAACACCTATCAAAAGTTTAACTTGCTCAGCAATATTCTCTTGAATATGTTTCTACAACAGTAGTTGACCTTACAGAAAGTTGACTAGAAGATGCATGTAGTGGCCTCTTCTATTTTAGGACAAAAAAAAGTATCTGCGCGGACATCAACAGACTAAGCTGATGCTGAAAAACTCAGACACACTGTCTGCATTACAGTGCAGAACACAAAGTATACTTTGGACTTAGGATGCACATTTACATACACTCACCTAAAGGATTATAAGGAACACCTGTTCAATTTCTCATTAATGCAACTATCTAATCAACCAATCACATGGCAGTTGCTTCAATGCATTTAGGGGTGTGGTCCTGGTCAAGACAATCTCCTGAACTCCAAACTGAATGTCAGAATGGGAAAGAAAGGTGATTTAAGCAATTTTGAGCGTGGCATTGTTGTTGGTGCCAGACGGGCCGGTCTGAGTATTTCACAATCTGCTCAGTTACTGGGATTTTCACGCACAACAATTTCTAGGGTTTACAAAGAATGGTGTGAAAAGGGAAAAACATCCAGTATGCGGCAGTCCTGTGGGCGAAAATGCCTTGTTGATGCTAGAGGTCAGAGGAGAATGGGCCAACTGATTCAAGCTGATAGAAGAGCAACTTTGACTGAAATAACCACTCGTTACAACCGAGGTATGCAGCAAAGCATTTGTGAAGCCACAACACGCACAACCTTGAGGCTGATGGGCTACAACAGCAGAAGACCCCACCGGGTACCACTCATCTCCACTACAAATAGGAAAAAGAGGCTACAATTTGCAAGAGCTCACCAAAATTGGACAGTTGAAGACTGGAAAAATGTTGCGTGGGTCTGATGAGTCACGATTTCTGTTAAGACATTCAGATGGTAGAGTCAGAATTTGACGTAAAGAGAATGAGAACATGGATCCATCATGCCTTGTTACCACTGTGCAGGCTGGTGGTGGTGGTGTAATGGTGTGGGGGATGTTTTCTTGGCACACTTTCGGCCCCTTAGTGCCAATTGGGCATCGTTTAAATGCCACGGCCTACCTGAGCATTGTTTCTGACCATGTCCATCCCTTTATGGCCACCATGTACCCATCCTCTGATAGCTACTTCCAGCAGGACAATGCACCATGTCACAAAGCTCGAATCTTTTCAAATTGGTTACTTGAACATGACAATGAGTTCACAGTACTAAAATGGCCCCCACAAATATTATCAACCTAATAGAGAATCTTTGGGATGTGGTGGAACGGGAGCTTCGTGCCCTGGATGTGCATCCCACAAATCTCCATCAACTGCAAGATGCTATCCTATCAATATGGGCCAACATTTCTAAAGAATGCTTTCAGCACCTTGTTGAATCAATGCCACGTAGAATTAAGGCAGTTCTGAAGGCGAAAGGGGGTCAGACACAGTATTAGTATGGTGTTCCTAATAATCCTTTAGGTGAGTGTATATTAACATGCACAGTTGTAATCGGGGAATAGCTGGATTTTACTACATCAGTCTAAGTCAGGGGTGTCCAATCTTGCTCCTGGGGGGCCAATCTACTGCAGAAAAGCTCCAACCTGGCCCAAAACATCTATCTGGGGGTTTCTAGTAATCATGAAGACCTTGATCAGCTGGTTCTGGTGTTTAATTAAGATTAAAGCTAAGCTCTGCAGGATAGTGACCCATCGGTAGGATTTGACACCCTCGTCTAAGTAGTCAAATATTTGAAGGATTAAATACACATTGTGTCACTTGTAGGCTGCACAATGCCAAGGACACTTGAAGTCTGAGTTAACCTGTATACATGCTGGATGAAGCCCGGGTAGACCCTGTCCCAAATGGCACACTTCGTGTAAGTCCGCAAGACCACAAGTACTGTCGCATACATATGTCCATGAAGTTCACAAGGCAGGGCAGTGGTCTCCAACCCTGGTTTTGGAGAGATACCTTCCAACTGAATTTAATCCCAACCATGCATGCTCTAACACACCTGCTTTTTCAAGTAACTCTGAACAATGTGATTAGCTGGTGCAGGGGTCTTTGGTTGGGGTTGGAACTGCAGGACTCGGCAGGACGGTAGACGTCCAGGAGCAGGGTTGGAGACCCCTGCTATAGCGTGTCCTATTTGTCATGTTGAGTTTCAAAAGAGTGCTCATGGGTACCCTTCTTTGTGGTTGTTACATGTCTTCAACCCGACAGTCAAAGCGGCATTACGTATGTGGACTCGGAGGAAGACAACGAGAGATTAGGGTGCCATTTGTGACAGGACCTAAGCCTTTGCAGTCTTAATCCACAGACTGATCTCATGAAACTGCGTATGTATGACACGCCAATTCGTATTTCCATTTTTGGCGTGCTATCAACACGCATAATCGCTTTTCAAGGTGTTTATGAACGCCTTTGACTTAACGTTACATTACTGTATATATAAATATATGACCTACCCCAACCCCGTCCCTAAACCTACCCGTCACTGGTTAAAACCATTTATGAGTCTTTCCCTACCATCCTAGTAAGAAAAATATCGCTCCCCCAGATGTATATCAAAATTTGGCTTTATTTCGCTCGGATTTTTAACAGCGTGTACATACACGCGGAATCACTCGGACATAACGGCGTAGATATACACGCATACACGCGGATAGCTCAAAATGCGTATAAATAACACGCCACTTGACTTGAAAGTGCCGTGTATGTTTACGCAAAAGTCATGATGTCATGTTGTAATCCAAGTCCACACTTTCATGACGCAATGCCACTTCGACTGTCAGGTAGAAGTCTGCTGCGAAGCTCACCTCAGTTTGGGCTCGCCTGAAGTGTGCATCGAGGGCACATAGCGGTGGCAAAAGGGATGCTTGTGCCATGCACAAACGGTGGCTATTGTAACTCCTCAAAAACAACAAAATGCACATCAAGTGGGCCATTTGGGATAATGCCCTACATCTGAATCTGTTCGTTCAACTTAAAAAACAGACTGGTGGGAAAATTGTTGAAGTACATCGGTTATAAAGATCTGGGCCAGCTATGGCACATATGGCTCAGTTCTGGCAGCATATCCGGCCCAACACATCAAGCCGGTTTTAGTGTGAGTTGTGGCTTGATGTGTGTGGGCCAGATGTGGCCCATGTGACCTTTGCCACTGCCAGCACTGAGCCATATGTGCCATAGCTGGCCCAGATGAGGCCCGGATATGCATGCTATTGCCAGCCACACTCAGGTTGAGTCATCACCGTCATTCCATGCGGTATCTGGGCTAGAAGAATGTGGGCCACAACTAGGCCAGATGTAATTTGCTATCTGGGCTAGTACATAAAACGGTCCTAGGACTGCGGTTCTGAAACGGAAGCCTCCGGTATATTGCAGGAACACCCACCTCGGTTTCCTCACTACCAATCCTCTTCCTTCACCATTTTATCTGCACTCATTCACTCACAAACTTTAATACAAAACTCAACTTTATCATTCCTCAGATTTAAAAAAAATATATATATATATATATAAATATACGAATACGAATTCGTAAATATATGAATTTTTGAACCTAATGCCTGTTTATCACAAGTGTCCAGCTGATGTTGACACTTCTTGCGGAGATTAGGTCTGTTATTTGACAGGTGAGCAAACACTCCATTGTTTAGTGTTATGGGCCGATTTCATCAGCACTACATGTCTGCTGACAGCTTTCCTTTCGCCCATAAACTGATGACTACAGCAAAAACTAAACCATGTACATTGATTTAAAGTATATCAATATGCCAGAAAGACCAGGCTTATTTCATTTTAATTCATCCAGACTAATAAATTGCTACAAAGCTGTTTCTATTTGTGGCATATCCATCTGAATATTGACCAAAATACAGTTCTTGGTAAAAATGCATACAACATTACACGAGTCCCTGATAGTTTGTACTAAGAACTTCAGAGCAGCAGCCAAAACATCAGACGGCTCTGAAAATGTTGTTCCCATAGCTCTGATGCAATCGAGAGGAAGGGTTTCAAGCGGAGAGTGAGTTCTGACACAGATCCAAGGTAAACACGGCCCGGTCACACCAGTCTCATGCAGCGATAAAAACAAAGACATGAGCCTGACCGTGGACACGATGTGCGTAGCTTAGCCCTCCCCATTCACCAGCTAATTCCCCCTTCAGCCTGCAATAAAAGCCCTTTCCTGATTTGAAATTCCTGAATCTTTCCTGGACACGCATTGGTCACCCTCATTGTGGAGAAATATGTGTAAATAGTCAAGGTATGCGGGCGTGCATTCCTTCGCTTCCTTTTCAAATGGTCGGCATTTTGGCTGAAGTGGCAATTTATCTCCTTCCCGCGGTGACTCGGTTTTACCCTCTTGGTTCCGCTACATGTGCCGTTTGGAAACAAGGAAGTGCTTGAACGCATTCTCAATGGGCCTAATTGAATGTGGCCCTGTGAGGTTTGGCCAGAGGTGGCTTTTGAATGAAACGACACAGACTCGCGTCATGAAAACGTGCTAAGGTTGTGCCGATGAATCTGATCCCGGCCTCCTGCACTTGAGATGGCTTTAGTATTGGCTATCCAGTTCCTTTCTCTCCACTCGTGGCCCATTCTCCTGTCAAACGAGCCCAGTAACTGTGAGCCAATGACGCAAAAAGAAGACACTGAATTCCAGACGCTGATTTATTAATGGCGCTGTGAAATCTACGGGCCCCAGCCTAATTCTCTTCAATTCAACTGGAACTGGAAAAAGACACAAATTTTTAATTACTGGTTAAAAATAGAGATAAAAGCAAGTACAAATAAATAATGCAGTTTTTTAAGTGTCTAGATTAAACCTTATAATCGTGGGTAATATTGTTGGCATTTTATATACTATATTGGGAAGTAAAATAACTGGCTGTAAAAGTGTTTTTCAGAGAAACAAGTATGCGAACTTAGCATGTTTCCTAAATATCTGCAAGTATATTATGGTATTTTTATGCTTTAGTAGAGTGAAAAGGTTACATACAGCACCACAAACTACAGGTGAACTTAATATTTGCAGCTTTCACACTTTTTAAAAAAAATTATTATTATTAAAAAATTACGTCTCAGATTGTTTTAAATTTTGCCTTTGTGACAGAACTAAAACTTAAAATTGTGTTTACTCTTGTGCCGTATTGCATAAGTTGCGTTCTCCTTTAACGCATGATGTAACACTAATATCCACATTTACAGTGACAGTGCATTTCAATGCCTAAATTTTGCAGAAGAATAAGATAATGTTGGTTTTGTAAAAATCTTAATCATAGCAGGCATTTTTTTAATGTTGAATTTTCTGATTCGTGTTTTTGATATAAGAATGCATAAAGGCAATAAAAAGAATGCTGGCTTGAAACTGTAAGGTCAAAAAATTGCAAAGGTCATATAGTGGGAGGCAGATGTAAGATTCCTCATAGCATTTTTTTTTCAATAGATGTTAAAGGGATAGTTCATTAAAAAAAATGAAAATTCTGTCATCATTTCTTCAAGTTCTTCCAAACCTGTATGCATTTCTTTCTTCTGCTGAACACAAAGGAAGATATTTTGAAGAATGTTGGTAACCAGACAGTTGATGGGCTCCATTGACTTCCATAGTAGGAAAAAATAAAATAATATGGAAGTCAATGGCTGCCGTAACTGTTTGAATACTGACATTCTTCAAAATATCTTCTTTTGTG
Organism: Chrosomus eos; assembly: GCA_036326025.1. Lineage (NCBI taxonomy): Eukaryota > Metazoa > Chordata > Actinopteri > Cypriniformes > Leuciscidae > Chrosomus > Chrosomus eos. The sequence goes on along the minus strand of CM070823.1, from coordinate 33,317,521 downwards.
TTCAGCAAAACAAAGAAAGTCATATAGATTTGGAAAAACTTGAGGGTTAGTAATGACAGATTTTTCATTTTTGAGTGAATATCCCTTTAACATAAGCTAAGCACCTCACTTTCTGTCTACTAATGTTGGCTAGTGGAAGTCTTAGAAATGACAATCCAAAATGCTTACATAAAAAAAACGAGAACCCTCTTTACTGCCAGCCTAAACCAGAGGAAATCAATATTTCATTGTCTCTCCGCCACATGGGGCAAGAAAGAAACATGTTAATAAATGATGAATTGGCAGCTAGAATAACAACAACTCTAAGGAGACAGTCGGCTCAGGTCAGACACTGCTATAGCTGTTACTGTTCTTTTATCAGTGTTACCATAATACTTGTGTTTTAACATAGGCCTAATTCTGTTTTCCCAAAGCCATTTAATGGTCTCTTGGACTGTGCGCACAACAGACATAATTTTAGTGTTAAGAAGACAACTAGGGGGATTGTAGCTACTGACCATAGACTGTAAAAAAAAAAAAAAAAAAAAAAGATGTGACGCATTATAAAAGTAATACAAAACGTAAAAAATGCATTGTATCACATACGTGAGAAGTAGGCCAGTCATGATATTGTGAAGGGCACTGATTCACTGATTCAGGCCTGTCTCCGTTTGTCGATTAAAGAGTATATGGCGCCACCGCACGGTTAAAATAAAAACAACAGGTTTGCTTAATTATAGCTAATAGGTGGTTTGCAGTCACGTGATTGTGTTGACGCGCGAAATTCAGATGGAGGGCAGGAAGTGAAGAGCGCAATGGACGAGATGGAGGAAAGTCCGTACTGTACTACTTTTGAGGCTATTACAAGAGAAATATATAATTAGAAAAATCGAAACATATGTTGGACATGACCTTACGTTATGAAGAGGACCGATTTTCAACTGAATTGAGAGATTTGCCTGCCATCGAGGCGGTAGATATCAGCAACTACCTCGTCTTACAGACATACTTTGACTTTACAAAGTTTGGAAACTGGTACGTTACACAAACAGCCACATAAGTGTATTTAAACACCTGAATTATGTAATTATAAGCCACATAAATAATGTATTAACTCACATTTGACGAAGTGATCACTGCACACACACACGGGCATTTTCCCATTCGGCTCCTCCCGACCGCAGACGTAGGTTTGCAAGGCATTTTCCCCGGTGTTTTTCTGTCAATTTCTTGTATTTTTCCCCCTTATGAACAACAACTTTTGGCACACGATAAAAACTCCTCGTGGTTTGATCGATTTGAGCAACCATAAACGACGCAAAACATAGGCATATTGAGTTTGTTATAGTGCTTCCTAAATATAGAAAATCACTTCCTGCCCTCCATCTGCATTTCGCGCCATGGCAACGCAGTGGCGTGACGTCACGTGAAAACAAGCTATAAATCCCTGTCTGATAGTGCCGTACCTGACAATAATTTTTTCTTAATATTTTGGAAATTTATCAGATGTTTAGATTCAGAACTAGCAATGCCAGATTCGGTCATTCTTGGTCAAACGGCTTTTAAAAACGGTTCATGATTCAGTTTGATTCAGTTCACTCACACACTGAATCGTTACAGCTTTTTTCTCACACAAAGTAACGGGATAGCCTACTTGAAGACGACAAAAACAGCGCTGAATCAGAGATAACAGGAAAACAATGTTGTAATAGTATTGTTCAATTGAAAATTAAATGTCCCCAACTAAGCAAGCCAAAAGGCGAAAAAGGCAACAGTGGCAAGGAACCAAAACTCCATCAGGTGACAGAATAGAGAAAAAAACCTTGGGAGAACCCAGGCTCAGTCGGGGGGCCAGTCCTCCTTTGGCCAACGAATGAACAGTGTATGATTATGAGTTAGGCAGCATAATGTCAGGAGTCAGATGGGATCAGAACTTTCACGATATTATCCAGTTCATCTGGTTGGGTAGGGTCATCCGGCCGGTGAGGAGATGAGTGGTGGGTGTCCATGGACCTTCACAGCCCTGATAATGCGTGTCGTTGTGTCCATGTGATGGTCCTTCATCAGATCTGGATATGCCCTGGATCCGGCGGTCTGCGGTAAACCTCGGGATAAACAGAGAGACTAATATTAGCGTAGACGCCATCCTTCTTATGATGTACAAAGTACATCAGGAATTATGGGAAGTGTTCCCGGTTCCGGCTGATCTAATCTATGCAGCCTAACATTGAATTATAGAAATCTATAATGTGTTATGTGTATGCTAAGCCAAAGAGATGTGTTTTTAGTCTAGATTTAAACTGACAGACTGTATCTGCTTCCCGGACCGTGTTAGGAAGACTGTTCTAAAGTTTTGGTGCTAAATAGGAAAAGGATCTACCGCCAGCAGTCGATTTTGATATTCTAGGTATTATCAACTGGCCAGAATTTTGAGATCGCAATAGACGTGAAGGACTATAATGCGTTAAGAGCTCGCTCAAGTACTGCGGAGCTAAACCATTTAGTGCTTTGTAAGTAATCAGCAATATTTTAAAATTTATACGATGTTTAATAGGCAGCCAATGCAGTGTTGACAGAACCGGGCTAATATGGTCATACTTCCTGGTTCTGGTAAGAACTCTAGCGGCTGCGTTTTGAACTAGCTGTAGTTTGTTTATTAAGCGTGCAGGGCAACCACCCAGTAGAGCATTACAATAATCTAGCCTTGAGGTCATGAAAGCATGAACTTATTGTTCCGCATTTGTCAGTGAGAGCATATGACGTAATTTAGATATATTTTTAAGATGGAAAAAAGTGGTTTTACAGATACTAGACACGTGACTTTCAAATGAAAGATTGGTATCAAAGAGCACACCCAGGTTCCTAACTGACGTCGAAGACTTAACAGAGCAGCCATCAAGTGTTAGACAGTATTCTAGGTTATTAGGTGAGGAAGTTTTTTGTCCAATGATTAGAATCTCTGTTTTTTCAGAATTTAGTAATGGATCATAGGAAGTTGGCCATTGCAAAATAAACGAAGGAAGATCTCCGAGACACACGTCATATGTCATTTGGAAGGGAAGGTTAATGTTTTTGATTAAAAATTATGAGTACAAATGCATGTATAAAAATAAAATAAAAAAAGCACTAATAAATACTTTAAAGCTACACTGTGATTTTTACCCCCATCTACGGTGAAAAGTTATATGACCATCCAGTGAACATTAGTTTCTGTTCTTCTCAATTCCGATTTCGTTTTAACTCCTACGGTGGCCAATGTAGTCCAAGATTAACATGGCTTCCAGTTCGACCTCGTCCACATTCGACACGGTGCCATCGAGTGTTAAAACGCGAAAGGCGAAGCATGAATTAACGGGGTATGTCCCTCTTTGGCTAATGTACTTTCAAGATGGAGGGGCAACATGGCGACCGACATTAGAACCCCTTACCCGTATGTATTTTCAATGGCATATTATACACTCACGAGAATACTTTATTACTTGAACGAAGTAAATATACATTAATGAGCACATATATTTTTGAAAGAACTAAGTGTTTTTAGCTAAGAATAATCTAAAAAAGTTACACAGTGTAGCTTTAAAAAAAAATGCATCTTTCTGAAAAAAAAAAGTCAATTTATATTTCATGGTGACTTCATTGGCATTTAATTTAATATAAATTTAAACTTTGAGTGCCACTTACAATTAAATGAAAAAAGTATTAATTTTAAAAAGTATGCTAAAGCATTTTTTCTCACAAGGGAGAACAAGCGCAAACAAATTAAACAATCTCCATTTATTACAAATTAGTATATACTTTATTTCAAAAATTCTTCAAATCAAGGACTGTTCCCCATAAAGCACAACCTTTAAGACTGTTACATTCATGAAGCACACAATCAATCTTTTTTTTGTTTAAAAACTATGGATAAGTTTTCATAAATGCTGTCAACTCCTGCCAGTGGAAATGTTTCTTGGAACATCACATCATACCCACAGTCCACAAATCCCAACTTATCTTCATAAAAAAATAACCATTTATTAGTACGCCAACACATTTGTGCCTCAGACATACTTTGATTCAATAGTGTTCCCCCAACCACATGCATGAGGTACCAAACCTGTTTAGCAGCTTTTCTGAAGCTACATCATGTTAGTAACTGAATTAATGCAGGCAAATCCTGAGGAACGTGAGTTTAAACCAAACTGCGATGCCAAAGCGTACACTTGTGCTTTGGTTAAATAAACATCAGTTTAGCCTAGTGGCTCAAGTCACTACATTAATGCTAGCACTCCCTTCCTTAGCATGTCAATGCTAACAATTCAGAACCTTGTAAGTAAACATTTAAAAAAAACAAGTAATGTCTATTATGTGCCACTGCAACCCATTTTCCCCAACTTAGTTAATTAGATAAGACTAAAGTTGTTTTACTGCCAGTTAAAGTAGCGCTAGCAAAGAACCGCTAGCCGCTTGTGTAACATGTTCTTGTCATCACAATACATCAAGAGATTGTCCATCGTGGCTCATTGTCGACGGTTCTTTCATTATTTGTGAATTTGACAGGAAGTAAATTAAATATGCTAACAAAAAAATGAAAATGAATTCACACAAATACTAACAAAAAACGAAAAGGAATTCACACAAATAAATAAAATGATTAGTTATACACATTATACAGAAAAAAAAACGTTGCCCTTGTTACCTTCATCTCTCCTTTGTTGACTTGTTTTACCACAATGACTGCAGTGTTACATGTGGTCAGAGCTTGTTTTGGATGTTTACACACATTTAAGGAAAAGACTGGTGTCTCTTCCACATACTGACTCCCCTTACTGTATCTTTTCAATGCTGAAAGTGTCTTCCAAGCCTGTCGTTCAGAGTTTAGGTTTATTTGGTGGATGTTGAAGGGGAAAGCTTCTGTACACCCAGAGGAGAGTCCTGAGTTCAGTCTGCCGAAGTGTGTTTGCTATGCGTGTAACATGGAAATGTAAAGCTGTCGTTCAGCGTCCCGGAGCCGTTAGTAGATGAGTCGCTCTCTCTCTGAACCCGCAACCCTGTTTCGAGCAGCCATTGCTTTTGCTTTATTTACAGATGGGCCTGTGAAAAGAAAAACCGTTTAAGAACTTCATTCGTCAAAACAAATACATTTTCATCATGTTAATTCGTTTATTCACACATAGCTTATCATTTGGTTCAGAAGGCTTCAGAAATCTAGGGTCCTTTGTTCATTAATAAAATTAACAAATTTGTTCATTTGTTCTGGATTCTGCTATTTTTCCTTTTTTTTTCCTTCTCCATTCAGTTTAAATAGTTAAATTAAAATTTTGTACACACACGCACTTTAATACTTAAAAGCATGTATAAATCAACTGAATTCCTAAAACTAACACTTTTAACAATAATACAGCACTAAGAAATGTTTTATTTCAGAAATTAAATAGTTTGTTTTAATTGTTCTGCATGTACCAATGTATTTCTCAAAAACACTGGTAATCAAATCAAGCCATAAAAAATTACATTTTAAAAAAACTAAATCAAATTGCCAAAAAATAAAAAGGGATTGTACATTTTTATTTGATTTAACAAAAAAAAAAAAGTGCTGCACTTTTAATGTTACAAAACATAGAAGTTGTGTAAAACTCCTTAAAAGGTTTAATAATTTCTTCATCATAATTATTAATATTACTACTACTACTTCCTCTATACAATAGTAACAATATTAATTGTCACACATTTCTTCAAGTTAAACCGTACTTTTAATTTGACGGGTTGTCTCTGAGTTTCTGTTAGTTTCAATATTGGGTGAACGACTATGACAAATTGTGAATGTTAAAACATTGTAATTTACCTGCATAACTCAGTAACACCGGCAGGAAGATGAGGCCGTGAGTGGCTCCTAGCAGGACTATTGCAAGATACATGCGGAAGTAGAAAATCTGGAAGATCTGGGATTTGGACAGGGCGAGAATCAGGATCCCGCCAAATTTAGTGAGGGTGATGCCGCTAAACACCTGAGGATCCAGATCAGCGTGTTAGAAGGCGCTTCATTGCACTCATTATGTAGTTGGTGTATGTTTGTGTAGCAGTAGGACACATGACTCACAGAGCTGCCCATGTGTGCCAGCGCCTCCTCCGCCCGCTCCACCCTCGAGCTCTTCGTACTGACAGAGAAAGCCCTCACTATATGACTGCAGAACTCCACGGAGATGCCACAACTCTGCAAAACACAATAATAGCCCAGACATTTCTCCATCAATAATTACGTGTGCAGAGTTTTAATGCTATTTATTTGGAATGCTTGTTTTGATTTTCAACAAAATGCTTCAGATATTGGGTTACACTTTATTTTAAGGTGTCATGGTACTTAAATGTGTAATTTACATTGTAACGGAGTAATATTAACTAACAACATGTACTTACTATAGGGTTAGGATTAGGTTGAGGGTTAGTTGCATGTAATTATGCATAATTTACTGTTATTACTATGTTAAGTACATGTAACAACGGCACTGTAAAATAAAGTGTTACCAAATATTGTATATCATAGTGGGTTCCAGTCACAAAACTTCAACAGACGTGTATTAGCAATCCCACAAAACACTCTTCTTTTGTTCACTCACCATGACAAGGTTGACCAATGAGACGGCGTTGAGGCTGATGCTCCACAGCCACATGACTCCGAACATGTTGACCAGGATCATGGCAATGGTTAAGGACACCAGCACTGCCGACCACAGCTCGAAGCCCAAGAGCACCGTAGACACCACAAAGATGGCCAACAGTGACATACCAAGGTTAAAGGCAGTGTCGTGGACGATAGTGAGGTACTGTTCATAGAAGACGTAGAATATGCTGTCCATGGGAGAAAAAAGCAATGTACAAATGAGGTCACGATGATCAAGTTAATTACTTATGCTAATTTGCCCTGTTTAGTAAATCTGGCCCTGAGAGCGCAATCCCAAAAAGCACTGATGGGCTGGCAACCCACAAATTAAAGAACAGACGCAGCCGGATCATTTCCATAATGGCCAACACAATCTACTAAGAGCAGAGTAAATTAGCGTCTGGTTTAAGACACGAGTTATCTGGATTTGCTTAATCTGGAAAAAAAACGTAATATCTAGATATATATATACACACTACCGTTCAAAAGTTTGGGGTCAATACGATTTTTTATTTTTTTCAAAGAAATTAATACTTTTCTTCAGAAAGGACTCATTAAATTGATCAAAAGTGACAGTAAAGACATTTATAATAATAAAAAAATATTTATTTTTTAATTGAATGTTTTTCTCTTGAACTTTCAAATAATCCTGAAAAAAATGAATCACGGTTTGCACAAAAATATGAAGCAGCAAAACGGTTTTCAACTGTGATAATAATCATAAATGTTTCTTGATCATATTATAGTGATTTCTGAAGGATCATGTGACACTGAAGACTGGAGTAATGATGCTGAAAATTCAGCTTTGATCACAGGAATAAATTACACTTTACTATATATTCACATAGAAAACGGCTGATTTACATTAGAATAATATTTCACAATATTACTGTTTTTTCTGTATTTTTAATCAAATAAACACAGCCTTGGTGACTTTAATTTTAAAAGTTACCTTCATCTTTTTAGTTATTATTCAATCAAAATAACCCAGCTACAGTTTGATTGATATTACTTGGAATGCACAAAAAAAAATCAGTTTTTGCAAATTAACTCTTCTGTTGTAAATTGGGAGAGGGTGTACAATTTTCAAAAAGTTGAATTCATTCAACTTCATATTATATATTTTGGTTGTATTTGTGGGTTAATAAAAATTTAACTGTTTGCGTAAACTTGGCACATAATTATCAATTCAATTGATATAGACCTGAATCGAATCGCAGAATTGTTTGAGGTATCGGCAAATATCGTATCGCTGGCTGAGAGAATCTATATCATATCGTGATGAACTGTCGGATTTACACCCCTGATTGGTTACAAGGAAGTTTGTGACATCAGAAACACCAGAGATTTAAAACAGTGTATTTGAGCCTTTTGTTCGCTGCAGACAGTTAAAGGGATAGTTCACCCAAACATGAAAATTCTGTCATCATTTACTCACCCTCAAGTTGTTACAAACCTGTATGAGTTTCTTTCTCCTGCTGAACACAAAGCAAGATATTTTGATGAACGATTGGAACCAAACAGTATTTTTTTTTTCTACTACGGAAGTCAATGGTGCCAAAGTTCCAATCGTTCTTCAAATATCTTCCTTTGTGTTCAGCAGAAGAAAGAAACTCGTACAGGTTTGCAACAACTTGAGGGTGAGTAAATGATGACAGAATTTCATTTTTGGGTGGAGTATCCCTTTAAGGAGAAAATACTCAGAAATGGTGTTGACTTGTGCTTTAAGACAAACCATGTGTAAATTCATATTTAAAACACTACATAGACATAAACAACAATACAAAAATAGATTAACTAAATACTTAAATACTCATTCCCTATATTTAGCATCTGAAAGGGAAGCGCCTATAAATGCATACGTCTACGCCTTTACAGCACAAATTTTTTACTGTTTTACTTAGTCTTTAGTAAATCCTGACAGTAGTTTAACGCCAAAAGAGGGTTTGCGTTGGCACAAGCTGTTAGTAAATCTGGCTTTAAATGTGATCGACAACTGACAATCCTAGTATTATTACATAACAAAAAATGGCAGCCCTACATAACTGACCCTCATGAAGAGGACACACACCCTGTTTACATTCAGAGAGTTTTAGGTTTATGATACATTTGCACAATTTCACCACACTTTATGGAAGTAGGTCACTAAGGACGATCTTTGCTTTCTTGAACGTTCCATGTGACTGACTCTGCTGCTCTTTTTAAGCATTTGTTTTGATAGTCTGCAATAAAGATCCATACACTTTATTTAACTAGCACAGATCTCTTCAAGTTTGTCTGAAGGGCTCAACAGTTAGGATAGTTGAGCTTGGTGACACACCAGCACAAATGCAATGCATCTTGGGTAAACTTAAATGACAGAGCAAGACATCATCTCATGCTCAAGGTGTGTTCACCTGTAAGGGAAGACACGGTAACTCTTGTCATGCGGTGTGATGGCCTGCGTGATGTTGTCCGTAAGCTCTCGCACCATCTTCATGGCGTCGATGTAGTCAGCTGATGTTTTTAAGATGGTGTGATAGCTCATGAAGTATGTGGCGCCTACGTCAGTGCCGTTCCCTTTCAGATCCACAGCAGTGCTGTACGCAGCATGACCGCTGCGCAGGAAAGAAAAGGAGTTATTACTCATAACAGGACTAAGACAATCATTTAAAATAATGCAAGTCTTTCACAAAAAAGAGAAAAAAAGAATGAACGACTTTCATTTTGGTAATTAAAAACTGAAATATTTTTACTGTGAAAAATCAACTGATGCAGGTGCAGAAGTCTGTTTGTTTAAAAATAATAATTACTGGATATTTCACAGAAGTATGAATACAGTTGTGTATGTGAAAATCCAGTTTACTGCTACTAAACACTTAAATCACTTGCTAATTGTGCAAACTCTTTTACTCACCCTAAACCCTATAAATCGCATACATCAGCTTGCAATTTCAGCAAAAACGTACAATTTGTGTGTACAATATACATCGGATGGTCACTAAACATATAGTGGACATGTAGTGGCTGGCAATAGAAACATGTAAACTCACCCTTTTCCACACTTGATATTTGGGTTGTCCGAGAGAAACATGGGGAGGAAGTGCATGAATTCGGTACCGTTAGGCTCTGTTTCCCACTAGAGGTCATAGGTCTGCAGTGAACGCAGCTCTTATCCACCACTGACGGAAAAAAAACAAAGACATCATGATCAAGATACAGTGAAAAAGCAAAAATACAAATTCTGTATGTAAATCGAACAAGGACCAAAGACATGCAAACGAACCAAAATGGTACGTGATGTCAACATGCGACCCTAAAAAGGACAGAATGCTCAGCAAACTTGTTTTTTTTCTCGTATAGATGTGATGTTGCCTTTTATAGTTCAGTAGAGGCATCAGAACCACGTCTCTTCGTTTGTGTGTGTGTCACGGAGGGATTCCTGCTGCCGTTTTGACACTTTTTATTAGCTCTTTAAGGGTTCTCAGCTGGTCAAAATACCATCATACGCACATACAACGAACAAGTTAAACCCAGCACAGCATTGTTTTATATGTTTGATATGTTCCATCGCAAAATATACATCATAAAAGGCATTTTATCGTTTTGTATCTTTAGGTTCGGAGTTGAAAATGCCAGTGAAAATGCTAAACAAACCAGGACTAAATGCATCTTTTTTTTTAAAATCCAGATCAAAAGAACTGAACTACAAGTGTGAACACACCCTAAATGACAGAATTATCCTTTTTTGGAGTGAACTATCCATTTAAAAAAAAAAAACACAATTTGATGCTAAAAATGCTTTGATTGTGATATATGCACATATATCATTCATGACAAACAATTGCAAAGAGTGAGTTCAAAGACCGAGAACAGTGTGATCTGTACAGTGGGAACTGAAGTCAAAGGCATAAAGGTCCTCTGGAGCAGTGAAGGTCAGGGCTCTGTTGATTCGCTGGATAATGGTTTACCTGAAGCATTGCAGAAAGCTCCGGTTGCGTTATAATATCTGCAGCAGGACGACTGCGGCTTGACCCAGTCAAAGTAGTCATCCAGCCAGGACGATGGGACGTTGCTGATCTTAGTACTGAAATTGCGACACATGATATTACTATATTGATCTGACAGGTTATTCATAAACTGAAAGCAGTAAATTCTCCAACTTTCTGGAAATTTCCTGCACTTAAAAGGACTAAAATAAAGCAAACCATTTATTTATTGTAGGGTTATTATAGTTAACTGAAACCATCACAAAAACTATTTTGTTACTTGAAATAAAAATGTTAATTGAAATATATAAAAAAGTGAGATATAAAACTTATTTCATTTCAGCTTGTTGCCAAGGCATTTAGTTTAACTAGATGTACTAAAAATAAAAACCATAAACTATATAGGCATTTATAAAACAAAAGTTAACAAAAAGTTAAAATTGAATATACAAAAATACAAACCAATTCCCAATATGAATAAAATGATACTAAAACACTGGTGTATTGAAACTTTTTCCTCACGGAAAAGGAGTCAAAAAGTGTCACTCACTAGTTGTCCAAAAGAGAAGCGGCATAAATTTGCTGGACTAGAGAGTCGCTGTTGCAGCCGACTCCGCCACACACGGCGTTCTGGCCCTCCGATGTTTTATAGTCATGTCCATCCTCTACCACAAAGTACACGGGCGGCCCAGTGTGCAGGTACTCACTCAGATTCCTGAAGTAATCCAGCATAAAGGAGTCCTGCGAGAGGGAGACCGGGACCATTAATGTTCACAATGACACCTTTCAGTTTCTTCAGAATGCAAATGTGTGCTAAAGGTCTGTCAACAATGTGAAGAATGGTGTATATATACGTACATCAGGCATGGACAACGTCTGCTCAAGTCCAATCTCCACTTTATTAACAACGGCTATACTAAATGACAGCATTCCTACAAACACAGCAACCTGTAGATGAGAATCAAAATAAATAAAAAAAAAAACTCTATTAGTACATCATTGCCATTTTTAGCTAAACTGGTAGACCAATGTCATGGGTTCAATTCTTATAAAACGCATACAGATAAAATGTATACCTTGAACCAAAAGTATGATTATAATGTATATTGTTGCTTTACACCTACCACTAGGGGGCGCACCCAATCCTTCAAGATGAAAGGAGCGTATATCTTCTTAAAGAAACGGAACAGAAAACCTTCTGATTTTTCTTGCGGTCCATCAGACAACTTCACACAGCACAATATATCTGTCCGATTTGCCTGGGGGAAAACAAAAATATAAGCCGAATATCTTAAAGCATCTCAAATCATTATCAAACCATTCATACTCGCATATCGATAAAAAAAAATGCTGTTTAAAAATAGTGATATAAAAAACCTAATCATGCTACTTCAAAATTTGTACTTGACAAACTTGCTGTGATTAGCATTTTATTTTCAAATCCACGTCATTGTTTTACATTCTGTTTCTAGTCACCAAGGATAATTATATAGATAAAGATATAGTTCTAGAAATCTCTCTAAATATAAAAGAACCGCAGAGTTCACACCACAACTATAACAGCCCAGAGACAAAGATTTTTTTAAAACATTGACAGCCAATCAGAGTCTATCCTGTTTTAGGAGCTCGAGCATTTAAAGAGGCAGACGACAAAACTGCAACGCGCGAGTAAAATAAACAGAACGAAATGGTTCGCTGGTGTGGCCCTTATTGTACTTCATGATATGTTTGTATCCGGGATATGAGCTCCTCTTCTAAACAATGGGGCGGTTCTTGCCGTCTATGTCACGGGTGACATTTCAAACGTCACGTGAGAGGTCGTGAACTCAACCGTCTTGTGAACGCACTTCGCAGAACTGGAGCAAGACGAGCATTTGTAGATAAAAAGTTTTTTTTTTTTCCTGATTGCTTCACTAGAGAAGACATTTATTTGTCAGCTGGGGTCGTGTGGAGCTCTTTGAAGCTGCCTAAATATGGATTTTGGACCATCTACGTTTAGCACAATTCACTTGCATTAGATGGAGAAAAACACTGCAATGTTTTTGTCTAAAACCTTTATTTCTTTTCCCTTGAGGAAAGCAAGTCATATACATCTTGGATGGCCTTGGGGTAAGTAAATAAAGGAATAGTTCAGCCAAACATTTTCCAGATTAATTCTCCCACAGATAGAGTGACCTTTGACCCCCTCACCTCTTGCCTCTGGATGTCCAGTCCCAGCAGAGACACAAAGCAGCTGATCTGCAGGAGGAAGTCAATGAAGACGGCCAGACCAGCGAACAGAGAGAACGTCCTCACCGCAGGCATGGTGGACAGAGCACCTGTGGACATGTAAACACAGAAAATATGAAGCATCTGGAAACGGAAATGAGAATTACAGGTCTACAGTCGACATACCTAAAAAGAAAGCAACCGTCTCAGAGAACGAAGAGAGGAACATGCTGGGAGCCACATCTCCGAGAATACGGCCGATCTGCTGATGAAGCTCTTCCTCCGGCATTCGCTCATCTCTCTGAAGAAAACAAAAACCTATTATGAAGGCAGACAATCTCTCAACCATCACCAACCTCACAAACGATGAAGTGGAACCAAACTTTTTAGGAACTAAAAATGCTCGTCTGAGTTATTTTAGTGCAATCAGTCAACTGACATCAACAAAACGACCACAGCACTTCTCAGAATGTCACGCTCGAGCAAACATCTGCTCTCAGGACATGTGTAAAGACATCACCACGCACCTGGTAGGTTTGTACAATGATGAAGATGTTGTCCACACCCACGGCCAGCACGAGGAAGGGAATGACCTCAATGACGATGAGCGTGAGGGGGATGCCGATGTAGCTGAAGATGCCCAGAGAACACGCGACTGAACTCAACACGATCAGGATACCAGCGATACCCAGAGAGATCTTGGAGTCCACCTGTAGCACACATAAAAATGCAGATTTCAAATAATGATGAGAACACGCAAGGTCTGTCTAATGACAGCACTCACATGAGCAAAAGAACAGCCAAAGAAAAGAAAAACAAATGCATGGAAGAAAATATAGATCTGTACTTCAATAAGGGTTTTCAAAATTGAAATAGTCAACCGTGGGTCATTTTAAACCTAGGGTAAAATTGCTTTATATTGCTCATAATTAACCCAGGGTTAACATTTAATCCTGGGTATTTATAAACTGAAGCTTCACACTGAACATTCCTAAACCCTGGGTTAATATTCTTATTTTGTGGTGTTAGTGTCATTGAATGGTTCACTTTACTGGTTTATTAAACCCAAGGTAAAAAGCTGTGCTAACCCCACTTCGAAATTACAAAGTGTAAAACGTTTGGTAAATGGTAAATGGTAAATGGACTGCATTTATATAGCGCTTTCACAGACCCAATGGGCCCCCAAAGCGCTTTACATTTGCCTCACATTCACCCATTCACACACTCATTCATACACCGACGGCGGTGTCTGCCATACAGGGCGCCATCCAGCTCGTCGGGAGCAGTTGGGGTTAGGTGTCTTGCTCATGGACACCTCGACACTTGGTCAGGTGGAACCGGGGATTGAACCACCAACCTTTCGGTTTGCAGACAATCTGCATGAACCACTGAGCCACTGCCGCCCCAACCAAGCAAAGTTAGGAACAACGATAACCTGGGATTGAAGGATTAGTTCACTTCAGAATTACATTGTCCTGATGATTTACTCACCCCCACATCCAAGATATTAATGTCTTTCTTTAGTCGAAAATAAACTTTTTTCGGTTTTTGAGGAAAGCATTCTACGATTAAGAAGTTGCAGGAGAAAATGAGATAAGGCTTTTCACCTTACTACTCTACATCTTCCACCTACATCAGGTTACCGCCTGTCCTTTCTAACGTCATTACGTAATGTGTGAAGTCGTGGACGTGCAAGAAGAGCATTTATGGTGAAAAAGTATACAGATTTTATTTTATTTTAGAAAATGACAGATCGTTTCGCTAGATAAGACCCTTGTTCCACAGGAAGCTACAAATTGGACCCTGGTTGTTTTTCCCCATTGAAAAAATCCTGGAATGTTTTCCTCAAAAACCTTAATTTCTTTTCGACTGAAGATAACATGGGGGTGAGTAAATTATCAGGACATTTTTATTCTGACGTGAACAGAATTCTGAAGTGGAATATGAAAAACCCTATTATGTGCTATGTGGCAAAGTATTAGCTAAGGGGAATTACAATTTTTATAATAAAGTCTCATTGTCTGAAGATGAAAAAGTTAAAGTTTTGTGGTATATTTAATTGTATGAAGAAATACAAAAGTTTTAAAGCCCTGATATACTTCAAGAAAAGAACAAACTGGCGTGAGATCACTTCGAAAACAGCTTGCCAATGTGAACTTCCCGCTAAACATGAATAACTGGAGAGCTGCTTTATAGGAGAAATTGAAGTAAGTCTAATTGAAAGTGACACTGACAGCTTTTCAAGTTTAATACTGTAAATCTGCGCACGTTCAAGCAGAAGTCTGTTGTACAAAGTGATACATAAATCAAAATAACGTGACCTGACTGAAGAGCTGAATTGCAGAGCTGGTGCAAACATATCCACGCCACTATGATCTGATTGTTTTTGTGCGTTTATTTTTTGAGGGGAAATCGTGCAGCACTTATTTCTATATTCATCTAAACGCTGTTATCGGCAGTGTGGGAGGTGTTGGGATGTTCGCTAACAGTTGATCTCTGCAAAGTTATTTCAAATTCTTTTTACCTCGAAGAACAGAAAAAGTTGGAGTATATCTGGGCCTTTAGACTAAATGCCACATGCAGGATGGAGAGTCATGAGGGTCTTACCAGGAGGCTCCGGCAGCTTTTAATGTGTCCCAGAGCCAGCGAGATGTAGACAAACATGATGACGTAGCTGATCACGATGGTGGTGACGTCACTGTTGCTCTCGCGGTCGATCTCATCCTCGATGCTGCGCTCCGAGCTGAACGAGATGGTCAGGTTGGGGTTGCTATAATTCTTCATAAAGTCGATAAACCTGTGGAGGTGTGAATAAAGTTACTCCTAAATGCTTGTTACATCTTTTGTAATCAGTAGTTGTCATTCTAGATCAGATAATTGATTTATTTTTCATCCATAGATCACCCATTCATCCATAAGATTTACTAACTTAACACTTACACTTTCTCCCACGCCAAAGCTTTGCCTAATTTTTCAGTGTCATTCAGGTAGTTGACGACAGGAAAGGTGATCACTAGAGCTGTGGCATTGTTGTAGGCGTTGTCTATATATGAAAAAAGACAAAACATTATATACTGTAGAAGCACATACAGTAGATGCAGGAGTCGTTGCGTCACTCTGCAGTTTCGTTAGTGACAACCGCATTAAAACACGGGACTGAATCTGAAATTGCAATGTTTGATATAGTGATAACCACAGCAAGGGATGGGACAAAAAAACGTGGTATGCCAAAATAGATCTGTGAATTATGTCTTAAAGAGTATTTGCAATACGCTGATTTCACGCAGCCGCCATTTTGAAATCGAAAGTGAGGCTCCGGTGGGAAGAACCCTAGCCTGGTTAAAACCAGACCATTCTCAGTTGTAACTGAGTTAGGTTTCACCACAGGGGACTTTAAGATCACAAATATGTCTTTGTTCTTTTGTCTTTATGTTCAAACCTGTCAAACTCACCCTCATATCCACCAAGAACAAGCCAGGGGAAAATTGGGCCTCCATATGTACCCATGCAGGGGTCATGAAAGATGCCCGTGTCATCCAGGGCTGTGGGAGAACTAGGACAAAAAGCAAAAGATAAGAAAGACTGAGTAAAAACTCTAAAATCGTCAGAGCAAAAAAAAAAAAAAAAAAAAAAGGGTGGGAATTTATTATTGGGAATTATTATATTAATAATATTAATATTAATTAATATTAATACTAATATTATATTATTAGTATTGGGAGTTTATTCAGTTTTAAATGTTCAAAGTTTAATGGAAACAAATGCATTATAAACCATAATTCCCCTTATTCACCGCGCCTCCATCTTGAAAACCAAAACGAGGCTGGGGGTACACTCTACCGGAAGTGCAGTGACAGAGCGCGGCGGCGGGCGTCTGTGTCATAGATATCTGTGTACCTGTGTGGACCATAGACATCATATAGGTAGACGCCCTATCGACCGCTACTGCCTATTGGCACGGACGAGAATTGGAGCCGCCATCTTAAACCGGTCATCCGCTCCGCTCAGTGTAATCTGTTTGGCAGGTGCAATGAGCTGTCAGTGCATTAAATTAATCATATCTCACTCAATACTGAACTGATTTTCACGCGGTTTTTTTTTGCTGCAAAGGTCATTCATGTAGCTATGATACAGGACACATGGTTCGGCGTATTTTAATATCCATATTAGGCTTAACAGTAATATAATATTCTCCTATAGACTTAGACAGACTTTATTGTCATTCAACAGTACATTCACAATATACAATTGAGCGAGATTTCGTTGCAAGGCTCTGAATAAAAACAGAATACAGTAAAAGAGAAACAGTATAAATATAAATATGTCCAATATATAAAATACCTATATCTATAAAGTGACCAGACACAATATGTGTGATGAAGGATATAATGTATTTTATAAATAACAGACTATAAATATAATAAAGAAGCAGAAACAGATAGTTGCAGTAAAGTAAGATATTTTAATAAGTTGAAGAAACAATTTATGATTTGTGACACGCACACACACGAACAGACACACACACAAACTCTCTCTCTCTCTCTCTCTCTCTCTCCTCTCCTCTCTCTCTCTCCTCTCTCTCTCTCTCTCTCTCTCTCTCTCTCTCTCTCTCTCTCCTCTCTCTCTCTCTCTCTCTCTCTCTCTCTCTCTCTCTCTCCTCTCTCTCTCTCTCTCTCTCTCTCTCTCTCTCTCTCTCTCTCTCTCTCTCTCTCTCTCTCTCTCTCTCTCTCTCCTCTCTCTCTCTCTCTCTCTCTCTCTCTCTCTCTCTCTCCTCTCTCTCTCTCTCTCTCTCTCCTCTCTCTCCTACACACACACACACACACATACATAACGCAGCTACCGAATCCACCGGACGCAGCCACTTGTAATAAAAAGTGAGAAAGCTTTTCAACGTGTTTGAATCAGTAATTTCTAAAAATTAAATTCGGACAACATTAAGCCTATAACGTTACATTTTTTTATGTGGATGTGGGAGGGGGAAATGTCGAGACTAAAGCCCTATTCGGATTAACTTTACAAGGGAAGATGGAGTAAGTTAATGCAATTTTACCACAGGACTTCTGTAATATCAATAGCCAAATCGCATATGATAAGATATAGGTTATCAATAAAACTAGAAGTCGGAGGGGTAACTCAAATAAGCATCGCTGTCATGCGTGTAACATTGCTTCCTGATATCATGTGCGCAAACACAAATAAATAACCTATACAACAGGGCAGTTGAATGCTTATCTGACAACCTAGAAGCTCTTAATTATTACTTTAACAGTTAGTTACCCCACCTCTCTCCATGCCGGGTGAACACCGGCTGATGCAGTAAACAGCATTTCACAACGATTTCAGTACAGTAATAGCAAATATCCTTGCTCATTCTCGATTACCTGGTAATATTCTATTCACAAAATACAACCAATAGTACGGTAATGTTAAGACTTACTTGTGAAAAGCCCTATTTTCGATGGTCCGGCGATTAGAACAGGAAAATGCTCTGGCATCTTATCTGCTGCCACGCAAATATGACCGGTTCAAGATGGCGGCCGTATTTCTCGGTTTCCAGCGGCCAATAGGGCTTCTAGTCTTTATATGATTTCTATGGTGTGGACAACAAACCTCTCATCTCTTCCGGAAATAACTGTGGAGTATGTTGAAAAACGGGCAAATAACGACTGCGAGATTCCCCGGGCTGTTTTGCTGAAAAGACACGGCTAGTCACGGCAGGACATTAGCTGATCAGGCTAGTCTAAAGAGCTACAACTTGCTTAACGTTACCAAGCAAGCTCGGGCTAGAGGGTTACGAACAGGCGAAATAATTAACTCACTTTCATGTTTGAATGCCGTTTGTGATCCGATGTGGATTCTGATCACCGTATAAGGTAACGTTAGAAATATTTATAGCGTTATAGCAGCTATACGCGATGCAAAAGACTATGCACGCTAACCATTACCATAGTAAACATAGTAAACGCTTGAAGATTACGCATAGTAAAAAAAACATGGTGAACGATTGAAGAAATCAGACCAATAATAAAGGCTATCACAATCATGTTTGTATCTTATCTAATCTGTCAGTAGCCTATACGTCTCGTCTCTTTATAGCGGAGTATCATCATAAAATAAAGCAACTTTTTTTTCGGGAGCTTCCCGTTTCTCTGACTGAAAATATTTGTAACGTTAGCCTAAGTTACTGGGAGTCGAGAGAGTGCTAAAGCTCATCAGGTTTTATTTTTGGTGGCATTTGTAGAAATTATCATTCTTTCTAAATGTGATGCATGTCTTGTAACGTTAACTAACGTTACCAAATAAACAGTAACAGACGCGACTGAAGAAGTGTGTCCTCTTTCTTTTGCGAAACCTAACGGTAATTTATTTCTGTGACCAATGTGCAATTTTGACATACATTAATTCATGATCAATGTCACTTTTTATTGTAAACCTGGCCGTAGTTAAACATCGATGCTTGGGTGTGTGAGTGTGTGTGTGTGTGTGTGATAAACAAATAAACAACAAAAATGCCAGCTTTTCAGTCGTTTCCAGTGATTTCTTTTTGATTAGTTTTCTGATAAAACTTCCGTTTGTTGGTAAAATGATGGGTTAGTGGGACGTTGTTCCATAGAGGCCTGTTACGGGCGTTAAGATAACGTCATGACTGTAGCCTACAGAGGGCCACCGTTACTTCCGTACCCCACAGCCTCGTTTTGGTTTAAGCTGGTGACGTAGGTGAATAAGGCGAATAGAGTGTTGCAGGGATGGTGTAATATCGTAGGCCAAATCCCAGAAACAATTTAGCATTACAGCACTTCTGGCTTTCACTGCCTCGTTGTATTTAAAATCTACACTATTCCAACTCAAAATCAGGGAAAATGTTAAAGGATTAGTTCACTTTTAAAAAAACTTTTGCTGATACTTTACTCACCCCCATGTCATCCAAGATGTCCATGTCTTTCTTTCTTCATCGAAAAGATATGCACGTTCGTGACTCTCCTGTTCGAACTCGTTCATCAAAATGAACAAATCTTTTTTCAAGTCATTTCATTCATTCAACGAACGAAATGAACTAAGTGACTCGAAAAAAGATTTGTTCATTTTGATGAACGAGTTCGAACAGGAGAGTCACGAACGTGCATCACAGAACAGAGCAAGGTGAGCATTTGTGCTAATAAAACTTAAACTTTTTTATTTATTTTTTAAATGACCGATGGTTTCGCTAGATAAGACCCTTATTCATTGTCTGGTATCGTTTAAAGCCCTTTGAAGCTGCACTGAAACTGTCATTTGGACCTTGAACCGTTTGGTTGCCATTGAAGTCCATTATATGGAGAAAAATCCTGGAATGTTTTCATCAAAAACCTTGATTTCTTTTCGACTGAAGAAAGAAAGACATGGACATCTTGGATGACATGGGGGTGAGTAAATTATCAGTAAAAGTTTTTTTTTTAAAGTGAACTAATCCTTTAAGGACCCGAAAGAGTTGTCTGACACTTAATGATGGCGACGTTGAAGTTGTGTGACCGTACGTAGTGACCATAAACTTTTTTGGTCACAGAGCTTATTTTCATCAATAATCCAAAAGCCTATTGTTTTCGTCGAGGGAAACCGGGTGATGCTATTCAGAGTTGACCTACAAAAATACATTATCACTGGAGCGCTCCATCAATCAAAAAAACAACCCAGAAAAGCTCACCTGACACAATACAGAAAATGAGTGCGGTAGTCAAAGTAGACCATGAACGGGTCAGACGAGTCATGATCCAGGACTTCATGGCTGTTCTGGTAGTAGTTTAACATACTCAGGATGGTACAGTTGTTATTGTAAGGAGCCAGTGGAGAAACACAGATGTCTTGAAGAGTCACTGTCTCTCCTTTATATTCAGCTTTTAGATTTGTTATATCTGTCTGAAGATCCAACACCTACATGGAAACAGAGGAGAGGAGAACACAGAAAAAAGTTGAATATGGTGGAGCGAAAATACTAAAGAAATTAACAAAACATCAAATCTCCAAGGCACTCGCTCAAATTTCATACACAACTTAAATAAAAATAAAATAAAACAAAACAGTAAAAGCTAATGTTTTTAAAAGCATTTGGACACTTACGCGTAAAGGCTCCTACAATAGATTTTAATATCAAATCTAATCAAATGGCTTTCAAGTTATACTTGAGTGGTCAAATATTTCCTATAATTTTTCCCAAAATTCACCATCATCTGTATGTTATACCTTACACACTAGAGCAGCACGATTCTGGGTAAATTGAGAATAACAAATGCGTTTAAAATAGAGATAACAGTTCTGAATAAACATGCCATTTAGCAGTGGTTTTGACTAAATATTCATTGCTGCAATCCATTTAAAAAATATTGAAATAATTTGAATTATTTATTATAAAAAAAATCGATTGAATGACTCACTCAGTTTTCACTTGTTTCATTACTGGATGAATCAGCATTTTTTAAAAGAATCTCTTGAATGGGTCTTGATTCAATGACAAATAAATTAACAGTCGCTTGTCGCCACCTACTGGTGCAACGAGGTAATTGATACAATCTGTATTTGAAGCATCAAGTTACTTTCAAAAGGTGATTTCCTCTATTTTGATGGCTTTCATAGACTAATTGTCGTTGAGGAATAAGATTGTTTGAATCGAGACTGCAATCTTTTAACGATTAATCATGCAGCTCTATTACACAGCACTACTAGTTGACTTGCCTGATGAAGGAGTGATATGTTCAGCATGGGAGAGAAGTAGATGTCTGGTCCAATGGAGCGTGGTAAGGAGCCCGAATTATTCCACGGGGTGGTGATGATGAGCTGCTCAGTGCGGAAAAATGGTCCAAAGTGCTGGTCGAAATAGTCCTTCTCCTGCCTGGCCCTGCTGCTGGGAGACGACCAGAGCTCCACCGGGTTGGTGGTGATGCGCATGTAGGACAGTCCCGCTGAGCAGATGGACACCAGCACCACGCTGGTCAGGATCACAGTTAAGGGCTGTCGAACACACAGAGAGCCCCAGCTGCTGAAGACGACACGCAGCATGTTCTCGAAACGCTCGCCCAACGTCTCGCAGCAAGTAACGTCATCTAAGAAATAAGGACCAAACAGAATACAAAACAGTGACAAAACAGAATACGAAGCCGACTAAAGGCTTAAAAATATGGGCTCATGTACCCTTCTCATTCAATACGAATTCAAATGTTTCTATGGTTGCGATGTAACTTTTAATTGCGAACATATTTCTTTTGTAAACAACGCTTTTTGCCTCACCAGTGTCGTAATATTCACGCAAAACAGCATTCACATACAAAAAAATAAATAAAAAAGTGTTTTTGTAACGCCACGGTGGGGCAGTTGTCAAGTTGACTTTAATAATAGAGTTTAGAGTATAAATAAAATACTTTATTGTTTTATTATTAAAATAAATTATTAAATTAATTATAATTTACATGCCTGCAAAATCCGTGCCATCAGAGTTCACGGAGTAGGGCTGGTTGCTGTCAAGAATAGGGCCATATTCAGATGTGACCATCCTTCTTCTGAAATTAGATAAACAAAATATAAATATAAAATTAACCAATAAATAAACAAATACACAACAAAAAAACTTGGACTGATAGGTGTCTAGTTACTTTTTATGGAAAGTCATGCATTTCATTACTTTCATGCGTTCCGATAACATCAACATTTTCTCACATCTTTGATGTTAGAAAACGTTTTCTCAAGGTTTCTCCAGAGCGGCTATATATATATATATATATATATATATATATAAACTAAATTAATAACTTTTTTACAACAAAAATTAACCATCACTGAACTATGACACTAACAAACTTTGCATTATTTTCCGGTTATCATTGTAAAGCCGCTTTGAAACAATCTGTATTGTAAAAAACGCTATATAAATAAAGGTGATTTCACTTGACTTTTCAGTTACCTTTCCTCACCTGAATGTGGGCTTGTTTGTTTGTTTTTTAATAATAATAATAAAAAACATGTTTTGGCAAATGTTCAGGTCGGTTAACACCAAAAGTGAAATGAATAAATAACTCAGAGATGCATTACTTTACTAGTTACTTGAAAAAGTTATCCGATTATGTAACTCACGTTACTTATAATGTGTTACCCCTGACACTGTTAATGATTAATAATTACTAGGAATGGGAATCAGCGGAGACCTGGCAACACAATATAATCATGACCCAGGATCAATATGATATAGTGATTTTTTTATGTTCAGTTTGCAGCATACAAAACTGATATGTTGTGACTTTTTACTCACTGGTTTCCCTTTCGTCAGCATTTGACTTTGTTGCTTTATGCAGTAGAGTATTGGTTAAAACAATATCACTGGGTGTGTTTTACCATGCAAACAAACCCTTCTGGCAACGTCAGATTGTTTTAAGGAACTGTCCCTCACAAATCTGTAACTTGCCTGTAACACCACGCTCCCAGCACGACTCCAAAGAAGATGAAGAGGAAGGCTATATAAGAGCACCACATGATGAGGGTCATGGCGTCCAGGCCGAGGATGGTCCAGGGAGGGAGGACCGGAGGAGGCACGGGTGTGGGACCACACGCTTTACTGCAGTCCTGACAGGAGCAGGGCCCGGAGCCGTCATCCAGAGACTGCGTACAGTTAAACGTCCCGTTGCTCATGGGAGTCATGCTCATGGGAGTCATGCTCATGAAGGGTACATCTGGGGACACCAAACATTTAACACCGTCCGAAATCAATCTCGAGGACATAAGCGTAACAATATATGAGTTTGAAAGCGATAAAATGAGTGGATTACTTCAAGTAACAATGCTGAAGCTTATAAAAAGGTTTTAGAAGTTCAAAATCGGTAGGAAATCTTGTGATTCTGAAAGGGCTTGTGTCTGTACCTACGAAAACCGCGTCAATAGCAAAGGGGACTTGGCCATTCTTGATGTCGAACATGAACTCGATCCAGGTTTGGGGAGTGCACTCGCTGGCGTCTCGCCCGCACAGCAAACTGAGGGCTTTGACGTTGGTGGAGGGAGCCTGGACGTCCCTGCAGGAGTCATACATGGCTGTAGAGAGAAGTAAAATAAAAGACTATCATATTGGTAACCTACAAGATTTTATACAACAGTTACAGTACTCTAATTTGATTGGCCGAGTAATTTAACATAACAGTACTGGGACATTGTATCACTTCACTAGCGTTCATGGCGTCCCAGAACAGACTATTGAGTGATGCAGAGTTTTGCATTTTTGCCTGAAGCGAAGAGCATGTTTTATGAGAGTCAGAGCGTTGGTGTTTTATCTTGCTCCAGGTCAGGATTGAGCGAGGGATCTTTCACCAGCGAGCAGAAATACTCATCCAGAGGGACCACAGAATGCTTGGAAATGTAAACGAATTGGACAAAATCTGATATTTAAGACTGGACAAATAAGAACACCACATATACATGTACGCCTATTTATAATATAAGAAGAATCTTATCCACAATTAAGTACTTTGTTATTTTTTTTTATCATTATAAATATTATATTAAATGAATATTATAAATAGTATATATTATTATCAGTAGTATGGAAAAATACTAATTATATACTAATATATAAACAAATTTTATCCACAAATATTATTATTATTATTAATGTGTAATAATAATAAACAATGAATAAGTATTTGACATCATTAATATTAACAGAAATATAAATTATTATTATTAGTAGTAGAAGTTGTATGTAAATACTACTAGTCATAATATTTTTATCCACAATTAATATTAACAAATACTTTTTTCCACAATAAGTATTATTTAAATACTACTATTACAAATAATAATAAATAATTTTTTTGAAGGATTATTATTAAAAGTATTAGTAGTAGTACTGAAATACCAATTATACTAATATATAAATCCGAATTGTATCCACACTTGTAATTTATAATAATAATTAATAATCTGTTAATATTAATAACATCAAAAAATACTTATTCATTGTTGATAAGATTATCATTATCATTAGTAGTAGTAGGTAAATAATACAACTCCTAATTTCATTAACAAATAATAATGCTAATCTTTTCCCACAATAAGTATTATTAAAATTGTACTAATAATAATTTTAAAACAAAAATCCAAAATGAATTATTATTATTATTATTATTATTAATACCCAAATATATTGTACAACCTTAACACTAAAAAATACTTAGTAAACTTAATAAAACAATAAGAAATGGTTTAAAGTTCAAAGAATGGAAAACACAACTAAGATGGTCAAGCATCAGTAAATCTGGGATCTTCTCCTCACCATCGGCAAATGCCTGGCTGATGTAATAGGACACCTCAAACACATTGGTTTTGTTTTGCGTCGGGTCTGGGGAGAACTGTGTGGCATTGACGAACTGGCTCTGTCTGGGACTGCAGGTGAGCTCGCAGAACAGCGTCATGAAGTTGAAGAAACATGCTGGACACCTGGCACACAAAAACAGGGACAAGTTAAAGCTGCTATGAAGTGGGGCATATTATATTACTGCCATAAACTGGGCAGCTCTCCCAATGTAAACTATGCCAAGAAAGTACATGTTTGGTTTCAACTGAAAATGTGACTTGGATTATTCAATAACCTGCTTGTGACTCGATAATGGGTCAGTGTTCTTACAGTAGGCCGTTTTTTTTAATCGGAATATGTATCTTCACAGGTGTTTCAGTCATACCTGGACAGGTACTGAAGAGGGATCTGGATATTGCTCTTCAGAGTCGTGAGCTGTTGGGTGTCACAGCAAACCTTGTTGTCCCCATAGACCAGCCCAGGACAGAGCTCCTGAGAAAAAAAAAAAAAAAAATTATATAGATTAATTCAAACAAATGTATGACTTTCATCTAAACTTGCTATATGCTTAAAATACCCTTTTTTTAATCTAATAAACTTCTAAAACAAATAAAATATACTTTTTTTATAAGATCTTTAACAGTAAAAGAAAAACATTTAAACCATGAGAGCAAAAATAATTAAATGTGTCTACTAAAACAAAAGCAAGCAATGCAAAAAAAAAGCAAAAGTAAAACTCCTGATGCATCACGAGAATGAGAATAACAGCAAAAAAAAAAAAAAAAAGTTATATACTGAATAGAATACTAAAATTAAATTCTTTTTTCCTTAGATTTTGGGGTAAAATGTGAGCTTGGCATATTTGTGATATTTACCATGAATCATTGCTTTTGAAGACAATTTCATTACATTTTTTATTTGATTCTTTGCTAACAGAGAAGTGTTTACGATTATGATGGTCTAAAAACAGCCACTCTTTTTAGCAATTTGTTTAATGCTGATGTAGAAAGGAAACTTCTCATAGTGTGTTCATGTAAAAGGAGGCTAATAAGTCCAGTGAAGTGTTACCTCCTGTAGTCTATAGGGCTTTAGGGGTTCCTACGGTTTAAAGTACAGGACATGCCAAGCGTGACGGTCTCCCGTGACTGATCAAATCATGTTTTTTGAACATCGATTCAAAGTCAAACCTTGGTCTTCATTCACAAACTGCCTACAGCATGTGTCACTGTGTGGTTTGACATGTGAGATAATAGGAAGAATCGCTTTTGAAATGTCAAAGCTATGTTAAAAAGATTTATAAAAATAAAATAAAAAGTCTGTTAGGCTTGTCACGATTGTGAATTTTGTTCTGACAATAAATTGTCAAATAAATAATTGACACTTACAGTGCAAGCATAATACATTGCATATGTATCACATGTAAACAGGTAAATGGGCTCACATGATTTTCTTTAATGCGTTGAAAATAATATTTTAAGTTAAAATGTATCTCTTTTGGTTCAACTTGTATATAGCCTAATATTTATTAAGTAGTCAGACAGAGGTGTTTTTTTTATATTCTTCTTTGTCTCCAACAGAAATAAAATAAGTGACTGTTCACCTTTGCACACACAGTTAATGACGTGAACAAGAACCAAGTATGTTTGGCATGAAGCGAATGTTCGAGTAAAATTTGATGACAAACCTTGACGTTACTTATTGAAATTACTTTGAGTAAAACCTTCAAACTTTTCAGAGAAGTCAATAAAATGTTTCTAGCACGTTTTAACACGATGTTGACATGTTTCGAAAACATTTCTAGGATGTTTTAGCATGTCGCTAACATGTTTTAGCATTATGCTAACATGTCACTAATATGTTTCTAATCAGGGTGAGTAAAAGACAGATTTGTGATTCCTTCTAAACATCATGAAGAGCAGACTAACGGTTGTATGGGTGAAGGGTCTCTTACCTGTAGCAGTTCTTGTCCTTCATCGGGTAAGGGTATCGGAGGGCCTGTGTAATTGCAGTTTAACTTCTTCCCCTCCACAGTGGAGTTCCCACATTCACCATACCAGATACAGTGCTGGCCATGCACCTGGGCGGACACGCGGAAGGAAACATTGGGAACAATAGTTTAGGAATCATTTATAAACACTATTTATTCATCATCAGAGCAGCATGATACAGAACCACTGATGTTTAAAATTAAATGTTCCTCAAAATCAGGTTTCTTCCCTTTTCAGTTTTATTTGTGGGGTTGCATTCAAGATATTTCACTTTTTTTGGTGCAGAAAAAAACATCCCTCAAATAAACCCACTAAAGCTGTAACCACGTCACTCATCATCGTGAACGAGTCTCACTGAAACCAGAGCTGGTGTGCATTCCTCAGCTATTTCCTCAGTTTTGCAGTCATGTGACTAGAATTCAGCAGAACCGCGTCTCCACCCAGTCTGAACTTACACTTGATGTAATCAAACTGACATACTGTACTATGACTGACTGATTTTAAGATCAACAACACTATTTTTTATTGGTAAAAAGCGTTACAAAAGGTGAAGGGTCAGCATTTAGACTGAGGAACTGTCAAGCTTTTGTTGTGCTGAGCCTGAAACTGGAAATAAAAGAGCGTGACATGACTGTGCATGTGACCATCCCTTACGAGTCATCATTTATTTTATCCTCGTTTGGTCTGTTGGGCTGGACGATACAAGGACAACATTATGACTCACTTATTGACGTGAAACTATGAGTAGGCTGGGGCTAAGAAATTCAGATAATTCACATGTGAAATCCCCTACAAAACATAGATCTCCTAAAAAACCTAGACATCTTTGTGTTTGTTTTTCAAAACTGGTCCAAAGAGCCAGCTACATAAAAAGAGAGCTACATCCGAATACCTCCAGGTCACTAACAAACTTAATTAGAAAAGCGCATAAATATACAGTCTAGTGGCTAATTTATGCAACTGATCGGAAACATAACAGACTGAACCGAATCTTCCCTCGCTGTACTACTTAGTCATACGACTAAGATACAAAAAAGCGTCATGACTCATGACAGACAAGCCCAAGTATTCTATTGTTCACAAATCCTAATACCTGCAGGTCACTAATAAACTTAATTTAGAAGAGCACATAAATAAACCCTTACTTGTCTAACAAGTGGTAATGGACCAATCTATCTCAGGCTGATTAGTCACATGATAATTAGCCATTTTGAAATTAATGGTATTGAAAAAAAAATTGTCAAATTTAAAGTGCTCTGAAATCATTATATTTACTTTTAATGTGGCTGAAATGTATTAAAAATATGAGTCAACAAATGTCAATTCCATCCACAAATAGTAGAAAAAAAAAGAAAATTAAAAAACGTTTGGGATTTTGAGAAAAGGCTACATTTAAGATGCGTTACGCATTTTTTTTTTTTTAAAAAACAAGTGGGATGCCAAGACAATATCTGTAGGGTCTTGTCATGGACTCCGACTCGAGTAAGCTTCGACTACAACGCTGAAAATATGAGCTGAAAATCAATTTGAAATCATGCTGTACTATCCAATCTTTCATTCATTCAAACTAGATCATAAATATGACATTATTGTATTTGACAAGTAGTACACATTGCACAGATTAATACAAAATGATTAATGATAGCCTAACTTGAACTGTTTTGACTTCTCAGCATTGTGTACAGTAAACATGCATTTCTGTCCAAAGTTTGAGAGGTGTTTTTTGTGTGTCCAGTGCTTATATTAGCGCAGGTCTTTCAGTATTATCGTGACAGACCAAGGGTATTTTTAGATAAGTGAAAGCGTCAGAAGAAGTGACAAACTGTAGACCTTAAAGTTTAAAAAAACAAGGATGCCACTAGCCCTTTTAAGGGGGGCTTTAGCCCCTAAATTTCCACCTAGCCCCTGAAAAATACACGATTGGCTGCGTAATCTGTACACAAATTCATGATCGCCTCAGTCCTGATTTATACTCGGTGAAAACTCTTTTCGTCAGTGTTTTTCAGTGTGTTGTTCAATCCGCATTAGAAGCAGAGGATAATGTGTGTGCATTTATTATGATAACGGTGCAGTTCTTTATCAGATTATAGTATCACACTACAGGTGTTTTTTTGTTACAGGACAGGTGTAAACTTTGTTAATGATTCAGTTCACACACATTTAGAAAAAAAAAATTTCATTTGAAAATGTCATTTTGATTTGAAACGGATTATCGTGGATGATGTAGCATTAGATTAACCGGCAGTCATGTAGAGAAATGATAAAAAGTCACTGTAAAAATGATTTGTTGGTTTAACATAAAAATGCAAATAGCCTTAACCTGGTTGCCTTCATTTTGCGTTCTTTTAAACTATAAAAATGAGCCAATACAAAGAAAGTATGATAACAAATCATGAAAATTACAGCCTGGGTTTTAATTTAATACAGGGCAGGTTGAACATATTGCCAGTCTAATCTGAGGTTTCTGTATTCTACATGAATATGATCAGTTTAGTAAAAATTCTTTGAAATAAAATCAATACCTTGGTAGTGTTCCTCCTACCATTGAAATCCTAAAATTAGAATTAGGAAATAGGCCAAACAAATGAGCTCAACTAGGATCACTTGGTTACCAAACACTCGTGATGTTTGTCTCAATGTTACTAACGGAGAAATTATTGACTCACTGTCACTTGCATGAGTCAAAAGATCCGTTTAAGAAAAAAAATTGTGAACGTTTATTTAAATGTTTCAGATTTGGTGTGAAACACGAATTGTGTCAAACAAACACTGTCGGCACATGCTAGATAATGCGACCTTTGAACCGTTTTATCACAAAATAAGCTGGGAGCTCAAAATGAAAATGACCATGTTTTTTTTGTTTAGAAGGAAAAGCTAAATGAAAGCAAGAGCACTTGAACTTGAAACTTTGACAGGTAATCCCCTTTCTGCATCTATTTCTAGTCGACGTGAAAGAGTGGTTGTACTTCAAAACCTAGTGAGCTACCCACCTAGACAGCATTTTCGTGTATCACAGGATATATAGTATATCCGAAGGCCAAAACAATGCTGCCTACACAGGTGGCTCACTAGGTTTTGGGACGCATCCATTATCATCCAGTGTTTCGTAACGCAACACATTTGACTCATCCATCAGCTTAACAGCTCTTCCCTTCCTTTAAAAACACCAGAACTGCGTCAACTAAACGCTGATCTTGCAGGTTAGATCATCATGTGCTCTTGTGTAAATCTGAAAGGACTGACAGACGATTCTTATGATGTAACAAATCATATTCCCTCTGTCCATAAGCTTTGATTGGAGTTTAACTAAGTTAGATGAAAGAGCCAGTTTCGTTCTTCCAACGATAAAACAACAAACTAACAAAAAAGCATTTCCTACTAGCAAAACCAGGGATTTTGACTTCAACAATACACATATTTGATTTGACCAGGCGTGATCTGCCAACTCTTGGAAACTGTCTGGCTAGTTGAAGTTTGTGCTAGGCTAACTTACACATAACGTTACGTACACAAGTTACAGGCACAATAACACAAACAAACAGCGCGTCGTCACACTTACCCACTGTGATAATAAAATGATGGCCCATAAAAGACAGAAAATCTGTTTTTCCCCTGGCAGAGGCATTGCTCCTCTGACTCCAGAGCTCTTCTCTAGAGTGACTCTGTTGGGTTGAAACTCAAGCTTTCTTATTTACTTCCTGTTATCAAACGCCTTCATCTGAGTGTGTGCGCATGCGCGGGGTTTAGTGTTGCTGCCCCCTGCCGGCCGAGAGTGTGTAACACAGCACAAAAGCTAGGCGCGTTCATGTCGTGACGACGACGTGGCTCATGAATATTCATTAGTTACGTGACACTCGTCAAGTTGATTGGCTGAAAGGTAAACGTTACTGAACGCGTGAGCTTGACTATATTAATATTCATGAGCCGGCGACAAATCGAAGTAGAGTGTATCTAAATTAAATGTAAAAACTAAAGTAACTTGCTAGCTGACTCTACATTATTTTTTTGTTCTCTTAGATATCATAATAAATTGTGCTTTGCTTTCTGAGGTTACTTTATTTCTTTCTCTTTTTCACAAAGGCAGTCAAACGAAAATATGTGTTCTCTTAAAGGGACACTTCACTCCAAACCTGTATGCATTTCTTTTTTCTGCTGAACACAAAATAAGATATTTTGAGCAGTTGATGGCCCTTATTTAGCTTCTTTCATAGTATCATAAAAGCAGGTGATGTGTTGTAAATACTGTCTCTGTTTAGTTCAAGCATTACATTATAAATGATTAGAATTAATGATTAAAACAGCTTTGATTGAATTAGCCCTGATTAAATGGCAAGTAAAACACACATGATTGCATCAAGCATTTAAAATACAGATCACCTATTATAAAAAGAAGTCTTTATTGAATTTACTTCTTATATAACAAAAGTCAAGAGGAAACAGGAGAAAGGACTTTGTCACCATATTTTGAGAGCAAATGCGAATGTTTTCAAAAGAATGATCCAAGCTAAAATGACACTGACTTTAAGATATCCAACCACATTTCTTTGATTTGTGCAACATCATAAAGATCATGATATGTGAGATATGTGATTCAATTAGTTAACATTAGTCAAGCGAGGTACAGGAGGGTGAAAACACATGGACGAACAAACAGAAATGGAATATATGAGTGACCCCATATGAGTGTTTTTTATGACAATGGATAAAATACTCTATTAGATACAATAATGCAAATGTCAGCCTTATATTACAGTTCTGTACATGTACCAGTCATATGTTGGCCTTGGGACGAGATCATCGTCGTATTCCTGTCCGCACAGCCAACATTTCCAGCAAAACATAACAGTTAAATCTTGAATTTAACTCTATGTTGACTTTCATTCACAGCAGAGAGGCATTAAACAGCCTCTGAGTTCAGTTTACACACAGTGTCCAAGAGAAAGTATCTGCACACTTGAGTCACTGTTAAAAACAATGATAATTAGCATATACAGCGTAATATCAAAACAAGGGATATTTAAATAAATATATCGCAAATTTACATTTCAATTGAGTTTATTAGGTTTTTTAAATATAAAGGAGAAGGTTTGGGGCTGGTAAGATTTTTTAAATGTTTTTAAAAGAAGTCTGCATTTATTTGAACAAAATACAGTAAAAACAAATATTGTGAAATAGTATCACAATTTAAAATGTACTGTTTTTTATTTGTTTATATTTTAGACTAGTTTATGCATGTGATAAAAGCTGAATTGTCAGCATCAGTCTTCAGTGTCACATGAGCCTTCAGAAATCAGTCTAATATGCTGATTTGCTGCACAAGAAACATTTATAATTA
Source organism: Chrosomus eos (assembly GCA_036326025.1). Taxonomy (NCBI): domain Eukaryota; kingdom Metazoa; phylum Chordata; class Actinopteri; order Cypriniformes; family Leuciscidae; genus Chrosomus; species Chrosomus eos. Next base: position 33,285,096 of record CM070823.1, on the reverse strand, counting down.
TCATTGTTAAAAATAGTTGTATATAATATATATATATATATATATATATATATATATTATAATATATATATATATATTCATTTATAATTATCATTGTTAAAAATAGTTGTATATATATATATATATATATATATATATATATATATATATATATATATATATATATATATATATATATATATATATATATATATATATATATATATATATATATATTCCATTCCTTTTAGGTTTCTGATGAATAGAAAGTTCAAAAGAACAGCATTTATCTGAAACAAATGTTTAGTAACAATGTAAGATTCTTATCAATTTTAATGAATCTTACTGACCCCAAACCTTTGAACAATAGTGTGTGTGTGTGTGTGTGTGTTATTAAAAATAAGGACAAAAAGTATTGGATACTTTCTGGTGGTCAAACTTAGTTCACGTTCAGTTTTTGTTTGCTTGAATTTGGTATTTTCTATCTATAACGCAATGAAATTCAGACATTTGTAAATGTGACTTAAGTGTCCAAACACTTTCTGGGGCCACTGCCAAGTTTTATGATTACAGACACTATTGAGCCCAGGAATTTGTTTGCTCATTAAAAACATTATCGACTAGACTGAAACCAGATTACTTCAAAGCAGTTTTAGCATGTGTGTCGACAAGCTTGTTCCGTGATATGCCATCTCAGCACACCGGCATGTTTCTACTGGCATCCACAGATTCACGTCCTGTTGTCGTTCATAGTCTCTTGTGAGATTTGGAGAGAGCCACAGTCGATCAAGTCCAGCTCAGAACCAAACAAGCAAGGTTTCAAGGTTATGAAAAGCTCGTTCTGTCCTTGCCTGTGTATCCACTATAAATAGATGTCCTTCCATCTTTTACCAACTGAAAAGTGGCTCGTTTTAACAGTTGCTCTTCTCCAAAATCTGCTAGTGCACTTCCAGCCCCATGTATTCTGCGTTTTCCGCAGCCGGCAAGTGGCCGTTGGTGTGTGTTTTGAGCTCCAGCGGGCAGAAGTCCTGCTGATAGTCTGGGTTGTTTATGCTGTTCTGGGGGTTGAAGCCCCGCATGCTGAAGAAGGGCTGGCTTGAGAGGAGCTGCGTGTGGGACGTGTTCAGATACTCGGGTGGGGATGCAGCAGGGCTTTTAAAGCAGTTGAGGTAGTCTTCCTCAGTTTCGTCCAGCGCTGATGAAGAGTGCGGAAGCTTGCGGGGGGGTCCTGGGTGTTGGTAAATTGGGTTGTTCATGTTGGACATCAGTGAGTCATTCTGGTTTATATATTCTGGGAAAAAGGAAAAAACATGGGTTAAATAAACATTTTATTCTGTCAATTATTTTAATTAGCGGTTCATTAATATGTAAATTTGCATCTACATACAAAAATAGCTTAAGGGTATTAGCATCCATTAAAGCATGCTTACCCTCATGATGTTTCAAACCTATGGAGCCCCTTTAGGGACATGGTGATGGGAAAGAATATGAGATGGGAGGAAAATAGTTTTCCTAGGCTTTTGCATTTTCTCTGTAACTTTTGTTAAAGGGGTGGTTGATTGCAATTGCAATTTCACTTTTTTCATTTTAAATAGTGTGAAATGTTGCTGTTGTTGCATGAACATTATCTGCAAAGTTGCAGCGCTGAAAGTTCAATGTAAGCAGAGATATCGTCTTTTAAAAATCAGGAAGTGTAAATGCCTACAAAAACGACTCGATTGGGACTACAGCTGGGTTTTAGACGTCACTAACCCATACATTTGCATCAACCCTCCCTCCGGAATACACAAAAAAGGGCATGGCCATATTTCTGCGGCTTTGTGGAAGAGGAAGAGTTACAGGGGAGAGCTAGCATGCCGTCGAAAGTGTGTTATGTTCACCCAGCTGTCAGGTCTTCTGTGTTCGGGCTTCCTAGGGAGCTGTAGTTCGCCAACAATGGCTACAATTTATGTTTGATAATGTTTCTGACAATTACAATCGTAATTTAGCTCTTTGTGCGGCACATTTTACTGAAGACAGCTTCCTGAATCTCCAACAATTCAAATGCCGGATTCCACAAGAAACTGATACTAAAACCTGAAGCTGTTCCAACGTTAAAACCAGAGGCAGCAGTTGTTGGGCCACAACATGTAAGTAAGACTTAATCATTTTAAATGTATTTGTATAATTTTAGACGTAATGGTTTCGTTTTATCAAGGACGTAAACAAATGCCTGCGCTGGCTTTATAGTCACTTGGTTATGCTATTTCGTGTTTCTATGGCAAACGCGTACAAACATAATGTAATCATATAGATTTTGTAAATGTATTTGCCAGCTACTTTATGGTAATTTTGGACGTGACGTCATTTTGGACATGAACGTGATCAATGTCAACAGTGTTTGTTTATAGTAGCCAGTTATATCGATCGTTTAGCTATTTTGTTAATAGCTAAACGGTTGTTCATTATATCGATAAAACAATAACTTTAAAAAACTGTATTACTCATGTAATCATTTGTATTAAATGTTTAATCAAGATAAAAACGTATCTCAAAAAGCTAATAAGCAGCAGTAGCATTTTCAAGTATAACAGGGTATCAAACGTCTTATGTAATACTAGAAGAATAGAATAATAATAATTCAAAAATGTACCATTCAGAAACGTTTTGTAACAGCCGTGTTTGGGGAGGTTCTGCCTCTCTTCATCGCCGCTTTCTGGGTCTGATTCTGGCTCAAACTGATACGGCAGTATCAGCAGCCATTATTTGCAGTATCAGCACCATTATTTACATTAACCGGAGCACATGAAACTCACGCCCGTAAAGGTAAGGGGCGTGACGGTTCCGGACAACGTGCGCTACGCAGTTTAGCCAATTACAACACACCGGCCCAAACTAACCAATCTGAGCCCACTGCCTGTTTCTGAGGGAGTGGTTTCATAGAATCAGGAAGTCAACCGGTCGTTCAAATGACAGAGGAGAAAGAGGCTTACAATAAAGGTGAAATTTATGAAAAATAAGACTTTTTAAAAAAGAAAAACCACGAATACATGTTATATTGCACCCCATAAACACAATCATGCAAAGAAAAAAAGCAGTAAACCACCCCTTTAATAAACGCAAAAAGTTTCTCGGGGGAGCGCAAAACTTTTACGAATGAATGCAAAGTGTTTCGGGAATGCAAAACTTTTGAGAATTTAAGGCAAAGTTTTACGGGGGAACGCAAAACTTTTAGGAACAAATGTAAAGTTTCCTAGCAGACGCAAAGACATTAAAATCCCATCTCATATTTTTCCATCACCATGTCACAGTAGAGGCTCCATATAAACCTGTATGACTTTCTTCCATGAAAAAAGGAGATATTTTGAAAAATGTTTGCTACATAACTGTTTACAATGTAAAAATTTGAATACGCTGAGATTTGAAAGCTATACTGGAGGTCATTTTATTGAAAAGAGACTTAAATTTCAGGCTGTTCCTAAAGCACAGACTTGGAATACAGCCCACAAGACAAGTAGTGTGACCTACTATGTGAAAAAAGCAGTGTGAATAATCTTCAAAATATATCCTTTTGTGCTCCATTAAAAAAAGAAAAGCATACAGCCTTAGAACTACATGAGGGTGAAATTTTCATTTTTGTGTGCACTGTTCCTTTAAGAGAACAAAATCAGAGTATACCACACGAATGTAAGACCAAGACTGACCAACAGAGGTGCTCATTTCACCATAAACTAAAAAGTATTTTTTATATATTTTTGGTCTTCATTCAGCATTTAATTTTAAGAGACTGACCATTCCAACCTGGAGCGGGCTGGAAGTCTCCCTCGTGGAAGCGCTCTGTCGGGTCTGGGATGTAACGCAGAACCATGCTGTTCTCCCTCGCCGGCAAACCATTCTGAGAGAAAGTAAACGTGTATTAGTGTCATTATGGGTAAACCGGTTTCATTTCCTGTAATTAACAATAGGTGACTGCTTATAGAAGACTGCAAAAGCACAGCTGGGGACAGTTAATTAATAAGTGGACCTTTTGTCCAGCATTTCATTTTCATATTGCAGGTGTTTCTTGATTTTTACTAAAAATGCTATTGTTTTTCAATCCCAAATATGAAAATAAATCATAAACACACTTTTTAAAAGTTTTAAAATCATTGAAACATACCATGAACATATTTATTTATAGAAATGTTCACACAAATTAATACCCTCAGTGTTGGCATAATTTCTAAACAAATCTAATTTCCAGGACATCTCAAATGATACACTGTGAGCATTCTTTGGTTGAAATATATGTTCCAAAAGTCCAGAAGGGCAAAAGTGTCCATAGTTAACAGGACGGTTTATTAAAATGAAAATTGAAATGCACAAAATCAATTAAATATATAAAATACATTGTCTATTTATATTTTTCTTTTGATTGTGCAATTCACTAAGATACAGTGTCTTGATGTCTGACATGAGTAACTTACCCCGTTTTTGTGACAGATCCCAAAACTGCTGTTGAGACTCTGAAACAAAATAAAAGCAGTCATGTGTTTAGTATCAACCCCTAAAAAGCAAGTATATATTTGTAACAAAACAAACAGTTTTATCAAACAAACTGTCTTTTCTAGTTTTTTAATAAAAAGTGAAAATGAGTATTGGAAGCCTGATTGTACTGGTGATTCAAACAATGCAATTCTAAGTGTAGCAAAATTACAAACTTAACCTATAATAACATGCATATTATAGATATACAAAATCTTTACATTATGTTTGAAAGTGCCCCTATTATGCTTTTTTCAGATATTAACTTTCATGCGGTGTGTAATAGATTGCGACTGTAAAAAGGACTGCAAAGATCAAAGTGCAAAGTTATTGGGCCTCATTCATTTGAATGGGTCATCTGACCAATCACAACAGACTGGACCATCTGACCAATCAGAGCAGAGTTTAGAGAGACTGAATCCTGTATAGAACCATTTCAGACGCTGAGAAAAAAGGTGATGCTGCAATGTGAAAAATGTTTTTTAACCTTGGATGCAAGTAAACCTATACTAGAATCCCTCCAAAACAAAACAAGAAGCCTTTAAAATAGCACAATAGGGGTACTTACATTTATTTTACTGAACAATTTAAATGTGGGAGGGGCAATGAAACATTTATGTGAACCACAAGACCACTGTAATAGGGATGTGGTACTAACATGTGAAGATTTTTTTTTAAACTTTTATTATTTCTATTCAATTGTTCAATTGTTGTACAATGGGTAATCCATTCAACTGACATGTAAAGATAATGACTGAGGACGGCATCAATCTTTGTATTCACCACCAATCCTCGTGAACAAACCAGGTCTGTACATGTTACGAGGAGAACAGCTTTATTGAGGCTCCGTAACAAAACCCAGTCAGCAGTTCACGCAAGCATGTCGCAGGTTTTCTTTTGCAAAACAAATTCATAAAACACAAGGAACGTCGAAAAGAAACATAAGCTAAATAAGCTACCATCTGCCAGAGAAACTACAGCCTTAAATGGCTATGCCTCAACGCCTGCGTTATGTAAGACTCCGTCTGAGCTCAAGGCCTTCGTTCTGCCAAAAAGATTTTAACAAGCGTTGCCCGCGAAAGCAATCAGACTTGAAAGGCTGAAGGAGCTTTGCACACACTTAGAGGGATGGGCGCGCGGCCAGGAGACGCTCTGAACGCTGAGGAACGGTCATTAATCAGGAGGAAGCGAGGGAGAGAGAGAAGAGGCAGAAGGACAGAGGAACGGGAAGTGGGTGAAGACGACCAAAACCGGGCCAGGTACACACGCCTCTGCAATGTCAACTTTCTGTCTTTTTGAGTGAAAGCACACAGCACTGTTATCAGACGTGATACTGGTACCGCTGGGAGCGCTCAGCTGGCCTAGTTGTGCAATTAATAGTGGAGTCAATTGTTTTTATTTGTGATAACGCAAGGAAACAGTCCAAACACGGACATCATTTTTGGCCAGGCTGTCATACAACGCATGCAAAAAAAAAAAAAATAGAGAGAACCAACTAAATATTAATAACTGATTGCGCTTTAGTCAATGTATGCTTTTCCCTGTGAGCTTTTTTGTTTGCACATTAAAATAAAACATGTAGCTGTAGTTTGCCTGATAAATACCTAGTGTTTTGTTCTTTCCGCATCATTAATAAAATATAAAATATGTTGATGGATTAATCTAATTTATAGGGTCATCACTTTTAAGCACCTAATCACTATCCATAATAAAATTAGGTATGCACAATATACTAGTTATAGACACATATTAGAGACTTATAAAAATATAAATAATATAATAATTACTACTAGTAATTTAATTACAACATAAAATGTTGTATAATAGTGTAATATTGGCCAGCGTTGGATATTTTATTGTGCATGCTCTTAAATGTTATGCAAAAAAGTTAAATGTAATTTTCAAACTGTATTTTATGAAGTTGTGATGCCTAAATTAACTAAATTTCTAACTTTGGATTTCACACACACGCACACGCACGTTGTTTTTTTATGTTTTATGGGGACTTTCCATAGACATAATTATTTGTATATTGTATAAATAAAAATATACACGTATATATACTGTTTTATGGTGTTTTTTTATAATAAGATTGAACCTGCATATTATAAATGATTTGGTTTAGAAATGCCCCCCCCGGATGTTATGCGCTGTATAAGCAGCCAGTGGCAGCAGTAATGTGAGTTTGAGTGTGTATTACCACAGAGTGCAGCAGCTGCGTACGGGACGTGCTGGGGCTGCTGAAGAAGCCCTGGCTGGGCACTAAATACTCGTCGGCATCCACGGCTTCATCCAGCTCTCCGTTCATCAGACTGCGGTAGAACTTGGAGTCGGAAGGACTGGGTAAATGCATCCGATCATCACCCTGGAAAACAGTGTCAGTGAGCAGACGTGAGCAATGCTCCAGTGAGCCTTCCCAAATCACAGTTGCGCTTCTCTCACCTGAATGACCAGATAGCGTGGCGGGTCACGTGCCATTTTGGTGAACTCAGCGATGAGCTCCCTGAAGCGAGGTCTGCTCTCCGAATCGATCATCCAACCTTTATATGAAAACATAAGGATAAAGGCGATGATAACAAAGACTTAAAGTTTCAGAAGTTGTCTACTTCATAATACAGCAATGAATCAAACTTACATTTGACCATTATCATGTACACATCAATGGTGCAGATCGGAGGCTGAGGAAGTCTTTCTCCTTTCTCGAGAACTTCGGCGATTTCACTAGCAGGAATACCATCGTATGGCTTTGTTCCAAATGTCATCAGCTCCCAGACTGTCACACCTAGAGGAGTGTATCATTCATTGAAAAACAGCCAATTTCATTTAATACTGAAGAGATCCTCAGCTTTATAAGTCAACATTAACTCGATTCATTTTCTACATGCACATTTTTGGTCATGTTCATTGGGGCATGTTTTTCCAAAGAAAACTTTTCCAGATCCAAGCAATTTCCTATGGATAAATCCTGCCATACATTTTTTTTTTTTGCTGAATTCATTTTCACTCTTAAGTCCATGGAAGTAAAACGGACTTTAAACGTTTAATTTCTGAAATAAGCAATACCGTTTACTCCTGACATTAGTGAACTGTTACTAACCATAACTCCAGACGTCACTCTGGTGGGTGTATGTCCTGTGGAGGATGGATTCGAGCGCCATCCATTTTATGGGCACCTGTTGAAGGATAAAGATTGACAAGGAAACATAAAATCTCTATTTTTAATGCCAAAAATGGAAGTGAACACATTTGACGCATTCTAAAGATGAACTTATGATTGCTAGTAATATTATTCTTGTATAGTTAGGACACTAATAAGCAGTGTTGGGGAAAGTTACTATGAAAAGTAATGCATTACAACTGTGAGTAACTCCCTTAAAAGTAACTAATTGTGTTTCTTAGTTACTTTACATGGAAGGTAAAGCATTACATTACTTTTGTTGTACCTTTTCTCATCTTGGCTGGGCTTGCTTGTTGTTTTTTTTTTTTAAAAATTATTTTTTTAAATGAGATTTCTTTGTCATAAGTTTTGGCCCTTTCACACCACAAGTTAAATGAATACCAATTTGTCTACTTATACTATGCCATCAAAATATATACTGTTTTTGTGAGGAAAAAGTTCAAAGTTTTGCGTGTGTACAGTAGCAGAACAGTAGGCAGGCTTTGGGACATAGGCCAGAAAAAGTAGACCGTCCATCAGGGTATCTTTGGAATAAAAAATACTATGATTTGGGACAAAACTATTCTAATTTTAAACACTATTTAGGACAGATAGTATGCAAATTGGGATACAGCAAATGTTTAAAGTCATTTGTGCTTATTAGTATGGTTGAATTGGATCATCGAAGTTCAGTAGCAAAGACATTGGTTAATACATTTTTGGTTCACTAGTCATTAATCATTGGTGTACTAGTTACTTAAGTAATCTGATTACGTAACTCACATTACTTATAATGCGTTACCCCCGACACTGCTAATAAGGCCACATTCATCACTTCATTCGTTTTTAGGACAGTTTAGAAACAGTTACTCATCTAGTAAAATCAAAAACTGCTAAAACTCTGTCATCAACATCCACTTTCTTACAAAAGAGAAATAACAGACCTTTCCGCCATCTGCGTGATACTCCTTCTCGTCTGCGTTTAACAGCTTGGCCAGGCCAAAATCGGTGATCTTCACATGTTGAGGGGTTTTCACTAGTACATTACGAGCAGCCAAGTCTCTGTGCACAAGATGGCGCTCTTCCAGGTAATTCATTCCCTAATAAAGCCAGAGAGAGAGAGATGCAAAAGATTTTAGTCGACTTGAGTTAATATAATGATGCACTCATGCAAGCTGGAAGGAAAATTCTTTGTTGAAAGAAAACAATTCATTAATATGTCGTCCTCATTATACTGAGGTAATATGCCATCAAAATACAGTCTTTTTCAGAGACACATGTGGTCTTTCACTGTTCTTTTCATGTGAGAACAAAAGACGACAGAACTAGACTACAGTAAGGACGACAGAGAAAGACAATATAAATATATACATCAACATAATTTATCTGAACAATATAAATTATATGGCAATAACTGTAGACAAGGACAAATGCATAGTACAAAGCACAAAGTCTATTTATTTTTGGCAAGAATTTAACCTCATACGTAAATATGGGCTTCATGTCTAAATCATCCGAGAAGCTTCTGAAAATGTAATGATAGAGGAGTATTTACACTTAATAACGTTTTACTGATTGAACAGTAATGAGATCATAAAAAGACTATGTGTAAAGAGTTTACGAGCCGCCTACGGAAACTTTAACATCCAAACAGAAAAAGATGGAAAAAAGTGCTCAGATAAGGGGAAAATGCTGTATTAGGGAATAATAGGAAACACAAAAAGACTGGAAAGAATGACTGTGAAAATTGATGATATTCAAACAAAAAGAGAGTCAGGATTCAACAAGATGAAAACGTATTTGTTCAAGCTTTTCTCAGAATGCTCAATCCTCATATCATACATATAACTACATTTTCTAGTCATACTCTGATCAAAGTTTCTCTCAGAAAATATATGTTATTCCCTCAGCAGCGAGGACCAAAAAAGTCCTGTCTGCTTAAAAAATCATCACAGTAACTGATTTGCACTTCAGAAAAGAGACATGACTTCAAATTTTGAATATTTTCGAGTGGTACAGATCTGTGAGAGGTATTACATATCCTTGGTTTAATATCACCAGAGAGAAGCCCGAATAGGCATATCAATTTATTCCAAATCTAAAAATGTCTCCTTATACCTTAGTTTTCACTTTAAACACTGTACTACAGATGTACTACACAAATCACATTTTTTCCTCTCCTATTTTCCTTTTATTATATAAGAGAGATGGAACATGACTGGGATATGTTAATAATTAAACTAGGGTGTCCCATCACTTAAAGCAGGGGTATTCAATTAAAATTCTAAGAGGTCCAGTTAGAGAAAATTTCGTCAAGCAAAGGTCCGCAACATCACAATGACTAACTAGCGTTATTATTCAGTGCCACAGTGCCACTGTGTTGTATGAAAATATGTAAGTAGCCTAGTCAACAGACAACTGCAATAAATATTGTTGAAATATTATTGAATTGTAGTTTATATATTGAACTGTAGGGATCATGAATAATAAGTAGGCTACTCTAATAATAAATGATCAATTTAAATAAAATAAAGGCTGCATTTAAAAATAAATTATAAATAAATACAACACAACAGAGAGCTTTTGAAAAATGTGCATCTCAAAATAAAGTGCTTAATTTTAGAAAAATGAAATAAAAAGTATAGCTTGAGTTTCCCTTTTACTTTTTAGTTAACTCCCTTTCACATCTTAAGTTTAAACACATTTTATAATAAACAATCTCAACACATATTAACATTTGAACAGCTGTAACACCTCCTTTTCTCTTTCTTTCCCTCTTATATCCCACTTCCCCACTTTCTCTTGCTTAGTGAGAAAAGTGAGCCCTTGTTGTTAGGATTCTGCTGGATCGATCACATTGGGCTTTTAGATTGTTTATTTTCTGTGCCCTCAGTCTGGATTTAAGTGGGTATGTTTGGTCAAAAAATTTGTGCTTGTCTCATACTGGCGCTTCACATTGCCGCTTTTAATAATCGCGCATACCGGTTTTGAACTGTCCGTGGGAAGAATGAACGTGTAAGAATCTGTCCATTGATTCTATTTGAAAGCTCTGTTTTCGCTGTCCACTTTTCTTTTTTAGAGCACGCCATGTGAAACGTCGTCTCTCTTTCGTCTCGTCCGTGTGTATCTCTCGCACTCGAGTAGCATCACATGATTTACAGCGCATGCTATTGGTCTGTGAGTTTCCTGGGCCGCGCTAAACCAGTACCATAAATGCTAGAAAAGCTGCGCGGGTATAGAAACGCTCCGTCAAAAGTCAAAAATTCTCAATAATTTATGGGTTATTGGTCCGGGTCCGGACAGAACGGCGGTTGGGTCCGGATCCGGACCACGGTCCGCCTATTAGTGACCTCTGACTTAAAGGATAATTCCGGTATTTAACGCTTTGAGTCTATTTTCTAGTTTGTTTTGGATGAACTAGAGTGGTGGACACAGAAATGTTGACGATGGGTCCTGTCTCGACTTTTTGTCTCTTTTAGAATCGCCTCTGAGCGCTTCAGAGTGGCTGTCTATGGGCATGCACACACATGTCCTTAAAACAACCCTTAACATTCGTTTTCAAAACTGTGCAACTCACCGAGTGGTTAGTGGTGTTTGTTGATGTTCCAAAACAAGTAGCGTAGCGAAATACAGTTTCTGTCGTGTTTTATTTGCCATTTTGTAAAATCGCATGATTTCTGTTTGAGGACTCATTGCAATAACTTGAGCAATAAAACACAACAGAAACTGTATTTCGCTACGCTACTTGTTTTTAATCATCAACGAACACCACTAACCACTCGGTGAGTTGCACAGTTTTGAAAACGAACGTTAAGGGTTGTTTTAAGTACATGTTTGTGCATGCCCATAGACAGCCACTCTGAAGCGCTCAGAGGCGATTCTAAAAGAGTCAAAGAGTCGAGACAGGACCCATCGTCAAAATTTCTGTGTCCACCACTCTAGTTCATCCAAAACAAACTAGAAAATAGACTCAAAGTGCTAAATACCGGAATTATCCTTTAATAATTAATCACAAATAAAATGTATTGCAAATTATTTTAATTAATACTTTTATCTTGAATAATAAATTAAAATAAATGATTACAACTAAAATAATGAAATTAAATCATCTGTTCATCATCAAATTAAATGACTAATTGCTTATCACAATGGAAGTGATTCAAAAAACAATGAAAGATACAATCCATTCACCTTAGCGATCTGCACACACCAGTTGAGCAGGTCTTGTGAGCCGATGTTGTCCTTGTTTTCCCTGACGTAGTCCAGCAAACAGCCGTAGGGCATCAACTGGGTGATCAGTTGGACGGTGGAGGTCAGGCAGATGCCGAGCAGTCGACACACGTGAGGATGCTCCACGCTGGCCATCACATAGGCCTCCTATAGATACAAACAAATGAGGTCAGAACCCATGCAACACACTGTATATGGTATACAGCAACACTGACAAATACTGCGGCTGTTTACAGTCCCTAAAGCCGTAGAACTAACAAATGAGGTGCCTTGAGCGCATTCGAAAATATTTGCAGGAACGGAGGGCTGGAGTTCAGAAGAAAAATGCTTCAGGAAAAGAAAAAGCTAGGAACATAACAAATCAAACCCTGGGCAATACACAGGGCTTTTCCTAGATGGTTTATAGCTGCCAATAACAAACAACCTTTTCCTTTTAAATAATGAGGGACTGATATAAATTTCAAATTGTATTTTTTTTTCTAACATTAAAACTACTGCAGATCTGTTAGGATTCGGTTTTTGCAGACGTTCAAAAGGTTATATTGTGTGTTTCCATAGATGAGTTATCTTTAAAGTGACCTTGAGAAGTGGCCTGTTCAGCCACATCCTCACAAACCAAAGAGAATACTGGTGGAAATTACATTCTTTCTGTTCGCAACAGAAAAACAAGACCCTTTCTGAGTTTTGGGAGCATGCAAAAAGCAGGAATTCCTCCATTGCTACACTCTCCTCCTGGCTGATGTTTTCTGTTCTGTATCAACTCCACACAACCCTCAAGGTTATGTTATATAGATTTCAGCTGCGCTTGTCACTGGAGACTAAAAAGGCCTTTTCCGCACAATCATTATCTTAACTAGGATGACAAAACAGATTTGTCTGTCTGTGTTTACTGAGATAATTAACTGGATCACACAGACTCAGTGCAGATGCATGAGTTATATCATTATAAGCAGAGTGTGTAAAGAAAAGGGTTTCATTTTAGTGAAATACATAGCCAACTTTCAAATGTTGTCAAGAGTTAAACTGTACAGAATGTTTTCATTCACTAGCAAAAGCAGGCTTGAGTAATTAGCGCATACAGCGATATACAGTAAAACATTTCCAAACATTTTAGCATGACGTCAGTTCATTGCAGGGATACTGTAACATTTGACAATCACAAAGTGATTAAAAATCATTCTAATTTTCAATTTGAACATTAACAGTATACTGTATTATACACACACACACACACACACACACACACACACACACACACACACACACACACACACACACACACACACACACACACACACACACACATATATATGTTGTTTTATTTAACAACTAACAAACAACTTTTCGGAAATGTTTTATTTTTTTTAATTTTAGAATTTAATTTAATTTTAATAAAATTTCTGGTGAACTATCCCCCTTAAGCTGTTTTGTTTTGTTGGGTCAGTTAGTTCACAAACAACACATTCCTGCAGATGTTTTGTTTTGTTGGGTCAGTGTGACAATGACAGATTTGTTTCTGAACACTAAATCAAACTAAGTCAACATTTTTCATTTGTTGCGCAATTTCAGCCAGCCTTAAAGTCACCATAAAAATCAACAATTCTTGATTTTAATGAAATATTGCAGTATTAAATTATTTATCTGTCCTCATGAAAAACAAATTAACCAAAATGTATTTGAAAAACATGTATTTTATGTAGGGATGCACCGATACCGATACCAGTATCGGTATCGGGCCCGATACTGAGCTCATGTACTTGTACTCGTACTCGTAAAAATGCCCCGATACCAACAACCGATACCAGGCAGCATATGTACAGTGTCAGAAATTATAATGGGGATAAAAAAAAGAAGGCTGTATATGAAATAAATGTATCTTATCAGTGGAATATTAAACAGAATATATTAATGCGTCGCCTATATAACTATATGGTGCGCAAGCTGATAAGAGAAAAACACGGAGAGGATTGAGCGCTATGAAAACAGACGCGCGAGCTGGTCGAGCGCACCCCTTTTTCACAGACGTCAGTGGAAAGTTTGTAGTTCAGTCGGATGTCAATGGCAAATCAAGTAAAACGAGGCATGTAGCTTATTAATAACGTTAACTGACGAGAGAGAGAGAGAGGCGAGAGAGAGAGAGAGAGAGAGAGAGAGAGAGAGAGAGAGAGCGCACTTCTGTTGAATGCTGTTGATTGCGGATCATTCACTCAGCACGTGTTATTTGGATTAAAACTAAATCGTATATGTAAGTAAAACATGAACTGTTACCTTACTTATGTTTAACGAGTGGTTGCCTACATTATTACAGGACATTTGCAGGTCAAGAATTTCCATGAACTTTAAACATCCACAGCGCGCGCCCTGAAAACCACCAGACTGCGCGCGAATACTGAATGGAAGTCTTTCACGCATTGCGCTTGTACGGACGAATTCACACAAAACTATGTAAAAACACATTGGCGAGTATCCTAGTAAAAGTCTGTTATATATATATATCAAGTAAACGTAGACAGTATAATTCAAATGCCGTCCGTGCGTTCGGCCTTAAAGGGGCGGCACTTTAATAAATCTGCTGCTGTGTTTTACTGTTACTCAAAAAGGACAAATAAACTACTCTCTGCTTTTGGCTAAATAGGCTACCTCTTTCAACTTTACAAAAAGATACATATATATTTAATTTATGCAGTAATAAATATGCAGTGCATGAAATATATATTTGTTGAACTAATTAAGTTTAAATTTAATAAACAACTAATATGATTGATATTATTTTGCTTTCTCTACCAATACATTTTAAAAATTACAAATGCATGAATTGAAAATTAATTGAAAATTAAAAATACAGGTATCGGTTACGGTATCGGTATCGGCGAGTACCAAAAATGAAAGTATCGGTATCGGACTCGGTCTGGAAAAAGTGGTATCGGTGCATCCCTAATTTTATGCTAAGTACACTACAAATGCATTTACATATTTATGTACTTAATATAAATACCCTGCAATTGTACTTTTAGTATACTAAAGCATGAGTATACTTAAAGTCTGTTAAATTGAAAAACTAATTTTGTACTTAATGTACTTTAGTTGGACATCAGCACTATTTCTGGATAACTAAAGATATACTTAAATATATCTGAATGTGCTGAAGTGGAACTATTGCAAGTATACTTTAAATATCTTGTATTTAAAGAATAATATTATACAGAGATCATAATGCCTTACTAATAGTGATATTAAACACATGTTAGGCGTAAAATTAAGAAATGTGCATTGTGCAATAAAAAAATCACATTATAATATTTATTTCAGTAAGTCTCAAGTGTACAAGTCAGTAATGGTTTTGTACCATTATACTTTGTATGAAATAAATGTATTTTAATTCAATACATTTTGGTTTTACAATACATACAAGTTTTTTTTTTTTTTACTAATATGTGCACATCATTATTTTTTTAAATTCATGTTCTCTCGTAATCTTGAATCAAAATAACTTCCCCTCCCTCTTGCAGCTCATCTCTTCTCTTCTCTGATGACGCGTTTACTGGCGTAAGGGCGGGGCAACCTGTCACTCACATGAGATTGACCAATAGCAAACCACGACCATCCAATTAATTCCCAATGGACAAAATCAAGTCCAGCCCAAAATGTTTTCTTATTCAAGAAGCCGTTTTACTCGGATAGGAAAAGAAAAGACTAATCGCAACTTCCATTTCATGCTGACATAAAGATATTTGGCTTTAATTATCTAATTATTATTTAATTATTTAATCAGTATTGACAGAAAAGACAATGAGTCACAGTGAAAAAGACATTAACATGACATAAACACCTCAATTCACACTCTAATACTCACGTCCAAGATCTCCTTGTTTGCTTTGGGAGACGTGGCTTCTCGTAAGACCTTAATGGCGACGGGGATCTTCACACTCTCTCCCTCTGGAACCCACAAACCCTGCAGCAACATATATTTGTCTTAATATTTCATGAGTAACACAAGTTTTCAAAGCTGAAATCATCCTGAGATAAAGTTACAATGTTTATGTATACAAATCAACAACGAATAGACCTTATGCTGGTTTCAGACTACATAATATGTTTGTCTTCTACGATAGTCACTGTGTCAGGTTATGCGATTTTTCACTCATAAGTTGCTGTCGTGGACAAGAAAGTCAGACTACACATCGCATTCTTTAACAACAAGCGTGATGTCATCGAGAAGGCGGAACAAGCGACACTCCCGGATATATGCAAAGAGGCGGTATTAGCTGAGGTGACGTGACGGCTAACAGACAGCAGACAAACGGCTAGTAGTGACATCAGCAACAATCCACCTGTCACTCAAGTGGCCACACCCTTAATTATGCAGAACTTTAATGCTTAATATAATTTAAATGGATGAGTTATGGCGTATTGTTGTGTTTAATGTAGAAATTAGTTATTCGAAAAATGTACATACATTTCTTTCATACTTTAGACTATATACAGTGAAAATCATTTATAATTTTTATTTTTTATATATATATATATATATATATATATATAATTCAAAAAGTAAAAAAAGAAGCAGGAACGAACTATATACATACGGTATCCTATATTGGATATTAACATCCAGTAGTGTAAATCACGGCAGCAGCTTCAGGTTGGTAGTCCAAGGCATTGTTGTTTATCTTTACTTCCGGGTTCTTCCCACCGGAGCCTCGCTTTCGATTTCAAAATGGCGGCTGCGTGAAATCAGCGTATGGAGTCATATCCGCGTTAGCCTCGGTTTCCGGTCGTACTGCCATAGTATCCATGGCGACAGACGTGGACAACTGGGTTATGCCTAGCAGAACGCTCACGCTGTTGTTGTTTTGTTCAAACATTATGGACCATGACAAGCAGACTTTGGGACAAAAAGAAGACTAAAATGAAGATCAACATCTTTCGAGATGCCGAGAGCTCCACGTCCGCGACTAACTTCGACTTGACAGAGACGTGAGTGTTGCATGTACTTTACTAGACAGGTGAGCAAATGTACATAAAACTAATCAATGTTATTTAGTTCAACATGATGAAATGTTAGAATATGATCCGTATGTTATTCTAATGTTGATCTAGCTTACTTAGTCTCATACAGCCAACAAACAACCTAAACAACATTCAACACACTCACATGGCGTTTAGTGTGATAGTGTAACTGTTAGAGCAAGTGAAACAGCGCTGCGTTACCTCAAGTTTCATTCATCTAATAAACTGACCTGTGTGAGTATTAATTCAGCACTTGCGTGTAGTTCTGAAGAATGAAATGTCATAATTCCTTTACATCCGCGGGACTCGCGTTGCGTGTGGCGCTGGTATACGTCTAGCAATCGCGCCATGCTTCACACCACAGTCAGGTTAAAAACATCAATGTATTCACTCATCCATAAAAAATCCATCAGCTTGACGACAAGATCCATAATTCAGCTTAATGCTGTGCGTCATCAATATACGCCTTTGATATTGTAAGAGGTTAGCGAAAAATCCGACATAGTGTACCTTTAAGCTCTATTGCGCTTATTTTGTACAGAAAATTGACATGGCATCAGAAGAGGAAACACAAAAAAAGTATTTACATACACGCATGCAACTCTAAAGAAAGGTCAGTCACCTTATACACAGTGCCGAAAGCTCCGGACCCAAGCACTTTGATCTTCTTGAACTCCGTCTCTTTGAGGATTCGCAGCAAGGCCTGGTTGGGGGCTTCGCCGCTGGGGGTCAGAGGCTCCACTAGCTGTAGAGACAAACAGAGTCAGGAAACCTCCCCTCCACATCCTGTCCTCCAACGAGCACGGGATGACACGGATCTGCCTGTATTATAACACTATTGCCTCAATGACTGATTTCCCTCAGCTTTCGTACTAGACTGTTGACATTACAGCTGCAAACCGGCTTCATTGCATTGATCTCACATTCTTTCAGCTTGTCTGAAGTTACTATATCTGACTCTATCTGAAGCTATAAATCATTCAGCTCTTTCCCGCAGACATCAAACTCTGCCAACTCTCTTCTTTCTGTGAGTGTTTGGATGTTTAACGGTAGATATTCAGAATATTTCAATCCTGGTTGTCTTGTGGTCTGACCTCTCTTTCTTGCAGGAGTCGTCGCAGGGTTCTCTTCCTTCTGATGTGGCGTCTGCGGAAAAGAACAGCCACTCCTAGAGCCAGGATTACAAACGCCAGCAGACCTCCAACCACACCAGCGGCAATCATGGGCAAACCCGAACTACAGACCAAAGGAACATTATTGAGTAACAAACCTTTTGCGTGTAGATGAAGATTGTCCCCTCACCTATAATTTCTCTCTTGACCAAAGATACAAAATCTTAACATAATGTATTTATTGAGTGGTTGTGCTCTTATTAATGATAAACTTTCTTTAGAACGTCAGCATTTGTGAGATTTATTCCATTTGAACAGTTTTGATTTCAAAATATATATATTTTTGTCTTTGGATAAAAATAATTTACTTTATGTCAGATATTAAAACATTTATGTCTATTTTAAGAGTAAATTAATTAATTTAGATGTGAAGGGTAAAATTAATTTAGATGTGAAGGGTTTTTTATTTGAAATAATGATAAGTTAGACCTTAAATTTGTTTTCAGTTTAACAATACCTTTTTCTGTATAATTTTCAAAAAATATGTTTTAATTCACAGCCTCATTATTTTTCAACAGAAACTATTTCGATGGTGCACTTTAGACATTCTACTGACTATTAGTAACTTTGCAACTACAAGTCAACTAACTCTCATTAGAGTATTAGTAGACTGTAATAGACTGATAGATTGTTAGGTTAAGGATGGGTTTTAGGTTTCGGGTTAGTAGAATAAGTTGACATGTAGTTGCGTATAGTTACGTATAGTCAGTAGAATGTCTAAAGTGGACTATTAAAATAAAGTGTTAGCAGATATTACTAATGCTTTATTAACTGGTAGTTGAAATGGTAGTTGACATGTAGTTGCAAATTAATGAGAGTTAGTTGACAAGTAGTTGCAAAGTTACTTCGTAATTAGAATGTCTGTTGGGGCAGATATTAAGCAGTCTACTCTACAAACTTTTAAGTAACTGTGCAACTATACATGTCAACTAAAGCTGGCTACACACAGCAAGATATTTGGAGTGATTTTGGGCCCAATTCTCCCTTTCCGACAATCCTAGGTAAAGTCCCGATAATCTTGACGGTTCTACAGATTATCTTATCAGATTTTCCTGTGGTGTGAGATGTGTTAATGGTGACTGAATTTGCTTGGAAGAATGCCAGAGCTACACCAATCTCAAATCGTAAATATCCAACGTGTTGAACATTAACGATCAGAAACAAACAAACGCGCACGCACTCTGTAGATTGTCACGTGAAACGAAAAGATACCCAATCAGAAAGCGAGCTCACCTCCAGCTCACGCTGAAACATATAAA
Source organism: Chrosomus eos (assembly GCA_036326025.1). Classification (NCBI taxonomy): domain Eukaryota; kingdom Metazoa; phylum Chordata; class Actinopteri; order Cypriniformes; family Leuciscidae; genus Chrosomus; species Chrosomus eos. The sequence goes on along the minus strand of CM070823.1, from coordinate 33,265,786 downwards.
GTCCATGTTAACGCCATCTCCACGACTTCATCCAAACCTTTTTCATTTTTTCCGCGAATTTTCTGTAAAAAACAGTCCAAAGACTATTATCGCCATTTCTTCTTTCCCATCGACTGCCATGTTTGCTCACTCTAAAGAATTTGGTCGTGAGAATTTTTGCCTGATTTCCCGTGTTCACAGTCGGGATTCTGGTTGTTTGTGAATGGAATCTGTTAGGGTGTGATATGATGTCATAGTCACATCGTGGCTCTTCACACACTAGAGGCCCTATTCTCTTAATGAGTAATGGGTGTGTTTTGGGCGTAATGTGCAATAAACCATTCAGAGTGTCATCTCCCATTCCCTTTAAAAGCCAGTTGTGCTCGTGCCATTGCGGATTCTTTATTTACATGGCGGAATTTGCAAGCGGAAAAAACTGAACGCTTCTCCAGAGAGGAAACGGATCTGCTTGTGCGCAAGGTTAAGGAGCAGACCATATATGGGACAAAGTGTACATGCGTTGTGCACCCACCTATAGGCGCCATCTATTCATATAGAGATATTAGACCAGGTTACAGTTGGTCAATGGCGCAGTCTATTTCAGTTGCCTCAAAATAGCAACGCGCCAGAACACACCTCGTTTTAAGACCAGCACACCAATGGGCGCACAGATGGGTGCAAATGCATTTGCTATTTAAACAAAGCAGGACGTGAAAATGAAAACTGCGTCGGGCTGAAACTAGCCAAAAACACTTGCGTCACGCCTGGCGCTGCATTGCGACAGGTGTATGATAGGGTCATAGAAGAACAAAGCTGTTAAATCTATGAATATTGTATTGCCTCTCACATTTTGAAAATCTGGTAAGATTTTAAAAATCTTTTAGTGTTGGCCAGCCTTTAGTTAGTTGACATTTAGTTGCAAAGTTACTTATAGTTAGTAGAATGTCTAAAGTGGACCATCAAAATAATATATTACAGGATGAACGCTGTTGGATTCATGAACATTTCTGGAATATCCCAAGAATCAAAAAGCATTATAGGACGGTTTTACATCTCACCTTTTGAAATCTTTGCAGTCTGTCAGATCAGGCCCAGTACATCTGCAATGCAAAACATAAAATCCAACAAATCACAACTAGTACATGCTGCAGTCCCTAATGAACCTGGTTGAATTACACACAAAGATCGTTTCATGTCATTACATTCAAATGAAAGCATCGTAAATGAAGCCTCTCTCACCCCTGGGTGCAGTTCTCATGACAGGACTGGCACACGCGATTCTCGTCAGCATATTTCCAAATGAGTATGTCTTTCTCTCCAGGTACGCCTTGTGGGCAGTGTGGGACACAGTGCGGCCCATCTTTGTAGTTAGCACAGAATGTACATTTGTCGGGTCCCTGGACAAAAGTTGGAAATTAGATGGAAACAAGCAACTTTTCCACAGTCTTCTAGTGATGTGAATTTAATGATGTGTCTCCAGGACACTACTGGGACAGAAAACACTGGTTTGAGAGATTGGTGTGCTGCCATCAGCTATTTCATATATAAGAATAAACACTGTTTACTGGCATCAAGCAGAACATGCGGTTTGGTTTGATACTTACAGGGCCGGTGCATGTCAAAGTTTCATTCTTGAGCAGACATTCAGGGTCACAATCCACACACGTTTTGTTGACCTCATATTCACGAGGCTCACTATATGGACAAAAATGCATTCAGTTTAAATCATCATTGAAATAACCAAATAATCACTTAACACCAACAGTTCAAATACACTAAATAGTTTTTCTACTCTCTTTTTTTTCTACTTACTCTCCCAACATTTCCTGTCCTATTTCTACATTCCTCTCAATAAATATAATGTCCTCTCAATAATAGACCAAAAAAAAAAAAAGAAAGCTGGCCACAATCGATCATCCATCCATCCATCCTCAATCCTGATTTGAGTTGATAATATAATAATCTCTATAAAATTCTCTGTCCGTCCACACATATTACAATGCTTTTATGCTGCCTTAATGTTATTTTTGGACCTTCAAATATTTAGTCACTATTCACTTGCATTGTATGGACAAACAGAGTGTAAATATTTCTCTTAAAATCTTTCTTTGTGTTCTGCAGAAGGAAAAAAATATGTATCTGGAATGTCAGATGATGAGAGTGTTTGCATTAAAGTCCCCCTGTGGTGAAAATCAAGGTTTTAATGTTGTTTATATGTCTATGTGGCGTTTTTAATATGTTTTAAGACAAACCATGTGCAAATTCATAAGTCAACAGCATTGCTGAGTATTTTCTCCTTAAAACTGCAGTGAACCAAAGACGGTGTCAAAAACACGGTTTGAAATCGCTGGTGTTTTTGATGTCACAAACTTCCTTGTAACCAATCAGATCAACGTGTGATTGTCAATGAGTGGATCTCTAAGCTGGTGTGAGTGAATGGAGGCGGGGCTAATTTGCATATTCATAGAACCACCAATACTTAATGAGGCAAGGGTGTAGAGTTACATTCAAGCTATTTTAAGCCATGAATAAAAAAAAAATCAAGGAACAAGCGTTTAAATACGTAATTTTGATGATCACAGATGAGTTTTAAGGGATAAATTATTGACTACAGGGGGACTTTAAGAGTGACTTGTCATTTTGAGTTTGAACATGGATCAACTGAGAAGGCATAATAGTCTCACTCACCCAGACAGTAGGTTACAGGAAGCCACACAGTGTTTTCTACGGCTGTAATGCTTACAGATGAAGCACATAGTGGGACCAGGACCCCAGCAGCCATCAGTCGTGCACATCTCATTACATGTTCTGCTCTTATTCGCTGTAACACACATATTCAAATTAGATATAAAAAGTACCTTAATCTGACATTATTACAAAGTGCACCAAAATGGGTAACTGAGCACAAAATGAAGCTTCTGCCATGTCTCCCAGTCCCCTAAACTGAACCCTATAGAAGATGAGTGGGCTGAATTGAAGAGAAGAAGTGTCAACATGAACTTGTGAATCTGAAGGATCTGGAGAGGTTCTGTATGGAGGAATGGTCTCTGAAATGCATTTATTACATAATGTGATTTAAAACACAGCCATCATTTGTAGTAGCCTATTCACAAACTGTTTGCTCAGGCGTAGCGTTTTTTCGGAGTTCATTATCGTTGCTTCCTGAATCGTCGTGCTTATTCGTTTGTGGATGTTAACTGAATCTGTAAGTCAGCTACGCTGTTTACTTCTGAATATTATATTTAATTCTGGTGCGTTTAACGTTATCGCCACTGTTTAATAGTAGCCTATGCTATTCACCAACTATATCCTATTTAATGCGTTCACAGTCTCTTTCACGGCCATCATTTGTAGTAGCCTATTCACAAACTGTTTGCTCAAGCGTAGCGTTTTCTCGGAGTTCACTGTGTAGCTGCTCCCTGAATCATGTAGTTCAATTTTCCATATTTATTGTATATAATTATGTCAGTATCAGTATTTCCTTCGTACCATGCACAAATAAAAATGTCATTGAACTTTTGCTGTTTAATTGTAACAATAGCACTCAAACACACCAAACCAACAATTCCTAAAAACACACACAAAAACTGATTTTGCACGGGCACTTTGCACTAGTTTAATACAATTAAGCACACTTCTTTTTCAGAAGGGTTTGGCTAATATGAATACGACATTTTCTATTCAGCTATTTCCATGTAATTTGTTTATTGTTATGCCTTTGAAATTCGTGGAATTATTAATCAAGAGCATAATAAATTATTTGATGTTAAGCACATTTTTGTTAATTCTGTATGATCAATACTATTAAGTGCACTTGTTTTTTCCGACTGAGCCTGGGTTCTCCCAAGGTTTTTTTCTCTATTCTGTCACCTGATGGAGTTTTGGTTCCTTGCAACTGTTGCCTTTTTCGCCTCTCTTCGCCTTTGTCGCCATTGGCTTTTGGCTTGCTTAGTTGGGGACATTTAACATTTAATTTTGAATTTAACAATACTATTATAACATTATTTTCCTGTTATCTCTCTGAAGCTGCTTTGAAACAATTTGTATTGTAAAAAGCGCTATATAAATAAAGATGACTTGACTTGACTTCACTTGAAAATTCTTTAAAAATTCTCTTTTTGTGCTTCACTGATAAAGACAGCCACATACAGTGCAGGCTTGGAGTGACACAAGGGTGAGTAAACTTTCAAAAGAATTGTAATTTTTTGGGGTGATCTAAACTGAAATTCTTTGACAGGTGTTATTGTGATAATTCATTTACCGCAGATGGCAGCATCAGCATTTGCTGACATTTTGGCAGTCTGGTCTTTAGATTTGAAGAGTCGAGTCCACGGGTCAGGGCTGGTGTAGCAGAGATTCCTATTCATAGAGATAATCACGTCACCATCACTGATCTCCCTAAGAGACCGCAGGCCGAGATGTGTGATTTTAGTTTGGGTGACAGCCAAGCTGAATGTACCTCTGTGGGAGCAGGAGAGAAAGATGGAGGTTATGTATATGCAAAACAGACTCAAAAAAGTGATTAATTTAGGAGCATCTGGCTAATATGTAATTTGTCGTAATTCATCAAAATTATCTCAAACTGCCAACATATTTAAGCTTTCGGCTTTCGCACCAGAGGAACCTTTTCATAGTTCCTAGAACTAATGGCGGAAGTAACTGCTTTTTTGCTTGTTCGTACCGCAGGAACTGGGAACGATTTTAGTTCTAGGAATGCCTTTTGGGGGAACTAAATTAGCTCCTACTACTGGGTCAAACCCAGCACTATAGGAACTACCAGATCTCTTCCTTTCTTAAACAAAACAACCTCCTGGACAACAACCAGTCTGGTTTCAAAAGCGGACACTTAACTGAGACTGCCCTGCTCTCTGTAATTTAAGTTCTGAAACTGGCAAGAGTTCTCAATCCTCAATGTTCAAATCCTCAGTTCTCATCCTGCTGGATCTGTCTGCTGCCTTTGACACAGTTAACCACCTGATCCTTCTTTCAATCCTAAAGGCGAAGGGCATCTCGGGAACCCCACTCCAATGGTTCAAGTCTTACCTCTCAGGTAGGTCCTTTAGGGTGTTGTGAGGGGTGAGATGTCTAAGACCCAACATCTAGCTACTGGGGTGCCTCAGGGCTCAGTGCTTGGACCACTTCTCTTCTCCATCTACATGACATCACTAGCATCTGTGATTCAGAAACATGGCTTTTCCTATCACTGCTACGCTGATGACACACAACTCTACCTCTCATTACAGCCTGATGATCCGACGGTTGCTGCTCGCATTTTGGCCTGTCTGACAGACATTTCTGGCTGGATGAAGGACCACCATCTTCAACTAAACCTTGCGAAGACTGCTTGTGGTCCCGCCCAACCCAACACTTCAGCAAAACTTCTCCATTCAGCTAGGCTCGTCATCCATAACTCCATCAAGGTCAACCAGGAACCTTGGAGTTGTGATTGTTGATCAATTTAACTTTACAGACCACATTGCAAGAACTACCCAGTCCTGCAGATTTGCCTTATACAACATTAGGTCGGATCAGGCCCTTCCTATCAGAGCATGCTACACAACTTCTTGTCCAAGCGCTTGTTCTATCCAGACTGGACTATTGTAATGCTCTCCTGGAAGGTCTTCCAGCTTGCACTATCAAACATCTGCAACTGATCCAAAATGCTGCAGCCAGAATGGTCTTTAATGAGCCGAAGAGAGCACACGTCCCTACTCTCCTCACAAAATTGCACTGGTTGCCAGTTGCAGCTCGCATCAAGTTCAAGTCACTGACGTTCGCCTACCAGAACCATTAGCTCTGCTCCCTTTTACCTAAACTCATTACTTCAGACTTACGTGCCATCCAGAAACTTGCGTTCTTGCGACGCAAGTGAATGTCGTCTTGTGGTGTCATCTCAAAGAGGCACAAAATCTCTTTCTCTGACCTTTACCTGGTCTATTCCCTGCTGGTGGAATGACCTGGACCAACTCAACTCGAGCTGCTGAGTCCGTAGTCATTTTCAAGAAACGGCTGAAGACGCATCTTTTTTCGGCAGCACTTACTCCATTAATACTATCACTGTATCTGCTATTCTATTTCTATTTATAAAAACAAGAGAAAAAAAGTATATGTACTGCGAAAGCCTCTTTAGAGACCACAGCATTTTTTTATTGACTTACTGCTGTTTTGTCCGTCCACGGATGACCTCAAGGTTTTCAAAGGCACTGAGGGATGACATGTTTTTTGGCCACTGCTGAATCATAAGGTAGCCTTTGAGTTGGGTAAAGAGGAAGTTTATGAACACTAAAGGTACATTATACACCATTTTAACCATCATAAATGTCCAATATTAAACCACTGCATTCTCACCAGTGATTTCTTTTACAGTTCTGAACACGTTGAGCTTGGCTGGGTCCAGTCCTGGAGTTTTAGTATGCGGGTCACTGCAATAAAAAACAAATCCTAAAATTACTTTCTTTCTGGTAATCATAACAAAATGATTGTCAAATCCTAACGTCACCATAAGCAGCTTGATATCAAAGAGTTTGTGGAAAATTAGCCTCAATCACACAATCTAAATGCTAAGCAAATGGCCAAAAAATATGAAAATATTATTTCGATTTCCACTTTAGACATTCTACTAAATAAAACTTTGCAACTACATGTTAACTAACTCTCATTAGAATATTAGTAGACTGTCTGATGGTCCTCAACAGACATTTTACTGACTATAAGCAGGGTTGGGTATCGAGAACCGATACCAAGTTTTCAAGAACCGGGGATTCAATAAGACACGCATTTCGATTCTGCTTATCGATTCCCGTGTTCAAATTGTAATGCGATTTCAAACCATAAAATCACTAGAAACGAGAACGAAACTCAATTCAGCACTCGTGCGCTGTTACGCATCAAAAGCGCAAGCACCCGCCTCTCATACAATGCGCGAATACTGAATTGAGTTCTATTTCCCATCTTCTTTCGCTTGAACAGACAAATACACAAAATTATGTTAAAATATCTTCTTCGGTTTTGTCTTTTGTGAACATAAACAGTTGATAAAAGAAAACAGTATATTGTATAATATCAGCATAATGGATTCGTGCAGCTCTTAAAGTGACAGCAGCCTAATATTCCCGCTGCTGTCTGTGCCATTAATGTTAATCAAAGAACAAAAAAAAAAAAAAATTCAGTAACTGATCTTGACTGAATAATTTTGTAATTTTAATCAAAATGAGAATCAATAAGAATCGGAATCAGTAACCAGAATCAGAATCGCTAATATTCAAACGATACCCAACTCTAGCTATAAGTAACTTTGCAACTACCTGTCAAATACCTGTCATAAGAGTATTAGTATTTAGTTAGTATTAGAGGACTGTCTGCTAAATATCTGCTGACACTTTATTTTGATGCTCCCTTACAGATATTCTACTGACTATAAATAACTTTGCAACTACATGTCAACTTATTCTACTAGCTCAATCTCCAAAGTAACAGTCGTATACCCTAATGAGATTTAGTTGACATGTAGATGAAAAGTTACTAATATTTAGTGGAATGTCTAAAGTTGACTATCGACATAAAGTGTAGCCAAAAATATTTGAAGGATGTCTTTAAGCAACATACAATGGCACTCAGCATTGTGCAGCCCATTCTTTGTTATCAGAGAGTGTAAAATATAATTCTCACCCATTTATTGTAGTGGTGAGGATTGCAACACCTCCGTTGATTTTTGTGCAGTTCTCAAAGGAGTCGATGTTGCTGGCATTGATTGACAGGACATTGGTCAAAGGTCCCATTCCAAGCCCATTGCAAACTAAGGGGTTGTTAGCACACACATTAAAAATTAATTGCAACTCCTTTCTTAGGTGAAGAACTAGCTAGCCCTGAAGGCAAAAATAAATTCAGTACTTATGCTACAACTGAAAACTTGACTGAATTTATGCTCTGAATTATCTAAAAAATCTTTGGATCTGAAGGACTTCAATTATGCTTCTTGTATGTATGAATGTCTTTACAAAACTAAAATGGGCGTCTCTCAACTATCCTGCAAATAAATTATCAAAAGTTTTAATGGTTTAGGGTAACATTTCTTTAAAGAAATTAAATAATTAAATATGTTGAGTCAGTATAAAACTTTTATTTAGCAAGGCCATATTAAATTGATTAAAATTGACATTTATAATATTACAAAATATTTATATTTAAAATAAAAGATGTTCTCATAAACTTTCATGAACTTTCTATTCATCAAAGAATCCTGAACAAAATCCACCGTTTCCACAAAAGCATTAAGCAGTGCAACTGTATTAAAAAACTGATAATGATAATAAATGTTTCGTGCGACATCATGTGACACTGAAGAAATTCAGCTCTGACATCATATAAATAAATGATTTACAAGTTAAATATGTTTTAACTTGTAATAATATATTTTTATTAAATAAATCCAGCCTTGCTAAGCATAAGAGATTAGGTTCAGAACCCTGAACCTTTGAACGATAGTGTGAGTGTTTTTTTTATTTAATTTTTTAATGAATTACAACATATCATGGCTATATGTTGACTGTATTGTTGGAAAAGCTTAGTTACAATAGTTGACGTGCAATGCTAAGGAAGGACAGATCACTAACAGACACTACAATGCAATGGATTGTCGTTTTATGCCTTCTACATAGTTTTAATTATATCTTTTAAAATTTAAATGATATTAGAATACAGTTGTAAATGTAACTAAAACAAGACTAATATGTTTGTCAAACTAGAAAAAAAAAGAGAGAAAACAAACAGACAAACAATCTTTCTTCTGTTACCGAAGTCTTAACTGTACCTTTTGGACACAGGCCATCACACTTCTTACATTTCCGAACTCCACCCTCATCCACCTCATAGGTGCCAGGGCTGCATGTTCTCACACATGCCCCATGGTCTGTCACGACATAGTTATCTGAGAAAAATATCAAACCATCAGTCACTCCAGAGTCATTAACAACAACCAACCAGCAACACAGTCCTAATGCGTCAAATCATTCTGTCATGGTTATCCTGCTTTCTGAGATGTTATTCAGAAACCAGAGTTTGAGTTGCAGGCTCACGATCCACACCAGAGTGATTCTCTTTACTTGGATTGTGTTGTTTATATTTTAACCCTGAACACATAAAACATTAATCTCCAGAATGAAAGAAATCAAGACAGCTTTGATTTCGCATGAAAGATATAATTCGAAACTGGTCGTGTGTTCAAGTGTAAAAAAAAAAAAAAAAAACAGTGAAGATTCAGGTCTCATTCTGACTTCAGCCTGGCCTTACGTGGGCATGTCTTGATACACGTTGCCCCAAAGCTGTACTTCCCATAGGGGTTGGGAGCGAGCTGGTGGGTGTTGGGGTCGTAGAGCATGAGCCGTGGACATGCGTCCTTACATGTCCCTTCATCCTGGAAGTCCTTACAGGCCTGTAGAACACAAAACAGCATTTCCCATGAGTGCACTAGTCCGAAATCATCTTCATTGCCCTTGAGGTTACATTTACTGCAGCTGTGCACTTCATTGGTAATGAATGTTTCACTGTAACAAATGTTCCCCTTCAGTCGCTCACGTTCGACGTGACGTCGACGTGATGACGTTAGGGGATCACTTCAGGGAGCCCTATCAACTTCGAGTGTCTACAGAACAAGCCAATGAACGTTGGCATGCGTGAAACGCGTCACGCGCCCCGCCCCGCAGCGCAGGTATAAACAGGAAGCGGGCGCACGCACTCATTGTCTTTCGCTTTGGAGCCGAGCTTTGTTTGACTCTGAGTTCTACAGACTGCTGCACGTTATATAACAAGAACTAGAGGGAGAAGAAAACTCTGTTGCAGTGCTGGTGTGACGGCGCGATCAGTGGTGGCCGCGAGCATTTTCTAACCACAACTGCCGTTTTCACAGCACTGTTTGTGTGTGTGTGTGTGTGTGTGTGTGTGTCGGTCTCGTGGGCGTTCCTCATCTGAGAGTGTACCCGATTACACCGCGGCTATCCCTGGGTGCTTCAACACTAAAAGAGTTTTTATTTCTTTTCTCTGTTTGTTATTTTCAACTAAAAGAGCAACACAAGCGTGACCCTGCGTCCTTTTCAGGATGGCATTCCGCTTGTGCGTTTCTGGGTGCGGTCGTTCCCTGGCGCCAGCTGATGGCCACAATAGTTGCCTCTCGTGTTTGGGCATTCAGCACGCTGAAGCAGCTTTTGTGAATAGTTCATGTTCTCACTGCGGGAATATGACTATGGCAGCGCTTAGATCAAGACTCGCTTACCTCTTGGGAGGTGGAGTCCCCTCGCCTATGCCCCGATCTAGTGCTTATTCTGCCCCGCAGAATAGGCCTACTTTAGCGCATGACCAGGGTGATCTGAGGATTACCGTGAGGTCTTCCCCGTCGAGGCAATCTCCGCGGGCCCCTCACGCCTCTCATGTGCTGTTGCTATCCGCGCCCCTTTGCGAACGACTCGGTCCTTCTCCGGAACGGCCAGTCATTTCCTTTGGGGCGCCAGCTGACGATCAGGCTAGCGCTTCCCAGCCCATCTCGCTGGCTCATCCGTACTGTCAGACTCGGCTATGCGATTCAGTTCGCCCGGCGTCCCCCTGTATTCAGGGGCATTCTGTTCACCCGTGTTCTGGCGGTCACTGCCCTGTGCTCAGGACAGAGATCGCAGTCCTACTGGCGAAGGATGCGATCGAGCCGGTCCCTCCAGCCGATATGAAGACCGGCTTCTACAGCCCGTACTTCATTGTACCCAAGAAAGGCGGTGGGTTATGGCCAATCTTGGACCTGCGTGTCTTGAACCGGTCCCTTCACAGACTGCCGTTCAAGATGCTTACGCAGAAACGCATTTTCAAATGCATCCGTCCCCAAGATTGGTTTGCAGCGATCGACCTGAAGGACGCGTACTTTCATGTCTCAATTCTCCCTCGACACAGACCGTTTCTTCGCTTTGCGTTCGAGGGACGGGCATATCAGTACAAAGTCTTACCCTTCGGGCTGGCCCTGTCGCCCCGTGTCTTCACGAAAGTCGCGGAGGCGGCCATTGCTCCCATGTGCGAGCGTGGTGTTCGCATTCTCAACTACCTCGACGACTGGCTTATTCTCGCCCAGTCGAGAGAGCAGTTGTGCGAACACAGGGACAGGGACATCAGCCACCTAGGGCTTCGGGTCAACTGGGAAAAGAGCAATCTCACCCCCGGGCAGAGGATCTCTTTTCTCGGTATGGAGTTGGACTCGATCAACATGACAGCGCGCCTCACCGAGGCCCGCGTCCAGTCAGTGTTGAACTGCGTGAGTACGCTCAAACGCAGAACAGAGGCTCCACTGAAACTGTTTCAGAGGCTCCTGGGGCATATGGCATCTGCAGCCGCGGTAACGCCGCTCGGATTGCTTCATATGAGGCCGCTCCAACACTGGGTCCACGATCGAGTCCCGAGATGGGCGTGGCAGAGCGGCTCGTGCCGGGTCCAAGTGACTCCGCACTGTCGCCAAACTCTCAGCTTGTGGTCGGACCCTTCGTTCCTGCGGGCAGGTGTTCCCCTAGAACAAGTGTCCAGGCACTCTGTGGTCACCACGGATGCCTCTGCCACCGGCTGGGGGGCCACGTACAACGGGCATGCAGCTTCAGGTCTGTGGACGGGGCCTCAACTGCATTGGCACATCAACTGCCTCGAGTTGTTAGCAGTACATCTTGCATTGAGCCGCTTCAAATCACCGCTACAAGGCAAGCATGTGCTGGTCCGTACGTACATCAACCGTCAGGGTGGTTTACGCTCCCGCCGCATGTCACAACTCGCCCGCCATCTCCTCCTCTGGAGTCAGAAGCATCTGAGGTCGCTTTGTGCCGTTTATATTCCTGGCCTGCTCAACCGTGCAGCCGACGAGCTCTCACGGCAGCAGGTGGTACCGGGAGAATGTCGACTCCATCCCCAGGTGGTCCAGTTGATTTTCAGGCGCTTCGGGACCGCACAGGTAGATCTGTTTGCCGCCCCGGACACGTCTCACTGCCAGTTGTTCTATTCCCTGACCGAGGGGACCCTCGGCACGGATGCTCTGGCACACAGCTGGCCCCCGGGCCTACGCAAGTATGCGTTTCCCCCAGTGAGCCTTCTTGCACAGACCTTGTGCAAAGTCAGGGAGGACGAGGAGCAGGTCTTGTTAGTTGCACTGTATTGGCCCAACCGGACCTGGTTCCCCGAACTAGTGCTCCTCGCGACAGCCCCTCCCTGGCCCATTCCTCTGAGAGAGGACCTGCTCTCTCAGAGACGGGGCACCCTGTGGCACCTGCGTCCAGACCTCTGGAAACTCCATGTCTGGTCCCTGGACGGGACGCGGAGGTTCTAGGTGACCTACCCACAGCAGTAGTTGACACCATCACTTCCGCTAGAGCCCCCTCTACGAGGCGCCTCTATGCTCTGAAGTGGAACCTATTCGTTGACTGGTGTTCTTCTCACGAGGAGAACCCCCGAACTTGCTCGATCCGAGCCGTGCTTTCCTTCCTGCAAGATGGGTTGGAGCGAAGGCTGTCTCCCTCCACCCTTAAAGTGTATGTTGCCGCCATTGCCGCACGTCATGATGCAGTTGAAGGTAAGTCGTTGGGAAAGCACGACCTGATCGTCAGATTTCTGAGGGGAGCAAGGAGACTAAATCCTCCTCGACCACTCTCTATACCCTCTTGGGATTTGTCTCTGGTCCTTTCGGCACTGCAGAGACCACCCTTTGAGCCTTTGCAGTCAGGTGAGTTAAAAATTCTGTCCTGTAAAACAGTACTCCTGGTTGCATTGGCCTCTATCAAGAGGGTAGGGGACCTGCATGCATTTTCAGTCGACGAATCGTGCCTAGAATTTGGCTCGGCTAACTCTCACGTGATCCTGAGACCCCGGCCCGGATACGTGCCCAAGGTTCCTACCACTCCCTTCCGGGACCAGGTGGTGAACCTGCAAGCGCTGCCTTCGGAGGAGGCAGACCCAGCTCGGGCTTTTCTCTGTCCCGTCCGCGCTCTGCGCCTGTACGTGGACAGAACACAAAGCCTCAGGACTCCGAGCAGCTCTTCGTCTGTTACGGAGGCCAGCAGAAGGGAAAGGCTGTCTCCAAGCAGAGGATGGCCCACTGGATAGTGGATGCCATCGCCTTGGCTTACGAAGCCCAAGGCGTGCCTTGCCCACCTCGGTTGAGAGCCCACTCCACCAGGAGTGTCGCTTCTTGGGCGCTGGCACACGGCGCCTCGCTGACAGATATCTGTAGAGCTGCGGGCTGGGCGACACCTAACACGTTCGTTAGGTTTTATAGCCTACGTGTTGAGCCGGTTTCTTCCTGTGTGCTCGCTTCAACCAGCCGGTAACACCGAAGTTTCCACTCTTGTGTCGGCTTGCTGCGCCACTCCACTCCACATGGAGCGGATACGTGCGCTTTTTGCTCCAGTCGAGTTCCCCACTCAGGCGAACCCTGTGAGTTCCTCAACACCCCTTCGGCAGTCGGACGTTGCGGAGCGTCCGACGCCAGGCCTAGTGCTCGTATGCTTGTGTAACTTGTGCTAGGCTGGGTTCCATATGTGGTGATCCCTGCGGCGATCCCATATGAGTATTCTTCCACGACCAGCTCCCTGCGGTGAGCCCGTGTCTTCCCTTGGCAGAGTCCGCTCTGCCGTCACTGTCTGGTGTAGCCTCCCCCTTCTCAGGCTGGAGCCACCCCAGTGACATTCCATATGTTGCACTGCCCCGCTGGCCAGTCCATATGAGTATTCTCCACGTTACCTCCCTTCGGGCAGGATCTGGCTTCCGCAGCGTCCCTCTCCCCTGGAAAGGCACGCTTTCCCAGTGTTATCCAAGAGTTCCACTGTGTGGGGTTAACGGAACAGCAGTGAACTCCCTCTACGCAGGTCTTCCGCCCCAGCCAGTTGGGGGTCTGAGAGTCTCCGTAGGGCGCTGGATGTGGCAGCAACCACGGCGTTTCCATGGGATCCCCTAACGTCGTCACGTCGAACGTGAGCGACTGAAGGGGAACGTCTCGGTTACTGATGTAACCCTCGTTCCCCGAAGGAGGGAACGGGAGACGTGACGTCCCGCCGCCACAGTTGCTGACCATCGCTGTACAGCCGTCTCTATCTCGGCTCCTCAGCGAAAAACAATGAGTGCGTGCGCCCGCTTCCTGTTTATACCCGCGCTGCGGGGCGGGGCGCGTGACGCGTTTCACGCACGCCAACGTTCATTGGCTTGTTCTGTAGACACTCGAAGTTGATAGGGCTCCCTGAAGTGATCCCCTAACGTCGTCACGTCGACGTCACATCTCCCGTTCCCTCCTTCGGGGAACGAGGGTTACATCAGTAACCGAGACGTTTCCAGACGCTAAATAACTTGTTTCTTGCATTTTTTCAAAGGCTTATATAGTACAAAATAGTTTAAAAGTTTTTAACAAAATAAATTAATACTTTTATTCAGCAAGGATGCTTTAAATTTATCAATAAGATTTATAATGTTACAAAATATTTGGTTACACTTTATTTTACAGTACGTGTACTATAGTGTACTTGCAGTGTAATTTCCCAAGAAAGTACTGGTAATATAAGGTAACTACATGGGTTAAGGTTAGGTTTAGGGGTAGGTTCAGGGTTACTACCTAGTTATAACCCAGTTATAGTAATTGCTACGATACCGTAAGTACATAGTGTGTACATGCGAAACAGGACTGTACCAAAGATATCTATTTAAAATCTATTCATCAAAGTGGTTTCTACAAAAATATTAAGCAGCACAACTGTTTTCAACATTGATAATAACAAAACATGTTTCTTGAGCAGAAAAACAGTATATTAGAATGATTTCTAAAGGATCATGTAACACTGAAGACTGAGTAATGATGCTGAAAATTCAGCTTTGATCCCATTTGAATATATATTCAAATAAAAAACTGTTATTTTAGTTTTTATTAACACATTCAAGCGGCTGTAAATTTCTCAAATATTGAGTCATACTGCAAACATTATTCACACTAGTTCAGTTCATAATTATCTAAACATTATGTCTACACCTAATTCACTAACTACATTTACGCTAAATATAGCAGTATGTACTAAATGATAAATGAGCAAACAATGAATGGTTGGGAAATGAATCTAACACATCTGCACACGTGTGTTTCTCACCAGGCAGTCGGTTGGTCTGGGTCCAGTGCAGCCAGCAGCACAATGTTCATTGCAGCAGTCTATAGGTTTGAGTCCCTTACACCTGCCCGAGCACTGCTCCGCACAGATCACCTTAGTCACTAGATTCAGAGAGAGAAGAAACTTCAGAGATGCTAATATACCGATCAGTGTTCGCTACAGCTGAACACAGCAACAACAATTCAATATTCGCCTGAAGAGTTTTCAAAACAGTCCTCCGGGGGTCAAGAAGTGTTCTTCGGCAGTCGTGAAATATAAGTCAAAGATCAACTAAAACTAAAGAGGAGCATTTAAAAATACTACTCAAAAAGCAGAAATCCTTACAGAAATCCAAAAACTGTCAATTCACTGGATTTTGCATTACTAACCAGTACAGCATGAAACAAGATAATCCAGGTTTAAGATAACCAAGGGTTTTTATACTGTTTTTTTCAGTTACTTGTACAATCTCACTTACGTAAATGTTGAAGCTACGTGTTTGTGGATTTATCATTAAAGTATGTTCCCTGTTCTAATCTACCTCGTCGTATGTGTTTCTTGCAATAACCCAGGGTGACAACAGTAAATGGTCTGCAAAGTTTTAAAGAACACAGTGCATGACAAATAAAGTTATTGTCTCCTAAAAAACAACAATCGATCCTGAACTGACGAATTGTCAGCAATTCCTGTCTCACTTCCTGTTACATACCTAGGCTACATAACAATGTAGCAAATTTATATAATGCCAGTCTATGGTCTTCATTGGCTGCCTGTGAACAATGTCTACTCCCTTTATTTCATGTTGTCGACATGCAAAACATTTTTTTCCTCTCTACACTGCAAAAGCAAATCCAAAAACGGATTATACGGAAAAACAGATTCCATTGTTCCTGTTCATATGACTGTTTATCAACGCTTAAGAAGCCTTCGGAGCTGAAATTCAGATATGATAATGGGCGTTTTGTTTCTGACATGAGCTGTAAGCGGTGACCAATCACAACAGACTGAGCCGTCTGACCAATTAAAGCAGAGTAGACCAATCACAACGGACTGAGCCATCTGACCAATGAGAACAGAGTAGACCAATCATAACAGACTGGGCTGTCTGACCAATCAGAGCAGAGTAGACCAATCATAACAGACTGGGCTGTCTGACCAATCAGAGCAGAGTAGACAAATCACAACAGACTGGGCTGTCTGACCAATCAGAGCAGAGTAGACCAATCATAACAGACTGGGCTGTCTGACCAATCAGAGCAGAGTAGATCAATCACAACAGACTGGGCTGTCTGTCCAATCAGAGCAGAGTTGACCAATCACAACAGACTGGGCTGTCTGACCAATCAGAGCAGAGTAGACCAATCATAACAGACTGGGCTGTCTGACCAATCAGAGCAGAGTTGATCAATCACAACAGACTGGGCTGTCTGACCAATCAAAGCAGAGTTGATCAATCACAACAGACTGGGCTGTCTGACCAATCAGAGCAGAGTAGATCAATCACAACAGACTGGGCTGTCTGACCAATCCGAGCTCAGTTGGTCCTGCCATTTCTTGTGTTTCAAACCTCGCAGGCTTCACTCCATAGTTTGAATAGCTCTTCTTTCAGGGGTTTTTAAACGTACAGAGATCTTGCTTTCTCCTCTTCTTGAGAAAACTCGCTCGACTTGGCTGTAAACTTTGACAGCTCCTCCTCCGCGATCGCGAGCCTCGGCAGTGATAGAGTCGCGCGCTGCTGGACAGAGCCGCGCTCGCGCTCGTGACGTCAGCAGCGGGGAGGATCGTGCGCGTGCCGTGCAGTTCAGAAGGTGTGCTTCAGGTAGAGAGGCTCGAGTACTTAATCTGCGAGTTTGTGACATCATCAGCATTCATATTCCGAATACAAAATCTTTAACCCGTTGATAATTAATCAGGAGGTCACATATGAACAAGGGAACACCATCTGTTTTGTAGCCTACCTTGCCACTGTTGCCTTCGCCTTGCCTTGCTTAGTTGGGGACATTTAATTTTTTAATTTAACAATACTATTACAACATTGTTTTCCTGTTATCTCTGTAAAGCTGCTTTGAAACAAGTTGTATTGTAAAAAGCGCTATATAAATAAAGGTGACTTGACTTGACATTGTCAGGATTATGTTTGTTTTTTAATCTGTTTTCCTGTTTTATTCTTAATAAGTCTGAGTTTCACTATGTTCTTTGTGTTCAGTTTTTTAGCCACTCCTCCTTCATTAGTTCCTCCCAAGCCTGTTTGTTACTATAGTTTCTGTCATTGACTTAATTTGCCCCAGCTGTGTCTTGTTTCCCTAATCTGTTCTCTATGTATTTAAGCCCTCTGTTTCTCCCCGCTCCTTGTCTGTATCTTTTACTTTAAGTTGATGTGTGGTGATGTTATATTTTTGAATGAAAGTCTTCCATTGGATCTCCTTCATCGTACGCGTTATTTCCACCACCTCACCCGTAACACATAGGGCCTATATTATGTAAACACAAACTTTTATTTTGGATGTGATTAATCGTTGCCCAGCACTATATAAATTTACTGTGGTAATAAGATTTATGTGTTCAAAATATATACATATATAATTTAGTTTACTAATATGGTTTAGTTAAAGAGAGTTCACCTGAAAATGATCCCATAATTTACCCTCAAGCCGTGTATGGTCTTTCTTCTTTCTTGCTTGCTTGCTTTCTTGCTTTCTTTGGACCAGCTGTAGTTTAAAGGATTAGTTCACTTTTTAAAAAACTTTTGCTGATAATTTACTCATCCCCATGTCATCCAAGATGTCCATGTCTTTCTTTCTTCAGTCGAAAAGAAATTAATGATTTTGATGAAAACATTCCAGGATTTTTCTCCATATAATGTACTTCAATAGTGGCCAAAACGGTTCAAGGTCCAAATGAGTTTTCAGTGAAGCTTCAAATGACTTCAAATGACAAATGACAATTCTGTCCTGAGATGTACGTTTGTGATTCTCCTGTTCGAACTCGTTCATTAAAATGAAAAAATCTTTTTTCGAGTCATTTCGTTCGTTGAATGAACAAAATGACTCGATAAAAGACTCGTTCAAAATGAACAAATCTTTTTTCGAGAAATTTCGTTCGTTGAATGAATAAAATGACACGAAAAAAGATTTGTTCATTTTAATGAACGATCGAACAGGAGAATCACAAAAGTACATCTCAGGACAGAACAAGGCGAGCATTTGTGCTAATAATACTTTAACTGTTTTATTTATTTTTGAAATGGCGCATCGTTTCGCTAGATAAGACCCTTATTCATCGTCTGGCATCGTCATTTGTCATTTGAAGTCATTTAAAGCTGCATTGAAAACTCATTTGGACCTTGAAACGTTTTGGCCACTATTGAAGTACATTATTCCTATGGAGAAAAATCCTGGAATGTTTTCATCAAAATCATTAATTTCTTTTCGACTGAAGAAAGAAAGACATGGACATCTTGGATGACATGGGGGTGAGTAAATTATCAGCAAAAGATTTTTAAAAAGTGAACTAATCCTTTAAGCTAACACCTGGTATTACAATAACTTATGCATGCAATTCTATTTAACTCGGGATGGTATAGTGATCATATATGATATTTCACCCCTGTTTGTTTATTGATTACCACATTTTGAAACTCTCAGCACTTTTTCGATGAAACGGTATCATGTTTCTTTGTAAATAAGTACACTTTTAGAACATTCATTCAAGACTAGCCAATTTACACATGGATGGCAGAAACCAGGAATTTGAAAGTGATAAACAGGTTGAAGGAGAGAAGGTGTAATCTTCAAATTGTCCTTTGACATAGTCCCTCAGGCTTCTTTATCTGTCCGGAAACCTCCCTTTTCTGTTCTGAATCGTCTATTGAATCCTTTGAGAAATGAGTGTAGTAGAGTGTGCATGGCTGCATTCATTTGGGTTGCCACAGTATCCAGACAGTGGTTGGAGATGGAAAGCATCCAGGAAATTTGTGTTCCCAAAGGTCACCAAAGATCAACTGACCACAAAGAATCCTGTGTTTCCCACTCAAACTGCAGCCTTTCTTGAGTAAACTGACCTTTTACATCTATTTATGTAATTTTGTCCAAAGTTATTTAAAAATTTCACCAGCTTAGTTTTAAAGTCTTATTTGTAAAATAAAATAAAATAAATATTAATGCTTACAAACAAATCAATTTAGGGGATTAGGGGCCTGTTCACTTCATTCGTTTTTACTGATCGGATCTTCAATTCCCGCGCTATATGCAAATTTAAATCCACGTCAACGAAAGCAGCAGATATGCACTGCAATTTATTTATCATCAGCTAATTTCAAGATCAAAGACCGCAAAAGGACAGGATTACAATTTACATATGTGGTTTCAACACCCAGATGCATTTACAACTCCAGTTTCGTCTGGAATGTATGTCCCAGAACACTTCAATAGGCCTGAATAAAGTTGTAAATTGTTTGCTTTACTTCCTTTCAATGGGATAGTGATTGACGATTGAGCATCACAGAAAATATGGACCTATTTACACTAGTCACATCACATCATGCGTTTTCTCTGATCAGATATCTATTTGACCGTGAAAAGACCAAGTGTAAATGCTCTATCAAATGCTTTTGAGTTTGTCCTCTGCATTTAAAGGCACACTATGCAGGAATTCTGTTTTTGTCAAACAGCGACCCCTAGAGGCGCTGTGGAGTACTTGTATTTTACGTTACTGTTGTAAATACCACTCACGCAGAGCATCTCTGCACACACGTCCTGATCGATACCCCTTTGAAGCTGTTATATTAAGGTACAAATCTTGCATAGTGTGCATTTAAATAAGAGATCTAGTGCTATGTGTTTTTGAACTCAACCTGAGCGCTCGTGTCCGCTGCTATTAGTGTCATGGATACAGTGTTCTCTTGTGGCGGCGCGCGCGCAGTCTTCACACGGACGCGCTCTTCAATCTATCGTCGTTGCGAAGACTCTCTATTCATTTAGGTGAAATCACAAAATAAAATGCACACCAACGTGTCCCTGCTTGATATAGACTGAAACCACTGATGAACAAATTCAGTTTTGATGAGAGAAAAAAAACGTAGAACCTGTAACCTCTGACAGTGACACGCTTGGCAAAAGATCTACCACTAGACCATTAAAGAACTCAAACAAAACTTGCGGATTGATGCATTTATTTACGGGTTGAGCAGAGAGGCTCATTCTCTTTTCCTTTTCCTAGTCTCTTCTGACCGCGTTTTCTTTGCTTTTTCCATCGTTGAGTATTCCGTCTGAAATGCGCGCAAGTGTCTTCATATGTTCATATGTTGTTGTTGATGTGTGTGACGTCGTTGCCGTAAAGCATGTCGTGATTCTCGCGAGATTTGTCGGGGGCGCTCCTCTCAAACTTGCATTGCTGGTTTTTCCAGCGGCGTCACCCCCAAATTTACTACCAGGATGATTCGCCCTACTATGAGTTTGTTTACCACCAAAATGACTTTGAAGCTGTTATATTAAGGTACAATTCTTGCATAGTGTGCCTTTAACCCATCCAAGATAGAGCAGACGTAGTCTTATGCCGCGTTCCAGGCAACCTGTAACCCGTGTTTTTTCAACTCGTAACTGGGAGTACATCGATCTAGTACGAATTCACGGGTGGGAAGTCACAGGTTTGACTGCCGTTCCAGTGCACTTTCACGGGTATAAGGTTGGAAAAACACGGGTTACAGGTTGCCTGGAACGATTTACTCCCAGTTACGAGTTGGAAAAACACGGGTTACAGGTTGCCTGGAACGCGGCATTAGCCTCAGACGGACCGTTGCCTGAACGTCTGATGTATGTGACACACTAAACTGGAAACACACTTCAAGAGTTTCGAAGTCGTCTTTTGATTGGTTGAATTCTACCGGATGTCTGGGAGACTTGTGTGTCTCTTTCTTTAACGGTTCTTTGCCTGGAAACACTTTGCCTGGAAACAAATCCTGTGACGCCAAACCCCCTCATGGAAGAAGAAAGCCGTCGTGTTTACAACTGTGTCAATCAGTGCTTACCAGGATCAACTAAACGCTGGATATTCAAAAGTATGTGAAGTTCAGGGCACCATTGTTGCAGTAAACTTGCACAACGTTATCAATATCAGACTTGGTCAACATTTCCTCCCCAAAGAAACTTCTCTCTAAAATATACAAAATCATTTCAAACCAACTTCAGACCATACACTTACCAACAATAAAATGGGAAAACGATCTTTCAATAGCTCCTGATGCCAACTTCTGGACCCAAATCTGTAAAAACATCTATCTCATGTCCAAAAATGCGAATCTTCAGTTAATACAATACAAAATACTTCACAGAACACATTACACGGGCAGCAGATTAGCTAAAATGGGTTTCACATCAGAAGTTTGCACACACTGCAATCAAAATTCTACAGATACATACATCCATGCAACCTGGCACTGCACTCCAATCAAACACTTTTGGGAAGAGGTCACACAGTCACTATCCACTATAGTCGGCTGCCACATCCCACTGTCGCCTTCTCTTTGCTTGCTGGGGGACCTGACAATAATCACTGATAAAACTATAAACTCTAAAATACTCCTCATAGCTCTAACCATCGCCAAGAAAACTATCCTCATGAACTGGAAAACTAGAAATAAATTACACATTAACATTTGGAAAAATCTTATTACAGACTTCATTGCAATGGAATACGCATCTCCCCTTCATGATTACGCATCTGAAACTGACCTCTGCCGTCCAACACTTTCTGACCTCTTACAGCTATGAATCCTTTCTCTGTTTTCAACTCCGACTCCTCCCACCTTCTTAACCAACCCACGAATATTAATACATTTTAGCTGTTTGAACTTGTTTATGTCATCATTGTTGTTACTATCTTTAATGTTATTGTTAAGATTACTATTTTCACTTTTATTTTTTCATTGTTGTAATTGCTGTTGTTGCTGTCTTTTGCTTTCACCATTGCGGTCACCACTGCCATCATCATTATCATTTATTATTAATATTATTATTATCATTATTATTATAATCATCAATATTGCCATTGTCAATGCTGTATTTGAATTAAGTGTCATTTTCATCACTACTGCAATAATCCCCCCCTTATCTCTTCATGGGTTTTTAATGCACCACAACATAGAATAGAAAAAAAAAAAAAAAAAAAAAAAGTATGTATATGGAAAACCTCACAAACACCAGGGCAGGCAAGACAGGCGAGAAGTGGTTTCAACGGGACAGCATCTCTGTCCCAATTTGAGACACACTCGCACTGTACTCCCTCTTTTAATGCACCTTAGACATTGCACATACACAAAAAAAAAAAAAAAAAAAAATTTTTGGAAAAGATAGGGACCGATGAGATGTGGGGGAAGGTTATCTTATATTATCTTATCATCTTATTATATCATCTTTTATTTTATACAGCATTGACAATGGCAATTGTTACATAGGAGGAAGGATGGAAATAAAAATCGACCAACACAATATTGGCAATATGGTGGTAGTGGGGAGTGGGGTGGTGATGGTAATGACAATGGTGATAAATAATAAATGGTTACTTTGTTTACGCACACACACACATACACATACCCACACTCACACCCGCTCACATGCACACTTTGATCAAACACTTAAATCACTTTTATGTCACTTCTGGAATTATGGATTTACAAGATTGCTCACTAATGCACTATGTTGGTTTGTATGTATGTCTGACTGTTAAATAAAAAAAAAAAAAAAAAAAAAAAAAAAACTTGCACAACGTTCTTGAATGAATAATTTATTAGATGCACGCATTATAGGGACATTGACTTTACATTTTCACGCTGGAAACATGACGCGGAACTAGACATGTGCCGGTATTCGGTAATGCGATAAATCGCGGTAATGAATATGCACGATATTGTTATCGCGGGCACTTCAAAATACCGTGAAAAATAATAGATCCAAATTTAGATTTTTAGAATGCGCATTAGCTTATTTTCCATCAACCGTTAAAAAAACCCCACTGCGTATATGCTGCGCAAAACACGTGCGCACTCTTGATCCCCACATAAGCACTGTGTGCATGCAGTGCGCGCTCTAGTCTAATGTAAACAATCCTCGCATGGAGAAGAGGCATGGCGGAAAGAGGAACGCTGCCGACGATTTATCTCCTTTCTAAAAGCAGTACTGCCAACTATGAAGGTAAAAGAGTAGCTAAACTCGAGAACACGTAGATGTGAAATTGAGAACTTCATAGCAATTAGCTTGAGACTCACGCAATCAACACTTTTCACATGCTCTCACGCCAAACAAACATTTTCTCACGCAGAGAAAAACCGCGGAGCAAAGAGGACACTGACACCGACAGACTATAGAGAGAGCAGGTTATATGAAAAAAATTCTCAGCTCTCAGGTTCTGTCCATTTTATTATGAAAATGCAGACAATAAATACCGTTTTGGCGCTTGTAAATGTGACGTGACAGATCACTGTAGCACCTTAGTTCAAGTGAACCGATCATCTGTTACTTTTTATTTAAAGATATAGTATAACTTCCCGAAAGATATGCCTCATACATAATAGATCAGTCGGTGTTTTTCAATCACGGAAAGAGGACAATAAAACTGCAGGAGAACAATCGTCACAGAACGTTACATTTACCTCAGGAAAGCCATAAATGTTAGTTGACTAGAAAAAATAGAGAGGAGAATTTTTCGCTAAATATGTGCACTATATTACATATTTATTATATTTTTACTTATGTCATTAGGCTACATAATTGTTATTATAATGAAAACCACATTATATTTAATTAGTTAATTTTAACCTTTAATAATACCAGTTGATAGGGCTTTCTGTATGTTTACAGAATTATGTGAGATATATTTTTTCTTGATACAAATGTACATGTAGGCTATCTACTGTAGCCTACCTAATATTTATTCAAATGAGTTAAGATTGAAATCAAATCAAGAATTGAACTGAAATCGTGAAAATTGTGTTAAGCAATAATACACACAGTAGCCTACCAGTCACTGTACCATGTAAACATTGTAACATGTTGTCACTAAACTTAATAAAATTCTGTTTAGTTACCAAATGTTTTGACAATCACAATTACACCTATTGTGATGCAAGTTGTTTTTTTTAGATCCCCTCCAATCCATCTGTTTCTCTTATGTAAATAAAATATCGTGATAATACCGTGATAAAAGCTCAATCAATTAATCGCAGCATGAAAATTTGATACCGGCACATGCCTACGCGGAACCAAACGAACTGTGATTGCTTGCGTTACATGTCAGTCAAACGTCCTCTTGGGCGAACCTTGGCCAATGAAATCTGCAATAGAGTCCAGACCTTCTGTCAGTCTGAAACTGAAAGTTGCAGATGCTCAAATCTCAACCAATTGCTGATAATAAATAAATTGCAGTGCATATCTGATGCTTTCGTTTACGTGGACTCTGTTAAATTTGCATATAGCGTGGGAATTGAAGATTGGATTTTTATGAAGTGTAAATGGAACCGTTTTAACAAAACAGATAGATCTGTAAAAACACATGAAGTGACCAGATCACTGGTAGTCTTTTTAGAAATTTTGAGAGTCATACTTGAATGTACATATGAAATTTCTTTCATGGGATTATTTGCAATACCTTATTCATTTCAAAAGCTGATACAGCAGCCCAATTAGCTGCCAAATACTTCTGTCATCATTATATTTAAATAGAGTAAGGAGCCGTTCACACAGATTTTTTTTTGGCGTTTCAAACTACAACAAAAAAACTACAAGCTCTTGCGTTATTTCAATGCTGTCTCCAATTCGTACGCATTTTACAAGTTTTTTACGGTATATGGACACAGGAGAGGAAGAATGATGGTGAATGGTGATATTTATTGAATACAAAGGATTAGATGAGGTGAGCAGGGTAGTGGAGTCCAAAGGGTTATTGAGGAGGGTGCTGGAGACAGGGAGATGAGTCCACATAACACAAACGATCATAAACAAGGTCGGACAAGGATCTGAGGTGAGGCGTGTGTTTTTGGTGATGAGGTGCATGTGTTATTGGTGGCTAGGGTGATCTGTGAAAGAGGTGGCTAATTCGTAAGATTTGTCTAAACCCCAGTGACAGGTTGGTTTAGGGGCGGGGTCAGGGTTAGGTCATCCATATGAATTCATACGAATTGGGCAACTTGTAAAATACGTATATGATTGAGCAAAAATCATACAAATTCATACGAGTGAGGTCGAATTCGTACAAAATAGCCATCTGGTAAAATACGTACGGATTGTCACAACAAAAGACGCGAGCGCAACGGTCAAACACGTCCATCTAGCATGTATTTACCAATAAAAACAATGAAAAAGTAGCGCTGTAGAGTGAAAATACTTTCTGTTTGTATTACTTTTAACACATGTAATTCAGCTTTATGAAGAATCTTTCATTTTAAATAAAACATCAATGCATCTGAAAGGATTTAATGAGCTGTGTTAATACTGAATTTGGTTTGTTCTGTTCACGTCACATATTTTACATTAGCAACAACACTACCTGGGAAACAACCATGGCTGACATTTATTCATAAGAGTTTCAAAGTGGTCATTTCAGCAAACTGAGAAGGCCACAAATCTTAATAATGTCCCTATAGCTAGACTGAATGGGGACAGATGTGAAAGACCTCATATGTCTCCGGTCATTTTTATGAGCTAATATTGCATTATAGTAAGCTAATGCCTCGTTAAGTGGTTTTCACGCAGGATATGAGGGGTGTGGTTGAGTTTTGACTGATTATGGATGACAACGACAGGTCATTAAAATAAAAAAGATGGCCATTATTACCAACAGGTGGGCTGGGGATGGATCGAGGCCTATATTCTGAGTTAGCAAGAGTGTAATGAGAGCCACCAACCTGTCACTGGAAAGTTCCAGTTTCAGTCAGCCAACCCAGTCAATGGGAAAACTGTAAACATCCCGAGAAGATAGGATGAAGAATCAAGACAAGAACAGTCTGTCCTCAATGGAAAGTTGCATGAGTGCTATCTAGTGTCTAGAGATTACAAAGTCTCATTCTAATGTGTAATATGTAAGGTTTAAAAAGAATGATGGGTAGATTTGACTAGAAAAAATCATCAAAACCACTCAGTTCTCTTGAACTGCTGCTTGTCCAAAAATGTTATACTGGAGTGGACAGGACCGAACTGTTATATAATGCAGCAGTGAATATATAAATTAGATCATATACTCGTCGTATATAGAAGTGAATAAGATTGTATGGAGAAGAGCAGCTTTAAAGTCCCCTGTGATGAATCAAGTTTTAATGTTGTTTATATGTCTATGTGGTGTTTTTAATATGATGTAAGACAAATTTAAGACATGTGTAAATTCATAAGTCAACACCATTGCTGAGTATTTTCTCCTTTAACCCTTAGGGGTCGAAAACCGCGTGCCCGCGTTTTGCTGGATTTTTTCCTTATCAGTGCAAAAGAGAATCAAATTACTCTGTTAATTTTGATCTTAAATATAAGTGTTGTACATCATTAGATCCTGTTAAGTTTCTATTTTTTTTGTGGATACTCACAATAAAAACAAAGTGTTGTGCTTTTCGTCAAACAAAGAAAAATAAACATGATGCGCGTTTTCCCTTCTCTCTGTCTTTGAGGTCCGTTCTGAAACGCGTCCGAAACATTCACTTCAACTCTGTCAATACTTGTCACAGAGATACGAGAGATGTCTCTTTATGAAGCTGAGATTCTCTTCTTTCAAATGAAGTAATTTTTTTTTTTTTTTAATATTTCCAGTTTATGTAATCCGTTTGAAACCAAGGAGAGTTACAGTTTTTTCGCTCTCCCTTCATTAAAGATAATTAGGTGAGCCCGCCACACCCCCAGCGCTTTTGACATGGTAAATAGGCGATATGCATCCCACACGCGGCACGCCCCCCGATCACTGCATAACAACATGAAGATTCTTCATCAGAGATTCACTGATAGTTCATCGCGTTTTAGGGATGGAAGCACGCTAACGTTACTCCTTCAGAGGATTATGGACAGCTGGGAATAATTCACCTTTTCCTCAGTGGAATTTGAAACTCAGACGAGCGGTTGCATTTTGAAGAACGGATTGACCCCGAGGATACAAGTTCGGAGTAAGTTTAGTGTTTTATAATTCCTTTTCTGATCATAGAGCTCAAATGCATTTTCAGACTATAGTAAATATTAACTCACAACGTTCGTGTAGGCCTATACGCTCGTGTAAACTTTTTAAATAACTGCTTAGTTTGTAATGATTTAGTGAAATATATTGATCTGCAAGTTTTGTTTGAGTTCTCTTGTGGTCTAGTGGTTAGATCAATTGCCAAGCGTGTTACAGGTTCGAATCCACCACTAGCATATTTTTTTTCTCTCATCAAAACCGAATATGTTCATCAGTGGTTACAGTCTATATCAAACACACATGTATATAGGACACACGTTTGTGTGCATTTTATTTTGTGATTTCACCGGAATGAATAGTGTCCGCAATGGCAATAGATTGAAAAGCACGTTCTGTGCGCGCGCCGCCACAAGAGACTCACTGTATCCATGACACTGATAGCAGGACACGAGCGCTCAGCTTGAGTTCAAAAACAAAACATTTTAGCTCTAGATCTCTTATTTAAGAGCGGACTAAATGAATGATCTACTAGTTAACTAGATGTTTTATTTGTATTAGGTACAGCCGTTCATTGAGTGTATCAGTAAATGCGTGCGGTCGATGAGCCATAAACAGATACTCGCGGTTACGCAGTCTACCAATCAATAGATGTTTCTCTGTCCATCAACAGATACATTGTGCATCTATAATCATAATAGTCCATCAGTTTACTTTGGATAATGTGCTAACAGTTTTTTGCTTTTGTTTTGTTGTGTTTACATCGTCACCATCAGCCTTCAGAAATCATTCTGATATATTTTTTTTTTAAAATCAATGTTGTAAACAGTTATGCTGCTTAATTTTTTTTAACCTGTGATAGTTTTTTTAGGATTCTTCGAATGCACTTTTTTTTATTTATATAAGCACTATATAAGCAATATTTTATATATTTTTTTATATAAAAAAAAACAAGTTTGGTCTTTTTATGTTTTGTTTTGTTTTGAAAGGAAGTGTTAAGTGATATGAATGACTTTAAGTCTTTATGTTCTTAGGAAAGATTTCTATTTTGAATAAATGCTGTTCTTTTTAACTTTTTATACATCGAATCATTCTTAGTTCAGGCTGCCTCACAGCACCTTGATGGGGCATTAGCACATTGGGGGAGTGTCTTTAGTCTCCCCAGGTGTAAATCACATTAATATTCATGGACATTAACACTCCCACGCATACAGCAGTAATGACCCAAAAACTGATGTAAGAAATTCAAATCGTTATATTGATCTTTCTGAGAGAGTGGTCAGAATGATTTTCACTTCATTTTGAAGTAAAAGTTCTAGCCTACAAGAATAGTAACTCAAAAGTATTATTTACAACTATTCAGTATGTGTTAAATGGCCTTATTGCGGTGACATTTTTTTTCCCAAAACGTACTAACCACGCATATTATTTTTTTTCTATAAAATGCAAACATGTACATCCATTTTGCTCACATATTATTGTAGCAGAGTTTGTGCTGAATACAGCAAATTTATATGTTGGCAAATGGTATGTTTTAAGTAGCTGAAATAAGCACAAATGTCAGGGCATACCAAAACACAGAAAGAGCCCGAAAACAGCTCAGACCCCAGAGGGTTTTAAGGTACAATATGTAGGATTTTTCGCCACCAGGGGTCGCTAACCTCTTACAATATCAAAGGCGTATATTGATGACGCACAGCATTAAAGCGTAATTATGGATCTTGTCGTCAAGCTGATGGATCTTTTATGGATGAGTGAATACATTGATGTTTTTAACATGACTGTGGGATGAAGCACGGCGCGATTTATATACGTAACGTTATACCAGCGCCACACGCAACGCGAGTCCCGCGGATATAAAATAATTAACGTTAGGACATTTCATTCTACCGAACTACACGCAAGTGCTGAATTAATACTCACACAGGTCAGTTTATTAGAGGAATGAAACTTGAGGTAACGCAGCGCTGTTTCACTTGCTCTAAAATGAATGGCATTTGAGTGTGTTAAATGTTGTTAGTTCGGTTGTTTGTTGGCTGTATGAGACTAAGTAGCTAGATCAACATTAGAATAACATACAGATCAGATTCTAACATTTCATCATGTTGAACTAAATAACATTGATTAGTTTTATGTACATTTGCTCACCTGTCTAATAAAGTAACATGCAACACTCGTGTCTCTGTCAAGTCGAAATTAGTGCTTCACCCCTGCTCTCACGCCCCGTTTCCTTGGTTAAAATCGCAATTTTCTCACGATTTACAAATAGTTGGAAACATTTGGGATATTGTAAGTAATCAACTAAACTAAATATATAAAATTGGCCTAGTGGTTTTTGGATATTTTTCTGCAAAAATCCTATTGTACCTTTAAAACTGCAGTGAATTAAAGACAGTCTCAAAAACGCAGTTTGAAATCGCTGGTGTTTCTGACGTCACAAACTTCCTTGTAACCAATTAGATCAACGTGTGATCGTCAATGAGTGGATCTCTGAGCTGGTGTAAGTGGGTGGGGGGGGGGCTAATTTGCATAATCACCACGTAAACTAAATGAAGCAAGGGTGTAGAGTTACATTCAAGCTATTTTAAGGCATTAAGAATTTGTCAAGGGAAAAACATTTAAATATGTCATTTTGGTTATCAAAGATGAGTTTTAAGGGATGAAATTATTGACTACGGGGGGATTTTAACATTTTGAGTGCATATGGGTGCATAGATAATAAGACATAATTTTTAGTTGTTCTGCAGAATGGGCAACTTGATTGAATTGGAGATTTCTGCTAGAGCGTTTAAACATCTTTGACATTCAGTTGTGCAACTTCAATGATGAAACATACAAATGAGTGACACGTGACGCTTCTGATTCTCATCCAAAATAGCGCATGAGCTTAAGTGAAAACAATCGTCACAAATCACAGTGTGATATGATGTCTGCTTTATGCTGCTGCCAATAGCTGGAAGAACAACAGACTGAACTGTTGGAGAATTTGTTTTTGCCTAATAATTAATGCTCGAATAAAGTCAAATATTTATAGTTCTCTGTAACCACATCATCAGAGGACCGTGTTTCATTATAGAGAGTCAGACAGATATTGTAAAAGCAAATTTAATCAGAGACATATGTGCGCTCCTCTCGAATTGAAAAGATTAGAATAGTAAAAGCTTATTTTAATCCCTCATGTACAGAATGATTAACTCCAGAAGAGACCCTCCCCATGATACACCACATGATCCTTGTATTCACTCCAATATGCCTAAATATAAGATTTATGTATTTGAATTGCATATCAAATTTTCAAGAAATAGACAAGAACTCACCGCGCCTTAAAAACTGTCCGAGGTGCGTTGACAAAAAAACCTCACATGTGACTTTTCTCAATGCCAAATTCGATATAAAATTGAATCTAAAATTTCCAGTAAAATGAAGTTTAAATTTAAAGTTTAAAATTTTCATCCATTTGGATTAAACAGTTTTGATATAAAAAAATTAATAAACTTAATGTGATGCATATTTGTCAGTCATGAATGAAACGGGTAAGATTTATGTAATAATACTATAATAACACAGTAATAGTACTGATTAACCATGTGTTTTAGGGGCCGTTTACAAGACACCATTTTCAACTAAAAACGTAAAATTTCTTATGCGTTTTGGCCGTTAATTCACACGACAACAGCATTTTTGGGGCCTGAAAGTTTTTGAAAACGATACTGTTATAATTATACTGTTATGTGTATAAGCTACAAAAACAGGAGTTTGTGAAAACGGTGACGTCATGTTTATGCGTATTACATGTTCAGTCTATAGGTGCGTAGTGTTTCTTTACAATGTGACATCGCCATCTACTGGCCTGTATGAATAATGGCATGAATAATACAGCGATTTTAGTTGTTTTCGCTGATCCGTGTGAACGGGATCGTTTTGACAACTTTGTCGTCTATACGCGAAAAACGCAAATGAAAAACTTTTCAGTTTTTAGTACATCATTTTCATGTAAACGTACCCTTAAAAACACATTAGCACTCAATTTTTATCATAAATAAATCCAATTTGTTTTAAATCTAACTGAACAATACTTGTTCCACAGCTAGCCAGATTTCAACCATGTTCCATGATTACCATTTTAACCATGATTATTTCAATCAAATCAAATAGATGCTAATAATAATAATAATGTCATATCATGACTATGTCATGATTTTTGAGTATTGATATGCATCAAATTAAGCTTTTTGGTTTGTTAAAATGTTTGTTAAAATTTGTAATCTAAATGGATACATTTGCAATTTAAATACATAAATCTTGAATTTAAAACAAAGTATTTTTTTGAGTGCATAATCCTTACCTGAGCACAAGAATAAACGCACTTTATCGTTATCACAATTGTCCGAAGCACCTCTCTTTTTTATTTTATATAATGTGAATCTGTCTCTGTCCATGTTTTATGTACACTAAATATGTATGTCCCTTTGCCCTTAATATCCTCTTGCGTTGTTTCCGTTTACACGGTTTGCCCTGAATGTTTCAGAGTATGTTTAGTTAGATTACCTCTTTATATAGTTGTGTGTATTTATACATGTTTATGTAACAGTGTGAGGTACAACAATAAAACTTACTTGACTTGAAATGCAGGGGAAGATGGACTGGCACATTTACAAAAGGTTGGGCATAAGGTGATTTACATACATTTGCACAGCACAATGCACTTATGTACCCCAATTCCACACACACACACACCACACACACACACACACACACACACACACACACACACACACACACACACACACACACACACACACACACACACACACACACACCGTCACAGGGGTCACGACTGAATTCAAGGATGCCATCTGGGTGCACAGAAATGAATCACAGCCCCATTCTGTTGACATTATTTTATTCTTTAATCATTTTCACAAAGGCAAAGCAGGACTAAACAGCACATCTTAAGGTGTAAAGAGTGTTTTGAGATGGTTTGTGCTTTATCAGACAAAGGAGGCAATTAAGTTGTTTGCAGATGCAGAAGAGCGAATCTGTGATGATTCTACAGGAGGGTCTTGATAGTATTTTTCCCCGCTTTGATCTTGGATGAGGACATCCAGCTGGATGGTGAAGGAGCTTTTCAAATCACTGAGGAAAAGGCTTGGACAGGCAGATGAACAAAAGACAACACTATAATGAGGTCAATTAGAAAGTTGTTTAAGGATCTGCTTCTTTTCTTTTCCTTTAGAATCGTGCTCATGCTGGCATTTATTTTTAGCTACACTACACATGGGCTACTGCAAAAGACTAATTGAATTAAACTATTTATTTTTTACACTTAAATATAAATGAACATTTATTGCACTCACTAGAAAGGTGACTCAATAACTGATCATATTAAGCAGAGCATTATGGTTTTATTTGCATATGATTAATAATAGATTGTTATTGTGCAGTGTTCTGTTATGTTGAGAATAAAGCATCAAATAAAGCATGTTGTTTTATTTGAAAATTAATAACTATTCACATGCCAGAGCAGTGATCTTTGCTTTACCACATTAAGGTGTGTTTATTCAGTTCAGTTTGAACAGAGTTTATAGTTATTTAATATTAGGAAATACAGTTGTTCTTTTCACAAACTCAGATTAAATATGTTCACAGTACATAAATATTGGTATTGAAACTGAATTGCTTGGAGGCAATCAAATTAAAATGAAATGAGTTTTACACTGAGTTGTCATGTAAGCTGATTCAACAAAGTTGAATTACTTTAAATCTCCAAAATGTCTTTCTTTTTGGTTTTCATGTCATTTGTAAGTTGGATTTAAACAACCCTCTTAAATGTAATGTTCTAATGTAAATGTTAGTTTATTGAATCCAAAAAGAGATGCGTGATGCTGAATGATCAATGTTACAAGAATTTTTTAATAAAGACAGAGAGCGATAAAACAGGAAACTGAGGGCTTAAATACACTGAGAAGGATAATTAAAGAAACAGGGAACAGGTTTGCACTAATCAGAAACCATAGTAACAAACAACAACTCAAGGTGTTTACGCAACAACAATGTGCTAAAAACGGATATATACACAACACCATTTTCAACTAAAAAACTATAGTTTTTTAGTTGAAAATGGTGTTGTATAAAACGGCCCCTCAGGCAAAGATAGTGAAAAAGAAAACTATGACCTAGAACAGGTACTAAACAGAACATGTTATGACAATGAAACTAAACAGACCAAGATAATGAGTCTAAACAAGACATGATCATGACAGGTAGAACAGTACACTTTAACAAGGTTTTGGGGCAAAAGTAGTTTTGTTTTGTTTAATGATATGCACAAATATGACTACGTACGCTTTTATTTTGGGCAACAACATTGAAATTGTCCGCTGTATCATGTACAGTAGATGCTGATCTAAAGTGTGTACATTTTCACTTTGTTTTAATGTTTTTTTGTTTGTTTGTTTTTGCCCCAGGAAAGGTTTGGCAATGAATCCATGTAGCACCTGTCATGAGAAATGCTTAACACATCAGTCACAACCACGATACATTCAACCGTTATTTCAACAATCCGATCCCACTAATAACTGAAACGCTGTTTAACGGTTCTGCTCTAATGGTTAAGTAGCCATTGGAGAGCTGCGCTCTGTTGAGAAGGCTGGAATCTTGCGCTGCTTGTTTGACTGAGCGCTGAAACTGCTCCAGGCAATAACAACACAGAAGATAAATAATTAGACTTAATTAAGGAGGGAGTATTTCTATTACATTCCATAGCATCTGTTCTCCTTAAGGCTGTCTACACCCCACCTGCCAATCACACAGATGAGGATATGTGTGACATTACCACTCAACATGAAGGCACGAATGACCCCATTTAAGTGCTTAATGCACATTCCTGGTCTCATTGGGAACAATTCATCAGCTTATGTTATTCCAAAGTAAGATATTGTTTGTCGTCATAACATATAATTAACATGTAATAACTTGTTCTTTCATCCTTTATGAATATGAAGTACACTTTAGAGTACTTTTAAAAAGATACAACGGGGATAAACGTAGGCTTTTCACTACTCCCATTGTGTATGATTGCAGAAACACACACAAAAAAAAGGCTTTTTTTAAGATTTACACAATTTAATTATCAAAATTTTAATCATCAAATTGAATTAATTAATCCTCACGTGATTTAATTGAATAATTGATTTAGGATTGTTCAATAATTCAATAAAATAACGTAAGGATTATTCAATTTGATGGCATTTCACCATTAATTAAATTGTGTAAATCTTAAAAAAAAGGCCTTTTTTTTTTAGTGATATGTTTTTATTGAACATTGATGGAGCAACAGATTTTGTGTGAAAAAAACTCATAAAAGTGGTTTGTTTGTTTGTTTAAAAATCGTATAAATGAGGTGGCGAGGGAGCCGGGGCAAAAAGCAAAGTACTGATACAAATACTTTATCTAAAATAAAGTTTTTAATAATGTCTAAATTAATACTTGTTCAAAACAATCACTTTAGCAAAGATTGTACTATTTTCAGTATATTTAGATGAATAAAATAATTCATTTTTGTTCAATAAATGTTAGCGGTGTAACAATATATCGTGTCACAATATATCGCAATACAAAAATGCAACAATATGTATCGTGGATAGTGACAATATGTATCGTGGATACCCAAAATAAAAAATTACTTTGCTTGAAAAAAATTCAAGTTTACAGAGTTTTAGTTTCATTATACTAAGTATAATGTTGAATTTAATGTATAATATTGCAATGAGGTAATATTTGTGGGTCCTCCTAATAATGCCAAAAAAGTGGCCTTTTTACTAAAAAAAAGTTTTGTTTACATTATGTAAACATTATGTTTACATTATGTTTACATTATATATATATATATATATATATATATATATATATATATATATATATATATATATATATATATATATATGTGTGTGTGTGTGTGTGTGTGAACAATCAGACATGTGAGGCAGATCCATTTGCAACAAATTATTAAGCAGTCTCAAGCAAACATAAAGCTTTCAGTAGAAGGATAACACAAGGCAGGTATGCTTGTAAGGACCGGACTGGAGTCCGGGGCTGTGGCCAAAACTCAGGATCAGAGACAAGTTTTGTTCGGAACGGGCAGCAGACAACAGGATAACCGGAGACAGGCAAGGTTCAGGGCTGGCGGCGAGAATCAGAGTCCAGGTACAGGCAACGGTCACTTGTCAGGCTGCAGACAGTCAGAGAGGTTAGTAACAGGCTAGGTTCAGGAAGGTCAAGGAAACTAGAGAGCGCTTGGACATGAAACACGGGTGAAACAATACTTTGCACATGAAACACGGGGTGAAACAATACTTCGCACATGGGTGCCAAGTTAACGAGACAGATAGCTTATGGCGCTTTTCCACTGCATGGTACGGTACGGTTCGGTTCGGTACGGCACGCTTTGGCGCTTTTCCACTGCATGGTACGGTACGGTTCGGTTCGGTACGGCTCACTTGTGGTGCTTTTCCACTGCATGGTACGGTACGGTACGGTGCGCTTCGGCGCGCTTAAATGGTACCTGATCTGTTGAGGTTCCAAGCGTACCGTACCGGTACTAAAATGTGACGTGAAACACTGCAGATCACTGATTGGTCAGACAGACAGAATCGTCACTACCAGCGTCATTGGATTTGCGACACGAGACCGCTATACAGAGTCATATAACCAGTAGACAACAGCCAACACGGTAGCACCTGTGTTTTACTTACTTGAAAAAAAAGAAGAGATCAACACTTTAAAAAGGAAATGGCTGAATCGTGGTCGAGGTGCAGACAATCCTCTCGTTGGTTGCCTAGGAGCGGGTCCAGTGAGAGCTGGATGGGGCAAAACAGAATGAAAAGGTGTTCCAAGAAGTAGCAGCTAGCTCAGCTCTTAGCTCAGCCGCACACGGCTATCACCGGACCTACAAAGTGTAACGATCAGTCCCACCCACTTTGAATGGGTACTAACTGCAGTGGAAAAGCAACCGAGCTAGCGAACCGAACCGTGCCGTACCGAGTCGTACCACGCAGTGGAAAAGCGAAGCCGAACCGAACCGTTCCGCGCCGTATCGAACCGTACCGAACCGAGCGTACCATGCAGTGGAAAAGCGCCATTAGGGACCAGAGTTCATACAGAACAGGTGTAATGCAATCAGAGCTTAACGATCCCTACTAAGCTAAAGCATGAGACACTAGTATTCAGGTGAGAGAGCACGGGACTGAGAGTGCAGGGAGTCACCAGGGCTAGACGCCGTAACAGTACTGTGTATAATTATTTTGTATATATAAATAGACACATATGCATGTATATATTTAAGAAATATTTGCATGTAGGCCTATACCTAGCCTAGAAATCTAGACGCACCCTAGCAGCAGCAAAAATTATTTTGCAGCAAAGTGTGGTCTAGCAACTCTCCGTTGGCTTTTCGAGCTGGAAAAACCAAACTCTGGTCAGGCCAATCACATTGTGTATAGAGTTGGTGGGCGGGCTTAACAATGATGGCAGAGATGTGACGGTTCCCCCGCGTGATTTCCATAGGTGATTTCCCTGCTACTTGAAAACAAAGAAGATGCAGCTGGCGAACAGCGGTTTTTCGAATCGGATTTGACCGCGACTCTGGAGGACTTGGAGTTAAGAGAACCTAACTTAAGTCATTCTTAAAAAAGGAAGATGTGTTCGGAGTTTTGACGACCGGATACGGCAAAAGTTTAATGTATCAACGAGCTCCGCTGGAGAAGCATGGGACTCACTCAGCCACAACCGTTCGTTGCTCTGGTTGGTTGTAGCGCTGTCCTATTTCGTGCAGAGGGATTTTGAAAGACAACCGTTTATCCCGCCCCTCGGATTGAGGTATGCCAATTGTGGCAATACAATAGCCTGGCAAGCCAGACCTACATCAAGATGTTAGGTCTGGCTTGCCAGGCTAATGTATACCTATACTGTATATACATTATAAATATTTTATATATAAACAACAAGTTTTTTCTTAAATATATACATGCTTGTGTGAATATTTATATTTAAAAAATAATTATACAGTACACACACATAGTATATTTTGTAAACATAAACTTTTATTTTGGATGCAATTAATCGTTGCCCAGCACAAAAATATTTTAAATAAAGTACACTACGAGTGCACTTCAACTGTCACAAGGCTGTAGCACAGACGGAAGACAGGAGGATGAAGAAAGTTCAAACATGATATTTATGTTGAAGAGTTCACAAAATAAACACAGCGAGAATCAGAATTCTGGGTGGAGCGTGCTGATCTGGTGACTCTGTTAAAGTACCCCCTCCTCCACGGGCTTCACGCCGTCGCAAGTCTAGGATAGCTCGGACCCGGTAGATGGCTTCCTCTTCTGCGATTTCGGGAGGAGGTGGTAACTCATCGCCACCAGACTCTGTGGGAGGAGACAACATAGGTTCAGTGTGTGGTTTTAAGAGAGACACATGGAAAGATGGTGAGATACAGTAGTGAGGTGGAAGATTTAGCCTGTAGGTGACCTCGTTGAGCTGCCGCTGCACAGTGAATGGACCTATGTTTCCCGGGGACTCAGCTTATGGCAAGGCCCGTGTGGAGAGCCACACTTTCTGGCCTGGTTCGAGGGGTAGATGTTCTTCGGGAGTATGCTTGTCTCTTGTGTCTCCGCACTGCCTGTTGGAGATGCACATGAGCTGAGTCCCATACCCTCTCGCTCTGCTGGAACTGGTGGTTGACAGCTGAAACCTCCGAGGGCTCACCCGACCAGGGTAATAATGGAGGTTAGTATACCAGGATACATTGGAAAGGGGTGAGTCCTGTGGTGGATTGTTGTAAGGAGCCCATGGGAGGAATTTGCTCCAGCTGTCCTGGTTCTGATGGGAGTAGGACCTCGGGTATCTCCCGATTTCCTGGATCTTCCGCTCAGTCTGGCCGTTAGTTTGAGGATGGTAACCGGAAAAGAGGCGTACTGATACTTCGAGGAGCTTGAAGAAGGCATGCCAGACCCGAGAGATAAACTGTGGACCCCGGTCTGATACTATGTCTTCGGGAAGACCGGAGTGATGGAAAACGTTCTGGAACATGGCTTCGGTCGTTTTGAAGGCCGTAGGTAATCCCTTGAGGGGATTCAATTGACACGCCTTTGAGAAGCGGTCCACGATGACAAACACAGAGGTATGGTTCGCCGAGGGTGTAAGGTCAGTCATAAAGTCGATGCCCAGATGCGACCATTGACGATGTGGAATAGGCAGGGGAACCAGATTTCCTTCAGGACATTTCCGGGGAGTGTTGTTAACGGCACAGACTCAGCATCCTTTAATGTATCGGGAGATATCCCGAGTCATGGTGGGCCACCAGTAGTGCTGACGTAGGAGCGAGAGGGTACGTCGGCTACCTGGGTGTCCAGAGCCCGGTGATGTATGAGCCGAGTCCAGAAGGGATAGACGATAGGTTGGAGGAACGCAGTGGTGGAAAGTAACTAATTACAAATACTTTCGTTACAGTACTTGAGTAGATTTTTCGATTTTTTTCTACTTTCTTGAGTATAATTAAATTGTGGTACTTTTACTCTTACTTGAGTAAAATAAAAATAAAGTATTCAACTTCTCTACATTTATTTTTCATAAAAAGTACAAAGTACTTTGACAAAGGTGCCGACGGAGCAGCAGGGCAAGCTGACATTTGACAGATATTTTTTAAACTACTGCGGTGGAGCCTCTGCGCTTCAGCCAATAACAGACAGAACTGAAGTAGTTCAGCCAATAACAGACAGGTCTGACCCGCTCGTGTTTTGAATCAGAAGCGCTAACGTTTCAATATTTCAGTGAATGTGAGTGAGTATTCTGCTCATATTTAATTATGGCAACTACTGAAATGGGTCATCCGATTGATAATACCAGAGCACTGAGCAGTTAAAGGCTGAAATAAATAAAAAAGCTCAGCTCATAACATGGACGCAGTTGCGGAGCAAGAACAATGTAAGTGTCTAAAATACATGCACACAGTTCAATTAATGGTAAAGCTTGCCCTGTTTAACAATACAGTTAAACTAAATATACGAAGCAAACTTTGTACAAAGCTGGAAAAACAGTGAAATAAGATCGCATGATTTATCTGTCAATCAGATGCATGTAAAAGTGTAGTTCGTTCCTATAGCAACAGTGGGCTCCCAGCACATTTTCGGTACAACGAAAAAAATAAAATTTAATTTAACATGTTAACCATACCCCACTTACTTTTTTTTACTGGGAATTTTTTATTCATACTGTCACTTTTTTTTTTTATCGGACCTCTCACTTAACCTTCTTTGCTTTCAATTATGAAATGATTCAAATCAAAACATTCAAATGATCTTACCTGGCCTTACTTTTCTAAATTAGTAATAAAAAAATGCTCTTGATAACAGAGAAAGCTAGTAGTCTATATGTGGAGCACTTTTATCATGGATTGATGCACTTTTTTGGGCTTCAAAATTTCTCCAGTCATTCACTGCCATTATAAAGTTTGGAAGAGCCAGGCCATTTTTTAATATAACTCTGATTGTATTCGACTGAAAGCAGAAAGTCATATCTTCTAGGATGACTTGAGGGAGAGTAAATAATGGGCTAATTTTCATTTTTGGGTGAACTAATCCTTTAAAGACATGCATCATTCTTTTGAAAATACCTGAGATAGTTTGATGAACACAGATATATTATAGCTATAATGTGTTTGACTTCATGTTTCATAAGTCAAAACATCACTATTTGCATGTTATTATATCCATATAAGGCATTTCCTGAAATGTCATAAGTTTAATACTTCTATGCATCAGTACTGGGCCTTCAGTATGAATGAAACAGATGACATGAGAGTGTTTAGCACTCCATTTCGCTATAATCTCCCCATTTTGGGTAAAAATAGAAAAATACTAAAGTACTTTGTAACATAGTTACTTGAGTAGTTTTTAAGCAAACTACTTATTTACTCTTACTTGAGTCATATTATATTTCAGTACTTCTACTTGTACTCAAGTAAATTATTACTTAAGTAGCAATACTTTTACTTAAGTACAATTTGTCAGTACTAGTTAAGTTTTGTAACTTTCTTGTGTTATCCTCGACAGTTTTGATAAATGTGTAGTGTCATTGTAATGGCATCTTGTTATGCATTTATTTCTATTTTTACTGTCTAATAAATCAATCAATCAATCAATCAATCAATACTCTTCCCACCACTGGAGGAACGTAGATGAGCCCTTCTGGACTTCCCGGGGGAGCAGGGTTGGAGCAAGTAGCTTGAGTAATTTGCTCATCAATGGCACATTGGATAGGACTTACGATCATGGCTGGAGGGAGAATAGGTTTGTGAGAAGAATCTTCTGGATCAGGTTGAAGAAGACGTGATAAGTCATCAGCCTTAACATTTTTTTCTCCAGGTCGATATGAGGCGCTGAAATCGAACCTGGTGAAGAATAAAGCCCACTGGGCTTGACGTGGGTTCATAACTATTAGCTTCCCCAAGATATTCGATGATCTGTGATTACCTCGAACCGGTGATATGCTCCCTCCAGCCAATGTCTCCATTCCTCCAGAGCTAGCTTAATGGCGAGCAGTTCTCGATTACCTATGTCGTAGTTCTGCTTCGCCAGGGACAGCTTCTTGGAATAGAAGGCACATGGATGGAGTCTAGGAGGATCACCCTGCCGCTGAGATAGGACAGCTTCGAACCCGGTAGAGATGGTGTCAACCTCGACGATGAACGGGAGATCTGGATCTGGGTGGACCAGGATCGGAGCGGATTGGAAGGCTTCTTTGAGTTGTAGAAACGCCTCTGAGGCAGACGTGGTTAAGGATAGAGACTTGGGCCAGCCCTTGAGTGAAGAGGTCAGAGGTGAACTGAGTAGGCTATAGTTGTGAATAAAGCATCTGTAGAAGTTTGCGAATCCTAGGAAGTTCTGGAGCTCCTTGATGGTAATGGGTGGAGGCCAGTTCCAAATGGTTTCCACTTTCCTCTGGTCCATCTGGATGCCACGTTGATCGATGACATATACCAGGAAATGAGGTGGTATGAAACTCGCACTTCTCCAGCTTGAGGTAAAGATAGTGATTGCGGAGCTCCCGAGGACCCGAGTAATGTGGAGGCGATGTTCAGCCAGGTTCCGGGAATAGATGAGGATGTCATCGATATAGACCACGACGAATCATTGGAGGAATTCCTGGAACACTTCATTCATAAGGCCTGGAAGATAGAATTTGAGTTGGACAGGCCATACGGCATGACCCGATGTTCGTAGTGAGCTGCCGGGACCAGAGGAAGTGGATAGCTGTACTTTACAGTCTGAGTTGAGGTGATGGTAGCCGATGCATGGCCTCAATCCTTAGTCCTTCTTTGCCACAAAGAAGAAGCTCAAAGCAGCAGGGGATGTAGATGGTCTGATGAAACGTTGTTGAAGTGCCTCCTGTATATTCTCCTCCATGGCCTTCTGCTCTGGGATGGACAGTAGATAAACTGTGCCCTTGGGTCGAGTTGATGAAAGCTTGCACTGAAACACAAATGCGGGGAGTTATGACATATTACATAGAATGATATGTCGTGGAAGTTGAATGGTACTCACCGCTGGGCGTGGTTTCTCGAACCGGGCAGGCGGTGATGATATGACCCTCTCTCCCACAGTAGAGACACAGTTGATGGAGAATTCTCCTGACGCTCTGCATGAGTTAGATGGTAGGAATCAACCTGCATTGAAGGTGCTGGAAGAGCGACTGATGGTGCAGAGGGCGGAGGATGCACAGCGGGGTTCAGGAGAGAACAAGCGGTGAGACGTTGAGCTACTCTGATAATTTTTTGAATGAAGCTCTCGAGACCCATTGCGTCGTCATAAACAACCATCAGTTGATGAAACTCAGGATTAAGTCCTTGTCGGAAAGTGGTGAGCAGTGCAGTCTCATTCCAGCCACTCGTGGCTGCTATAGTGCGGAATTGAAGAGCGTAGACGCTTACCGAATTATCCGCTTGGCGTAAATTGAACAGTTGATCATGAACAGAGAGTTCCGAAGTGGTTTGTCCAAACACTTCCTTGAAGTGTCTTAAGAAATCTGAGAGTGAAGTAATGATTTGGGCATTGGATTGCCATATTGATTGAGCCCACTGCAGGGGGCACGTCCAGCCAGCAGTGAGATGACAAATGCGACTCTGGTGTGATCGGTGGTGAACTGGTGAGGCTGCATCTCAAAATATAGAGAGCATTGCAAAAGGAACCCGCTGCAATCCTCCGCCTCTCTGGTGAATGTCGCTGGTTCGGGCCATGTGACTAGCAGAGGCACCAGGCGAAGCAAAAGGTGCTGGGTGCGGAAGTGATGAACATGCGGCCTGAATGGTGGGTGGATTGACAGATGTTGAAGGCTGGAGGGAAAGACGAATGGCGTGAACCAGGTCTGCAAATGGATCGGTGGGGCGATCTTCTGCAGGATCCGTGGGACACTGTATGTGGTCTGGTCTTCTGTCACGATACAGAGGGAAGCAGACAAGTAAGTGATATGTAAACAGTTTTATTGAGCAGTGGCACGGATCCGAACAGTTATGCAGACAGGTGAGCTTGGAAGGAATCCTTGGAGCAAGTAAGTACAGGTAGGGTATCAGGTGCAGTGAATCAGAATTCTGGAGAGAGTGAACGAGGAGTGTGCTGATCTGGTGACTCTGTTACACATATAGTAGACTGGACACTGAACTGAGGAAAAGGAGCAACTGAAGTACACATAAAAAAAGGCTAATTAATTAAACAGCTGAACCAAACAAACTCAAAATAAACAAAAGGAAGACAGAAAACTAGTGAATACAAACTAAAAGTCCACTAATACTAAAACAAACTGAACATAGCTGTGACATCAATACAGTTAAGCACACTTATTGCTCTTACAGCTACACATATCAAGTTTACCATGGGGAAATGGTAAATGAATGTAATGCTTATTTTCTTACTCAACGCAGGCATTCTTTTTCAGTTTGCTCTCTGTTGAGAATAGTGTGTTGTGCAAGGGCACATCAGACCGTTGCCCAGGCACACTTGTCATAGCATGCATGTCACCATGGCTCCTCTTCTGGATAAACAATAAATATCTTTAAGTCATGTAACCGAGTAAAGCCGTTTAAATACAACATGGATTGGCTTCACAAGGTCACTTATGGTCTGTGCGTAGATTCAGTTTAAAGCAATATCGCAGGTTCAGTATATGAAACTTAATTTTCGACTTATTCCTAGGTTGTTGGGATGTGGTTAAAATAGGCTATCACTGAATTTCCAACTTCTTTTTAAGGAAATTAGCCGTGAGTATATCGGGGCATGAATCACATTCAGTCTCTTGCACAACACAAGCAATAAATTGCTACTGGTGTCACTAATAATAAGGGTTTCTGAATTCTGATTTGTGTCAAAAATTATTTTATTTTCTGTGTTATATATATATAGCTGTTATTGCCATTATAATGTAATTATTCAGAACTTTAATGTATGTAAAATAAAATTAATTATTATATTACAGGTTAAATAATGCATGTCTTAAAATTAAAAATGTAAAAATTTACATTTCTGCTTTTAAATTCTCCAAAGAATTGTCCCCATACTCTCAGAAAAAGTAGACATACATACTTTTTATTTTTTTACTTTGGAACCTATTTCAAGGTTTGCGTTCTCGAGCCGCTAGGCACTGTTGTTGTGCTAATGAGCGGCCGGAGCATGTTAAGGGTTTTCTGTTAGAACAATGTCGTGTTAGCGGCCCCTAAGTTAATAACTAATGATCTTTACAACGGAAGTGAATCGATCAAAACTAACTTTAGCTGGACAATAACTTTATTCTAGAGCTGCTGTAAAGCCTAAACAATCTATGTTACTGTAATTTCCTATTATCACTGTAAAGCTGCTTCGAAACAGTCAATATTGTTAAAAGCGCTATATATAAATTATAATAATAATAATAATAATAATAATAATAAAAAGAACAACCATCACAAAAAAAGTGGATCAGCTAGGTAACGACACAGTATTAAGAATCTAGTGTTTATAAACTTTTGAACAGGGTCAGTTTTATGAATTAAGCAATTTTTTGTCTTGTGGACTATATTTAAACATATTTTATGTAAAATATCTTAATCAGGAAATACTTAATAAAACAGCATGCATTTTGTATGATCCCTCTTATTTTGTTAAAATAATTAACATTTTGCAGATTCTGCAAGGGGTATGTAAACTTATGAGCACGCCTGTATTTTTTTTTATTTTTTTTTTTTTTGCCTAGGAGACCATTTAGTGTTAGAGATTTTATTTAGGCTAATCAACATTATGCCATAAAAAATGTTGTTCAAAGCATCGGTTTTTCAGTTTAATATCCCAGATAGCATGGTGACATTTATACAATGTTGAGTTTTGATCTAAATGATTTTGGTTGAGATTGACATTTCAATGTTTAATGTGTGCTGGATCAGCATTGAAATTT
Source organism: Chrosomus eos (assembly GCA_036326025.1). Classification (NCBI taxonomy): domain Eukaryota; kingdom Metazoa; phylum Chordata; class Actinopteri; order Cypriniformes; family Leuciscidae; genus Chrosomus; species Chrosomus eos. The sequence goes on along the minus strand of CM070823.1, from coordinate 33,221,060 downwards.
TGATGAAAGCCAACAGCACACATGGGTGAAGACAGTGACATTGAACTAACAGTGATTTGTAGTTCATGAGCACAAGATCATTCAGACATGTATCTCTGCAGAACACTCGGTGTTTCTCAATCAGTGGGGCGTTTTCAAACCACAATGGGCATTTTCAACCGCTTTACCCGATTTGCTGTAATCCACTGGGGGCTTGGTTTAGGGGTGGGCCTTCATGATTTTGGCAAGTCTGTTGAAAAATGGTTGAAAAATATTTACCGGTATTGTAGTTTGAAATTGGCCACTGATTGGTAGTCTTTGCATGTGCACTTCTCAGTAGTCTAATGCTTCCTCATTCGAGAGAAAACATGTGCATCCTATACAGAAGTCTTGTTTGTTGAAGCACCTGACATACTTGCATGACTTCTCTAACACAGTTTCTAACAATGGTGCATCTGCCTTATTTCTCTGTTCCTTTGTTTTGCGTTCTTATTTGTGTCATTACTCACTGTAATTAGATAGATTAAAAAGTTATTAAAGTGTTTGAATAAAGCATCTATTTTTCTACATTCTAAAAAAATGCATCTTGATTTAGTAAAGTTTGCATCTTGATTTAGTAAAGTTTATAGGAATTTCCTGAATAAAATTATTACGTCATTTAACAGATTTCTTAAGGTGCAAGAGACATGAACATGAGCAAGAATGTTACACTGCAAACATAGCCCATGCCTTGTATCCGTCAGTGCTTCATGCAGAGCACATTGCTCCTTTAGAAGTAGTGAAGGCAGATGAAGATTGTTCTTTAACTTTCCTGCCGTACCATGAGTGCAGCAGGCGTAATGATATGACGCAGCGCCTGAAAATAGGCTACCTTCCGTCAACATAACGGAACTATTTTCATGCGCTGCGTCATATCATTACGCCTGCTGCACTCATGGTACGGCAGTAAAGTTTCTTGATTATTACGCAGGAATGAGAGTATAGTTCCTAGCCAATAGTAGAAAATCGCAACTTTACATTTTCTGTCGGTCTTAGTGCACGATGTAACTACAGAAGAGTCAAGTTTTAAATAGGAAAAATATCGAAACTCTTTGGTCAGTTTTTTTTTGAGAAATGCTAATGGTCTTGTCCACTTCAATGATGTATGCTAAGCTATGCTATGCTAAAAGTGGTACCGCCAGAACAGGAGATCGGCTGAATGGATTCAAAAACGGTAAAACTCAACAGTTTAACTCTGGGGGAGTTCTAAAATGAGCCTATTTCCCAAAAAAGTGGAGTATCCCTTTAAGTAACTTTGCAACTATACATGTCAACTAAAGCTGGCTACACACAGCAAGATATTTGGAGTGATTTTGGGCCCAATTCTCCCTTTCTGACAATCCTAGGTAAAGTCCCGATAATCTTGGCGGTTCTACAGATTATCTTATCAGACTTTCCTCAAGTGTGAGATGTGTTAATGGTGACTGAATTTGCTCGGAAGAATGCCGGAGCTACAACGATACCCAATCAGAAAGCGAGCTCACCTCCAGCTCGCGCTGTAACATATAAAGTCCATGTTATATGATGAAGTCCATATTTTTTGGATGAAGTTATTTGGATGAAATCCATCTCCATGACTTCATCCAAACCTTTTTAATTTTTTCCGTGAATTTTCTGTAAAAAACAGTCCAAACACTATTATCGCCATTTCTTCTTGCCCATCGACTGCCATGTTTCCTTACTCTAAAGTCACGATTGGTCACAAGAATTTTTGCCTGATTTCCAGAGTTCACAGTCGGGATTCTGGTTCTGCACTTAGGTTGTGTCCGAATCCACTTTTGCTAGGTCAAAGACATGGTGCATGCTCTAAAAGGGTTGTTCCTATTCTCTTAATGAGTAATGGGTGTGTTTTGGGCGTGACGTGCAATAAACCAATCAGAGTCTCATCTCCCATTCCCTTTAAAAGCCAGTTACGCTCGCGCCATGGCGGATTCGTTATTTACATGGAGGAATTAGCAAGCGAAAAAACTGAACGCTTCTCCAGAGAGGAAATGGATCTGCTCGTGCTCGAGGTTAAAGAGCAGACCATCTACGGGACAAAGTGTACATGCGTTGTGCACCCACCTATAGGCGCACATTACTAACGCGCTCTTTAAATAAAAAAAAAAAAAATTGCCCCATTGACTTTAGACCAGGTTTCAGTTGGTCAATGGCGCAGTCTATTGCAGTTGCCTCAAAATAGTGACGCGCCAGCAATGCGCTTGAACACACCTCGTTTTAAGACCATAAGCGCACAGATGGGCGTAAATGCATTTGCTATTTAAACCATGAAAAAAATTGTGTCGCAGGAGGTGAAAATGAAAACTGCGTCGGGCTGAAATTAGCCAAAAACACTTGCGTCACGCATGGCGCTGCATTGCGACGGGTGTATGATTGGGTACTAGAGGAACAAAGCTGTTTAAATCTATGAATATTGTATTGCCTCTCACATTTTGAAAATGTGGTCAGATTTTAAAAATCTTTTAGTGTGGGCCAGCCTTTAGTTAGTTGACATTTAGTTGCAAAGTTACTTTATTGTTAGTAGAATGTCTAAAGTGGACCATCGAAATAATATGTTACAGGATGAACGCTGTTGTATACATGAACATTTGAATCAAAAAGCATTATAGGATGGTTTTACATCTCACCTTTTAAAATCTTTGCAGTCTTTCAGATCAGGCCCAGGACATCTGCAATGCAAAACATAAAATCCAACAAATCACAACTAGTACATGCTGCAGTCCCTAATGAACCTGGTTGAATTACACAAATGATCGTTTCATGTCATTACATTCAAATGAAAGCATCGTAAATGAAGCCTCTCTCACCCCTGGGTGCAGTTCTCATGACAGGACTGGCACACGCGATTCTCATCAGCATATTTCCAAATGAGTATGTCTTTCTCTCCAGGTACGCCTTGTGGGCAGTGTGGGACACAGTGCGGCCCATCTTTGTAGTTAGCACAGAATGTACATTTGTCGGGTCCCTGGACAAAAGTTGGAAATTAGATGGAAACAGGCAACTTTTCCACAGTCTTCTAGTGATGTGAATTTAATGATGTGTCTCCAGGACACTACTGGGACAGAAAACATTGGTTTGAGAGACTGGTGTGCTTATATTTGAGACACATTTCAAATATAAGAATAAACACTGTTTACTGGTATCTAACAGAACATGCGGTGCTGCAGGTTTGGTTTGATACTTACAGGGCCGGTGCATGTCAGAGTTTCATTCTTGAGCAGACATTCAGGGTCACAATCCACACACGTTTTGTTGACCTCATATTCACGAGGCTCACTATATGGACAAAAATGCAAAAATGCACACTTCTTTTTCACAAGGGTTTGGCTAATATGAATACGACATTTTCTATTCAGCTATTTCCATGTAATTTGTTTATTGTTATGCCTTTGAAATTCGTGGAATTATTAATCAAGAGCATAATAAATTATTTGATGTTAAGCACATTTTTGTTAATTCTGTATTATCAATACTATTAAGTGCACTTGTTTTTTTCCGACTGAGCCTGGGTTCTCCCAAGGTTTTTCACCTGATGGAGTTTTGGTTCCTTGCAACTGTTGCCTTTTTCGCCTCTCTTCGCCTTTGTCGCCATTGGCTTTTGGCTTGCTTAGTTGGGGACATTTAACATTTAATTTTGAATTCAACAATACTATTATAACATTATTTTCCTGTTATCTCTGTGAAGCTGCTTTGAAACGTTAAAAGCGCTATATAAATAAAGGTGACTTGACTTGACTTCACTTGAAAATTCTTTAAAAATTCTCTTTTTGTGCTTCACTGATAAAGACAGCCACATACAGTGCAGGCTTGGAGTGACACAAGGGTGAGTAAACTTTCAAAAGAATTGTAATTTTTTGGGGTGAACTAAACTGAAATTCTTTGACAGGTGTTATTGTGATAATTCATTTACCACATATGGCAGCATCAGCATTTGCTGACATTTTGGCAGTCTGGTCTTTAGATTTGAAGAGTCGAGTCCACGGGTCAGGGCTGGTGTAGCAGAGATTCGTATTCATAGAGATAATCACGTCACCATCACTGATCTCCCTCAGAGACCGCAGGCCGAGATGTGTGATTTTAGTTTGGGTGACAGCCAAGCTGAATGTACCTCTGTGGGAGCAGGAGAGAAAGATGGAGGTTATGTATATGCAAAACAGACTCAAAAAAGTGATTAATTTAGGAGCATCTGGCTAATATGTAATTTGTCGTAATTCATCAAAATTATCTCAAACTGCCAACATATTTAAGCTTTCGGCTTTCGCACCAGAGGAACCTTTTCATAGTTCCTAGAACTAATGGCGGAAGTAACTGCTTTTTGGCGTGTTCGTACCGCAGGAACTGGGAACGATTTTAGTTCTAGGAATGCCTTTTGGGGGAACTAAATTAGCTCCTACTACTGGGTCAAACCCAGCACTATAGGAACTACCAGATCTCTTCCTTTCTTAAACAAAACAACCTCATGGACAACAACCAGTCTGGTTTCAAAAGCGGACACTTAACTGAGACTGCCCTGCTCTCTGTAATTTAAGTTCTGAAACTGGCAAGAGTTCTCAATCCTCAATGTTCAAATCCTCAGTTCTCATCCTGCTGGATCTGTCTGCTGCCTTTGACACAGTTAACCACCTGATCCTTCTCTTAATCCTAAAGATGAAGGGCATCTCGGGAACCGCACTCCAATGGTTCAAGTCTTACCTCTCAGGTAGGTCCTTTAGGGTGCCGTGAGGGGTGAGATGTCTAAGACCCAACATCTAGCTACTGGGGTGCCTCAGGGCTCAGTGCTTGGACCACTTATCTTCTCCATCTACATGACATCACTAGCATCTGTGATTCAGAAACATGGCTTTTCCTATCACTGCTACGCTGATGACACACAACTCTACCTCTCATTACAGCCTGATGATCCGACAGTTGCTGCTCGCATTTTGGCCTGTCTGACAGACATTTCTGGCTGGATGAAGGACCACCATCTTCAACTAAACCATGCGAAGACAGAACTGCTTGTGGTCCCAGCCAACCCAACACTTCAGCAAAACTTCTCCATTCAGCTAGGCTCGTCATCCATAACTCCATCAAGGTCAGCCAGGAACCTTGGAGTTGTGATTGTTGATCAATTGAACTTCACAGACCACATTGCAAGAACTACCCGGTCCTGCAGTTTTGCCTTATACAACATTAGGAGGATTAGGCCCTTCCTATCAGAGCATGCTACACAACTCCTTGTCCAAGCACTTGTTCTATCCAGACTGGACTATTGTAATGCTCTCCTGGAAGGTCTTCCAGCTTGCACTATCAAACCTCAGCAACTGATCCAAAATGCTGCAGCCAGAATGGTCTTTAATGAGCCAAAGAGAGCACACGTCCCTCCTCTCCTCAAAGAAATTGCACCGGTTGCCAGTTGCAGCTCGCATCAAGTTCAAGTCACCGACGTTCGCCTACCAGAACCATTAGCTCTGCTCCCTTTTACCTAAACTCATTACTTCAGACTTACGTGCCATCCAGAAACTTGCGCTCTGCAAGTGAATGTCGTCTTATGGTGCCATCTCAAAGAGGCACAAAATCTCTTTCTCTGACCTTTACCTGGTCTATTCCCTGCTGGTGGAATGACCTGGAACAACTCAACTCGAGCTGCTGAGTCCATAGTCATTTTCAAGAAACGGCTGAAGACGCATCTTTTTTCGGCAGCACTTGATCCATTAATACTATCACTGTATCTTCTATTCTATATCTATTTATAAAAACAAGAAAAAAAAGTACATGTACTGCGAAAGCCTCTTTAGAGACCACAGTATTTTTTATTGACTTACTGCTTTTTTGTCCATCCATGAATGACCTCAAGGTTTTCAAAGGCACTGAGGGATGACCTAGCCTTTGAGTTGGGTGAAGAGGAAGTTTATGAAAACTAAAGGTACATTATACACCATTTTAACCATCATAAATGTCCAATATTAAACCACTGCATTCTCACCAGTGATTTCTTTTACAGTTCTGAACACGTTGAGCTCGGCTGGGTCCAGTCCTGGAGTTTTAGTATGCGGGTCACTGCAATAAAAAAAAAAAATCCTAAAATTACTTTCTTTCTGGTAATCAAAAACAAAATGATTGTCAAATCCTAATGTCACCATAAGCAGATTGATATCAAAGAGTTTGTGGAAAATTTGCCTCAATCACACAATCTAAATGCTAAGCAAATGGCAAAAAAATATGAAAACATTATTTCGATTTCCACTTTAGACATTCTACTAAATAAAACTTTGCAACTACATGTTAACTAACTCTCATTAGAATATTAGTAGACTGTCTGACGGTCCTCAACAGACATTTTACTGACTATAAGTAGGGTTGGGTATCGAGAACCGATACCAAGTTTCCAAGAACCGGGGATTCAATAAGATATACATTTCGATTCTGCTTATCGATTCCTGTGTGCAAATTTTAATGCGATTTCAAACCATTAAATCACTAGAAGACGCGAAAGAAATTCAATTCAGCACTTGTGCGCTGTTACGCATGCAAAGCGCAAGCACCCGCCTCTCATACAATGCGCAAATACTGAATTGAGTTCTATTTCCCATCTTCTTTCGTTTGAACAGACAAATACACACAAAATTATGTTAAAATATCTTTGTCAGTTTTGTCTTTTGTGAACATAAACAGTTGAGAAAGAAAACAGAATATTGTATAATATCAGCATAATGGATTTGTGCAGCTCTTAAAGGGACAATCAAAGAACAAAAGAAAAAAAAATCACTAACTGATCTTGACTGAATAATTTTGTAATTTTAATCAAAATGAGAATAAATAAGAATCGGAATCAGTAAGAATTGCTAATATTCAAATGATACCCAACTCTAGCTAGAAGTAACTTTGCAACTACCTGTCAAATACCTGTCATTAGAGTATTCGTATTTAGTTAGTATTAGTAGACTGTCTGCTTAATATCTGCTGACACTTTATTTTGATGCTCCCTTACAGACATTCTACTGACTATAAATAACTTTGCAACTACATGTCAACTTATTCTACTTGCTCAATCTCCAAACTAACAGTCTTATACCCTAATGAGATTTAGTTGACATGTAGATGAAAAGTTACTAATATTTAGTGGAATGTCTAAAGTTGACTATCTACATAAAGTGTAGTCAAAAATATTTGAAGGATGTCTTTAAGCAACATACAATGGCACTCAGCATTGTGCTGTTCATTCTTTGTTATCAGAGAGTGTAAAATATAATTCTCACCCATTTAATGTAGTGGTGAGGACTGCAAAACCTCCGTTGATTTTTGTGCAGTTCTCAAAGGAGTCGATTTTGCTGGCATTGATTGACAGGACATTGGTTTAAGGCCCAATTCTAAGCCCATTGCAAACTAAGGGGTTGTTAGCACACACATTGAAAATTAATTGTAACTCCTTTCTTAGCAGAAGAACTAGCCCTGAAGGCAAACATAAATTCAGTACTTATGCTACAAGTAAAAACTTGACTGAATTTATGCTTTGAATTATCTTAAAAATTTTTGGATCTGAAGGACTTCAATTATGCTTCTTGTATGTATGAATGGCTGCGTTCGGAATCACATACTTCCCTACTATACAGTAGGGGAAAAAGAGTAGGCGAGCGAAAAGTATGTACGAATCATAAAAGAGTATGCGAGAATTACCTGGGTGACGTACTAATTATCGCGAGATTCGGACCATAGTGCGTTCGAATATGCCTACTTTCCTACTATATAGTAGAAGAAAACAGTACGTGAAAGAAGCAGTACGTGAAAAAGAGTAGACGAGAAGGTCCCGGATGGCTTACTGCTTTTGCCTAGGTTTTTGAGTGCTCCTCCGATGGATACTCTTCTATTCCAGGAGGCCACGCGAGAGGATACGTCATTATCAAACATCACGGAGATCAGCGACGCGGGGGTTCTCTTTCATCATTTCGTGTTCGAGATCCACCTATGGGAAGGGCATCCGTCCCTGACCTCTGCAGAAGCATCCAATTGCACCAAGTCTGGCTAGACAGACAGAAGCGCGCAGCTAACGCCAGGTAAGGCCCCACCCCTTTACCTAGGGACATATAATGCCTGCAAGCGCTGCTATTCTCCAGTTGACATTCGCTTCTCGCGATCTCTGCACGTTCACAGTTCGGCTGGTTTTACACTGCTCATTACGTGTCTTCAGGTGGATATATCGCCTGATCAGCCTCCGCCAGACGTGACAGTCGTTTTTCAGCCTATCAGCTGTGTTTTGTATCTGGAGCCGCCCGCACTCTCGCCGTTCTCATCTACTCCTCCTTCCACGGCTGCCCGCCACGGATTTTACCCAGTTCTTCGGCGACATGTCGCTGTCTAAACCTTCCGTTTCTCCGGGAAACAGCCTATCACGGGTCTCAAAACCCGTGATAGGCTTGGGTCTCAAACACGCTCAAGAAGCATTGGAGAACCCAGAGAATTGCAGTCATTGCCTTATGCTGCCTAAGAAGATTTTACGACGCCGTCTCAAGGTTGCAGCGACCCAGTGTGCCGAGCTCGGCCTTTCCGACTCGGATGGGGGACACGGTGACGACGACGTACCACCGGGGGACTCCCGGGATCCACCTCACTTATTTGGGCTGACCAGCCCAATTCTGCATTCCCCGAAGAGGACATCTTAGCGGGCAAACCCACGCTCGTCGACGAACCGGCCGGTTCGGGCGACGAGGATGACACGGCCCTTCTTGGGGTCTCAGAGGACGAGGAGGCCATCCTGCACTCTGGCGCCCCCCCAGGCCTTCGCCCACGCAGCCTTGCCTCAGTCCATCCTCCTGGAGGTGTGTGAGTGAGCGGCTGCTCGCCTCAACATTGAGTGGCCGGCTCCACAGAGCGCCACTGACCAGGAGAGGGACATTTACGACGGGAAAGTTCTGGGACCCCCTCCCGGTTCGAGGAAACACCTCTTCCCCGTCCTTCCAGTGTGCGCGAAGCACATGAGGCACAACTGGAGCGACCCACTCGACTTCAAACACGGTCTCACACGGGCCTTGAGGTTAAAGATACAATATGTTACTTTTTTGGCCACAAGAGGGCGCATTTTCCAACAATAACAAAGGCGTATGTTTATGACGCAGTGACGAGCTGAATGATGGGACTTGCTGTCAAGCTGATGGATCTAATAATGTTTATGGATGAGTGAAAACACTCATGTTTTTTAACATTACAGTGGTGTGAAGCAGGTCGCTATTGCTAAAGAGACAGATATCACACGCGAGTCCCGCGGATATAAAGGACATTTAACTCTACAGAACTACACGCAAGTGCTGGATTACTCACACAGGTCAGTTTATTATACGAATTAAACTTGTGAGGGAACGCAGCGCTGTTCACTTGGTCTAACGTTACACTATCACACAAACGGCATTTAAATGTGTTGAAAGTTATAATGTTATTCTACGTGTTAGTTCATTTTCTATATGAAACTAGCAGCTAGATCAAGATTAGAAAAACGTACAGACTATATTCTAACATGTCATCATGTTGAGCTAACGTTAACATTGATTTGTTTTATGTACATTTGCTCACCTATCTAATAAAGCTGTCAAGTCGTGACTCGTGAAGCTCTGTTTAGTCCAAGTTAGTCGCGGATGTGGAGCTCTCGGCATCTCAAAAACGCCCCGCTGATATTGATCCTCATTTTAGTTCTCCTTGTTTGTCCCAAAGTCTGCTTGCCATGGTTTATGTTTGAACGAAACAAGAACTTTGTGCCGCTAAACGTCACGCATTACGCAGTTGTCCATGTCTGTCGCCATGGTTACATCATGGCTATGGCATTTCGAGCGGAAACCGAGGATAGCGCGGATATTGCGTCATTGACAGGCGACATTTTTTTCCTGGACGGCCACTTATTTAAAATTGGAATTTCTCTGAAATAAAAAATCTTTGGAGACTTTTGGGATATTGTAAGTACACAACTGTAGGAAATATATCACACTGTGCAAGTGATTTTTGGATATTTTATTACAAAATTCTTACATATTGGACCTTTAAAGGGATACTCCACTTTTTTTGGAAATAGGCTCATTTTACAATTCCCCCAGAGTTAAACAGTTGAGTTTTACTGTTTTTGAATCCATTCAGCTGATTTTCTGATATTTAGAAGAATATCAGTTGCCAGACAGTTTCTGGTCTCATTGACTTCCATAGTAGGAAAAAAATATACTATGGGAGTCAATGAGACCAGAAACTGTCTGGTAACTGATATTCTTCTAAATATCAGAAAATCAGCTGAATGGATTCAAAAACAGTAAAACTCAACTGTTTAACTCTGGGGGAATTGTAAAATGAGCCTATTTCCAAAAAAAGTGGAGTATCCCTTTAAGGATATGGCGGCCCTTGGCATGGGTGACCCCCCCGCCATCGAGCCTTCCATCACCAGGCACCTTAACCCCGCCCAGGGCGGGCTGCTCGCTCCCCCTAAAGGCGGGCGTACACGGTGCGAATTCTGACGGTTGGAAGATCGTATGTCCACGCACACTTTATGAGTGAGTTTATCCGAAAATTGTATGAAGGCAGTGATATACGACACGATTTTACAACCTGCTGAATTCCGAAGAAATCGCACAAAGTTCCGCGCCAAAAGCTCTCTCATAACTGCATATTAAATATTGATACTTGTAAGCCGTGACTATTTTGCTACATATATAGGCATGTTTTCAGCACCGGTAAACGGACGTCCGGTCACCCTTGTGTGTGTGTGTGTGTGTGTGTGTGGGGTGTGTGTGTGAATGAGTTAAAATAACGTAGTTACGGTAGGCTACACATTCAAAAATGTAATTTCAAGCTCTCTGAATGATTAATTAGCTGTTTAAACCACCTCATGTGAGTGTTTGCAGTGGGCTCTATGCACGGCGGTATTTCCGGTGAAGGTCTAAGGATGCTCGATAACTTCCGCCGATCGTAGAGTCCAATGCAATACCAAGAATTTATATTGAATTTTATTCTCCATGGTTATACTAAAGAAACGTTAGTCACAAAAACAGAAAAAACAGACACCCCTCGTGGGTGTTTATGCTTCTTTTTAAAATTATATTAAATAAACATAACTATATATAAAATTACATCTAAACATATGAAAGTTTCGTTTCAAAGACGGGAGAACAGTACATTTTGAAGACTCTGCCATAATCCCGTTTTCCTCGGTTTTCCTCCGCTTTAATCTCCCCAACCAGAAACTGAAGAGCATCCTTGCGTCAAATGCGGAACTTATGCGTGCATATAGCCTATTAATTTTGCTGCGAGAAGCTAGCGCAGTGAACGGGGCTTGAGTGAGCTTGACCGCGTTGTGAGTGAGGACGTTGGTGTCAGATCCCATGTTGCCAGATCCACATAATGGAAAGGTGACAGTAGTATTCTGGACTTGTTTTTTGGATTAATGTCACACTTTAGGAAGTTATTAAAGTGGTTTGTGATATATTAATCTTATTTCCAAAACACAAGCTTTGAACTTATTTCGGATTTTTATAATTTCTTTGTTTTTGTTTGTTTTTGCTTGTTTTTCGTAGCAATATCTGGCAACATTTTTCTGTCGGCATTAATAAAAAAAGCTTAGGCTGTAGACAAACTGTAATTGCTGTTAGGAAGATACCACATTCGGTAAGACAAACTCAATGATCATCGTGACGTGTAAGAATCTGTAAGATATGTATAACACTATCAAAAACTATACCATAATACAGATCTGTATGTTACAGAATGAAATATGCCAAATACTGGCCAGCAGGAACACGGCATATGCTGTTTAGTTAACCTTTCACAAAGTCATCATAAAAACATTAACTGAAGCAGTGTTTATAGTCCACACAATTTTCGTCTTTCTTCTGTGGATTTCCTCAGCTCCTGATTTGTCAAATTCAGATAGATTGACAAATCGGCTCATTCAACCGCACACACCTCACGAATGCAAGCCGACAGCTCCCGAATTTTTTCGACATGCTTAAAATTATCGGGAGGTCGAGAGGTGCTCGGCTCGGCTCGTATCTTCCTCGCACACGATACGAGCCGCGACATGCGAGCATAACCGATTTCCACTCGATTTCTCCCGAGTGAAATTTTTTCTTTACGGAGCTCGTAAAACAGCAAATAATCGCACCGTGTATGCCCGCCTTAAGCCGTTCTTGCCCAACAAGATTTTCTGCCTCGGTTCACCAGGCCGCATACAAGTCATCAGCCTTGGCTGTCAGGGCCCTGAACGTTTCTTCCCTCCTGTCCGCTTACCAGGCGGAGATTTTGGATGAATTAGGGCAAGAGCTAGAGAAAGGAACACCTTCGCTGCCCTTGTGGAAGAAGATCCTCACGGTGAACGACCTCGTCCTCCGCAACGCTCGGCAGGCCGCCCAAGCCTGCGGGCGCTCTATGGCGCTCTCTGTTGTGGGAGAGCGCGCGCTCTGGCTTAACCTGTCGGGCCTTCCTGACAGTGAGAAGAGGCGCATCACAAATAAACCAGCTGGGCTTACACGGCTCCGCTGCGACTCGGGTTGGAACACTTGCGAGTCACGATGGGGCTTGGCAAAATGTTTCTGCTCCCGAGTGGGTGATGCGTACAGTAATGCAGGGTTACAGAGTTAAGTTTGCTATGAGACCCCCGCATTTCAACGGCGTTCTCTCTTCACACACGGAAGAGAGCGCCGCACACATTTTGAAAGAGGAAATATCCTCCCTCCTAAACATGGGAGCGATTCAGTTGGTGCCCCCCAATCTGATGAATCAGGGATTTTATCCTCGTTATTTCCTGGTCCCAAAGAAGGACGCTCTCTCCGTCCAATTCCAACCTCCGTGTGTTGAACAAACATTTGAGGAAATACAGTTTCATAATGCTAACCCATGGCTCGCTCGCCCGCGCCATAAAACAGAACGACTGGTTCACATCAGTCGATCTGAAAGATGCTTTCTTCCATATAAGCATTTATCCTCCACACAGGAAGTTTCTTCATTTCGCCTACCAAGGCACATGTTACAAATTCACAGTTCTGCCGTTTGGTCTCCCCCTGAGTCCTCGCAGTTTCTGTCTGTGTGCAGAGGCGGGTTTAACACCCATGAGAATGTCAGATCTGAGGATTCTGACTTACATAGACGATTGGCTCATTATAGCCGATTCGAGGGAGAAAGTGGTGCATGACACCTGCCGTGTGCTCATGCACATCACATCTCTCGGCTTCAGGGTGAATGTGAGCAAGAGCAATTTCATACCCAGTCAGAATGTAATTTTCCTGGGCTTGGAGTTGAACTCAGTCTCCATGCAAGCGCGTCTCTCTCAAGAGCTCATTCTTTCTCTAATGAACTGTCTGTCGCAGTTCAGAGAGGAGGCAAAAGTACAATATCGCACACATGCCTCAGGCTGCAGGGTCTTATGGCTTCATCCATTCAGGTTGTGCCGCTGGGGCTCCTGAGAATGAGAGAGTTCATGAAATGGGTTTTGTCACTACATTTCACCCGATACGCGATCTTTGCCGCTCTGTAACAGTGACGCGCGCCTGTTCGGCAGCCTTGCGCCACTGGAAGAGCGCAGACTTTTACGCACAGGGAACCCCTCTGGGGACGGTTTTGATGCGGAAAGTTGTGACGACGGATGCGTCCTTAACAGGCTGGGGTGCCACCCAGGAGGGCAGAACGGTGAACGGTCTGTGGCCGAGCAGACTACGTTCAGCGAACATAAACTATTTAGGGCTTTTGACGATCTGGAAAGCTCTGAATCATTTTCTGCCTCGTCTGGAGGGACATCATGTGCTCGTACGCTGCGACAATACCACGGCAGTGGCTTATATCAACCGTCAGGGCGGCGTGCGCTCGTCGAAACTTTACGCTCTAGCTTACAAGCTGTTGGTGTGGAGCAGACGGGTTTTCCTGTCATTATGCGCGACTCATGTTCCGGGCATTCTGAACAGAGGCGCGGATCTTCTATCGAGGGAAACCCAATCTACGGAGATTGGCGCCTTCACCCGCAGATAGTAGATATGTTATGGATGAGATTCGGACAGGCAACCGCAGATCTATTCGCATCGCGCGAAAACCACCATTGTCCTATGTTCTTCTCGCTAAAGGACGTGGATGCGCCCCTCGGGGTAGATGCACTGGCCCACCCATGGCCCAAAGTGCTGCTGTATGGCCCTTTCCTCCCCTGTGCCTGATAATTCCCACACTGGCCAGGGTGAGAGAGCAGGGCCTGTCTCTCATTCTGATATCACCCAGGTGGCCCAAAGCACCGTGGCTAGCGGAGATAATCCCTCTGTTATATGCCGAGCCGTGGCACCTCCCCCCTCGCACGGACCTATTGTCTCAAGCGAACGGGGAGATTTATCACCCACACCCGGACAGGGTGGCTCTCTGGGCCTGGCCCGTGAGAGGACGAACTTAAACTCTCTGGGGCTTTCGCCGCGTGTTATTGCTACTATAAAGAATGCCAGGGCCGTTTCTACGCGGTCCTTATATGGCTGTATGTGGCAAGTGTTCGAAGAGTGGTGTGATGGGCGTGCTCTCACATCTTATCAGTGCTCAGTTCCTGATATTTTGTGTTTCCTTCAGGACCTCATGGAAAAAGGAGGTCTTTTCCCACAATTAAGGTCTACCTGGCTGCGATTTCGGCCTGCCATGTGGGTTTTGAGGGCTCAACAGTCGGGCAGCACCCTCTAATCCGCACATTTATGAAGGGTGCCTGTCGCTCTTTGCCAGTTGCCAGGAGAACTGTTCCTGAATGGGACCTCTCCATGGTGCTGGAGGCTCTGTCTCAGTTTCCTTTTGAGTCTCTGGGAGTATTTCCCTGAAGTTACTGTAATTTAAGACAGTTTTGCTCTTGGCCTTGGCATCAGCTAAACGTGCCAGTGAGCTACATGCACTCTCAGTTCATTCCTCGTGCACTAAATTCTCTCTGAGTGGAGATAAGGTTTCCCTTAAGCCTAATCCGGCCTTCATGCCGAAATGCTTTCCTGCGTTCACTTCGGAGGTGTTGGAGCTGTTCGCTTTTCATCCTCCTCCTTTTTCCTCTCAGGAGGATCAAAGGCTAAATGCTCTGTGTCCCGTCCGTGCTTTACAGACATATATGACCAGGACCAGTGCTTTCCCAAAGAGCGACCAGCTCTTTATTTCATGGGCGCCTCCTCATAGAGGGGATCCCATTTCTAAGCAACGCCTCTCACATTGGCTTGTGAATGCTATAGCTTTGGCATATGAATCAAAGGGAGTGCAGACCCCAGGGGACATCAGAGCTCATTCCACGAGGGGCTTTGCCGCCTCTTGGGATCTGTTTAGGGGAGTGTCACTGCAGGACATCTGCTCCGCTGCCAGTTGGGCTTCTCCTCATACCTTTGTGCGTTACTACCGGCTGGATGTAACCCGTATCTCGGTAGCACATTTGGTTTTAGGGGTGTGGTCTTCTTAGCTCTTCCCTGCAACCTAGTTGGTAGTAACAGATAGGAGTGAATGGGCCACCAGGCCATGCACATTCCTGTCACCAAGCATGCCTTCTGGTAAATGTATAATTACATTTGTGTTGCCAGGGTTATCATCATGTGTGTGCCACATACATTTTTTCATGTTCTGCATGTGCACAGCAGTTGCGTGTGCGTCTGGATTGCAGGTTCATGATTATGGGACGTGTCAGGCACCGCCTCCCTGGGGCGACCGTCCTTCTCTGGCTATCAGAACCTCACTGTGAGTGTATTGGGCAATTGGGGAGCTATCCATGTCTCTCCCATAGGTGGATCTCGAACACGAGATGATAGGTTACTATCATAACCCCGGTTCTCTGAAGCATCGAGTGGAGAGATCCACCAGATTTGCCCTGCTTGCCACACGAGAAGCGAATATATTTACTGGAGAATAGCAGCGCTTGCAGGCGTTATATTCCCCTAGGTAAGGGGGTGGGGCCTTACTTGGCATTGGCTGTGTGCTTCTGTCTGTCTAGCCAGACTTGGTGCAATTGGATGCTTCTGCAGAGGTCAGGTACGGATGCCCTTCCCATAGGTGGATCTCTCCACTCGATGCTTCAGAGAACCGGGGTTACGATAGTAACCTATTGTTACCTATAGTAATACTATTATTTTGTTTAAGTTTTGGGGTGGGCTAACAATGGAATTCATTCTGAGTTAATATTATTTTTTCTTCGGGCAGCTGCACGTCTCCTTTGTGCAGACATTACAAACGTAGAGGGAAACTGTTCTAGGTTGTGCTGTTGAGTTACTGATGTTATGAAGTGGTAGTGCACCTGTTGCTCATATAATTTAAACTTAGTACATACAAGATCATGGAAAGATACCATAGTTGTATCTAACAATGAACAATCATAATGACAAAACAGAAAACATAAAGATCATTGGTTTATGTACATCATAATATGATATTTATAGGCTAAACAGCAAAAAAGAACAATAACAAGGCTAAATATCTTCAAATAGTTTTTCATAATACATAACACATTCTAAGGGATTAAACAAGAGGTAAATTCATCAAGAAAAAAAGGAAAACTTAAAGGAGAAACTATAAAATAAAGGGTATAAAATAAAGAAATTAACAACACATTCAAGAGATAAAGATGTTGGGGTTTCTTAATAAAAAGTTATATCGTTAGGCCCTATAATGATAAAACGTCTCGGTTACGGATGTAACCCCCGTTCCCTAAGTAGGGAACGGAGACGTTCCGTCGGATGACGACGAATGGGGTTTCGCTTAGAAAGCTTATCAACTTTGAGTATTACAAAACGAGCCAATGGCAAAGAAATGCCATGGGTCTGCGGAATTTGCATGACGTAACTCCGCCCCACCTCGTGGGTATAAAAGGAGGAAGTCCGCAATATGCAGATATGTTTCTTCGCTGAGGAGCCAAGACCGTAAGCGAGACGTTCCCTTTCGTTGTCACTCCGAGTTCCGTCGGATGACGACGAATGGGGATACCAGTCTAATCACGCAACCTTCACAGATGTCTTCCAGTGCCCTGCGTAAATCTGAGATCCCTGTCGTGAGACTAGCATGGACGAATGACTCCTATTTAACACAGGAATACCAAGGTACACTGGGGAGCATATCCCATAGTTTAGAGGAAATATGCTAAATATTGCCAGCCCAAATGGGGGGGGGGGGGGGGGGACTTAGAGAATACACATATGACCCGAAGGAAGCATATGGAGAACACTGGTGTCCAGCCGCAGGTGGAATATTTCAACCCCAGGGGTGGCAAGGTGGCTTGCCAAGGGAAAGACACATGCTCAGAAAGGCTTACAGTGGAAATACACATGTGGGGGTTGCTCCGGAGAGGGACCATGCACACAAGAGGCACCTAGCCGACGCTCAGGCAAGAGACACTGGCGCCGACGTCAGGAGTGCAGGAGGAACTCAGGGCTTTCGGGGAAGCTCACCTGAGGAGAATATTGCACGTATACAGTCCGTGGAGTGGAATGGCAAGCAAGCGAAGACACCTGAGTGGGTCCAATACTAGCTGGTTGAAGCGAGTACATGAGAGGACACTGGCTCCACTCTGAGATTATAGAATCTGGCGAATGTGTTAGGTGTCGCCCAGCCTGCAGCTCTGCAGATGTCTATTAGCGAGGTACCATGCACTCCGGGTGGAGTGGGCGCCAAGGGGGCACGGTCGACCTTGCTGCTGGTATGCCAAAGCAATGGTGTCCACTATCTAGTGGGACAACCTCTGCTTGGAGAGAACCTTTCCCTTCAGCTTCCCACCATAACAGACAAAGAGCTGGTCTGAGGTCCTGAAACACTGCGTCCTGTCTACATAGGTGCGAAGAGCATGTACTGGACAGAGCAGTGCCAAGGCTGGGACTGCCTCCTCCGAGGGCAGCGCTTGCAGGTTCACCACCTGGTCCCGGAAGGGAGTAGTGGGAACCTTGGGCACATATCCAGGCCGGGGTCTCAGGATCACGTGAGAGTAAGCCGGCCCGAATTCCAGGCACGCTTCATCAACGGAGAATGCGTGCAGGTCCCCTACCCTCTTGATAGAGGCCAGTGCAACCAGGAGCGCTGTCTTCATTGACCTGAGCTTAAGCTCCACTGATTGCAAAGGCTCAAAGGGAGCACTCTGCAGGGCAGTTAGAACTACCGCAAGGTCCCAAGAGGGAACGAGAGGAGGGCGAGGAGGATTCAGTCTCCTCACGAGGAACCTGATGACCAGGTCGTGCCTTCCCAAAGACTTACCTTCTACCAAATCATGGTGTGCGGCGATAGCGGCAGGGAGGGAGACAGCCTTCACTCCAACCCATCTTGAAGGAAGGAAAGCACAACACTGATCAAGCATCTCCGAGAGTCTTCTCGGCGAAAAGAGCACCAGCTGACGAAGAGGTTCCACTTCAACGTGTAGACGTGTCTCGTGGACGACGCTCTAGCGGAAGTGATGGTAGCCACCACCGCAGGTGGTAGGGTACTCAAACCTGCCTGGTCCCGTCCAGGAGCCACACGTGGAGGCTCAAAATATCGGGACGAGGGTGCCACAGGGTGCCCAGTCCCTGAGAAAGAAGGTCCTTCCTCAGAGGAATGGGTCAAGTAGGTTCTGTCGCGAGGAGTATGAGTTCGGAGAACCAGGTCCGGGTGGGCCAGTAGGGCGCAACCAGAAGGACCTGCTCCTCGTCCTCCTTGACCTTGCGCAAAAGTTCGCAAGAAGGCTCACTGGGGGAAACGCATACTTGCGGCCCCGTGGCCGAGCATGCCCTCGGTCAGGGAATAATACAGGTCGCAATGGGTCGAGTCGTGATAGGTAAACAGATCTATCTGTGCGTCCCCGAACTGGTCCCAAATCAGCTGAACCGACTGGGGATGGAGTCGCCATTCGCCAGGGAGGGGCTGAAGCCGTGAGAGCTCGTCGGCTGCACAGTTCAGGACTCCGGGAATGAAAATGACTCGAAGCGACCTCAGATGCTTCTGACTCCATAAGAGGAGGTGGCGGGTGAGTTGCGACATACGGCGCGAGCGTAGACCACCTTGACGGTTGATGTACGCTACTGTGGCGGTATTGTCTGATCGGACTAGTACGTGTTGACCCTTGAGCAACGCCCGGAAGCGGTGCAGGGCAAGGCGTACTGCCAGCAACTCGAGGCAATTGACATGCCATAGGCGCTGGGGTCCTGTCCAGGAGCCCGCGGCAGCATGTCCATTGCACATGGCGCCCCAGCCCGTGGTAGAGGCATCTGTTGATACAACAACATGCCTGGAAGCCTCTTCCAGGGGGACACCCGCCCTGAGAAAACTGAATTTCAACCATGGAGTGAAGGTCTGACGGCAGCTCGAAGTAACTGGTATTCGGAGCGTGCCTTGTTGCCATGCCCACCTCGGGACTCGGTCGCGAAGCCAGAGCTAAAGCGGTCTCATATGAAGCAATCCGAGCGGCGTTGCCACGGCTGCAGATGCCGCGGCTGCAGATGCCATATGCCCCAGGAGCCTCTGAAAAAGTTTCAGTGGAACCGCACTCTTGTCTTGGAACTGTCTCAGACAAGTCAGCAGTGACTGCGCGCGCTCGCTCGTAAGCTGCGCGGACATGGCGACCGAGTCAATGTCCATACTGAGAAAAGAGATCCTCTGCACGGGGCAAAGTTTGCTCTTCTCCCAGTTGACCCGAAGGCCCAAGCGAGCTAGGTGCCGGAGCACGAGATCCCTGTGTTCGCAAACCTGGTCTCGAGAGTGAGCTAGGATCAGCCAGTCGTCGAGATAATTCAGGATGCGAACCCCGTGAACCCGAACAGGAACAAGGGCTGCCTCGACGACCTTCGTGAAGACGCGAGGAGACAGGGCTAGCCCGAAAGGGAGAACCGCGTACTGGTATGCCTGCCCCTCGAAAGCAAACCGGAGGAACGGTCTGTGTCGAGGAAGAATGGAGACATGAAAGTAGGCGTCCTTCAGGTCGATCGCCGCAAACCAATCCTGGGGCCGCACGCATTCGAAAATGCGTTTGGCAGTGAGCATCTTGAACGGCATCCTGTGTAAGGAGCGATTCAGCACGCACAAGTCCAGGATTGGTCGTAACCCACCGGTTTTCTTGGGGACAATTTAGTAAGGGCTGTAGAAGCCGGACCTCATCTCGGCTGGAGGGACAGTCTCGATTGCACCCTTCGCCAGCAGGGTGGCAATCTCTGCTCTCATGATGGGGGCATTGCCACCGACCAGAGTGGAGCGGACTCCCCTGAAGCGGGGAGGAGACCGTGCAAACTAAATCGCATAGCCGAGCTTGATGGTGCGGGCGACCCAGCGGGACAGATGGGGAAGCTCTAGCCAGGCTCCCAGGAACTGAACCAGCGGGGTCATGCGGACCACAGGCGTCCCCCCGGCGGGGCAGCCAAGCGGAGTAACTGGCCCAGACGCGGACGGCATAGCGATCCGATGTGGGGGCACACTTAGCAACCGCGCCCGGACAGAGGAGGCCAGGGAAGGACCAGCGCTCCAGGGGGGCCTGCTCTGTCGGGGGTCTGGCGACAGAGGGGGACAGGGTCGAGGCGGTCCGTGGACGACCCGCCGTGTTTCTTTCTTTAACCACATTAGGGTGCTGTCCACCCGTGGGTGAGCAGTGGGGAGTGGAGAACAAAAGATTGTGGAGTGGTCCTGCTACCATCTCCTGAGAAACGACCATCATCCCTGAGCAGCCCGTCTCCGGAGCGCCGCTTGGCCCAGCATTTAGCGGGGGGCGAGGCGGGAGAGGGCTGTGGCGCCTTCTTGCGGCTTCCTCCGCGACTGGGCCTGGGTGGAGGCTGCTGCGTAGGCCAAACGGGAGGGGCGGGAGCCGCAGCAGGGCACCCTCGGCGGCGAGCAGTCTGAGGCATCTGCCCGGCCGGCGGGTGGAGGCAGGAGCGGGCCGGCGGGGCAGAATGTGTTTGATGGCCTCAGTCTGGAAGTGGAAGTGGAGAACTGTTGGGCAAAGTCCTCCACTGCTCCCCCGAAGAGGCCGGCCTGGGACAGGGGCACATCAAGCAGATGAGTCTGCTCGGAATCCCGCATGTCAGCCAGGTTCAGCCATAGATGTCTCTCCTGGACCACCGCAGTGGACATCACCAAACCCAGGGAGCGTGCGGTAACCTTCGTCGCCTGGAGGGCAAGGTCGGTTGCGGCGCGCAGCTCATTGAAGAGCCCTGGGTCTGTCCTGCCCTCGTGCATGTCTCTGAGCATCTGGGTCTGGTAGACCTGCAGAGTGGCCATAGCATGCAGTGAAGCAGCTGACTGTCCCGCTGCTCTGTAAGATTTCGCCACCATGGAAGATGAGAATCTACAGGCTTTGGATGGGTGCTTAAACTCGCCACGAGAAGAAACACTCTGAGGACACAGTTACATCGCAACAAAGCGTTCAACCGAGGGAAGTCCAGTGTACCCACGGACATCTGCTCCATCGAGGGGAGGAAAGGCGGATGAGACCAACGAGCGGTCCCGGGAAGACAGGGGGGTCTTCCAGGACTTCGAGATCTCATCATGCACATCCGGGAAGAAAGGTATTGTTTGCCGTGGACGCGGATCGGCGGCCTGACCCAAAAACCAATCGTCCAGCCGTGAGCGCTCGGGACAGGGTGGAGGCCTCCACTCAAGCCCGATGCTCTCGGCTGCCCAGGAAAGCATGGCCGTCATCTCCGGATCGGACTCAGGCACAACCGTATGAATGAATAAATGAATGAATGAATGAATGAGGCATTTATATAACACTTTCATATGTACTTCTGTACACCCAAAGCGCTTTACAATCATATCAGGGGTTCTCTCCTCAACCAGCACCAGTGTGCAGCATCCACTTGGATGATGCGACGGCAGCCACAGTACAACGGCGCCAGTGCGCTCACCACAAACCAGCTATAGTTGGAGAGGAGAGAGAGTGATAGAGCCAATTCAGTGTATGGGGATTATTAGGAGGCCATGATTGGCAGGGGCCAATGGGTGGAATGTGGCCAGGACACCGGGGTTACACCCCTACTCTTTACGAGAAGTGCCATGGGATTTTTAATGACCGCAGAGAGTCAGGGCCTCGGTTTAACGTCTCATCCGAAGGACGGAGGTCCGTATGCACACCGGAAGGTGGCAGCTGTGACGAGTCTTCACTTCCAGAAGATTCAAACCCACCTTGTGATGCTGCTACAGACATAGCATCTTCCTCTGGAGCTTCAGCTGAAACACGCGGGCCACCCGAGGGTAGACCCGTGGGAATCAACTGCTCACTAGCGGGCACCGCCATTGAGGAGGGGGGCTGGGCTCACGGACACAGAGTCGGCGCCTTGTTCCAGACCGTCACCCTCAGGTCACCCTGCCAACCACCAGCCAAAGTAGCACCCCGCAGGGGGGCACTAGATCAGGGTGTGGCAGAGGGGGCTCTCACTCTTGCGAGTTCACTGAGTCTCGACCTTAATGACGCGATGGTCATGTCCCCACAGAGAGAACATGAGTCATCCACGAGCGCTGCTCTTGCATGATTAATGCCCAAAGCGAAAATGGCTCCGAAGCGAAAACATATCTGCATATTGCGGACTTCCTCCTTTTATACCCACGAGGTGGGGCGGAGTTACATCATGCAAATTCTGCAGACCCATGGCATTTCTTTGCCATTGGCTCGTTTTGTAATACTCAAAGTTGATAGGCTTTCTAAGCGAAACCCCATTCGTCATCATCCGATGGAACTCGGAGTGACAACGAAAGGGAACTGTGGTTCACATTAGTAGGGTTTAAAATTTAACAACTTAAATCAACCCTAAATGTATTCACAAAATAATGGACAGCTGTTTCTTCAACAATAGGCTACCACAAAATGAGCAAGTCTCATCAATATCAAGATATTTACAGATAGATGAATTAAATGTGTCGTTCATATCTCTTAAAAAGGATAGTTCACCCAAAAATGAAAATGAAGTCATTAATTACTCACCCTCATGCTGTACCTACACCGTAAGGCCTTCGTTCATCTTCGGAACACAGATGAAGATATTTTTGATTAAATCTGAGAGGTGGATCACTCAACCATAGGCTTCCTAAAGGAGTGAAACTTGACGGCCCAGAAAGTCATTGAAGAAAATGTTTAAATATTTCATGTGCCTACAGTGGCTCCACTATAAGTTTATCAAGCAACGAGAATACTTTTTGTGCGAAAAAACCCCTAAAATAATGACTTTATTCGACTATTCCATTACTTCCTTGTGGGCCTGAGACGAGAGTTCAAGAGATTACTTACTGAACGAGCGCTAAAAGAGTACTTTATAGCCAAATCTCGTTGAGTATGAATGCGATGAAGAGATTTCCAGGACCATGCGCGAGTACTGAGATAAGGACGTTCTTCTTCTACTGCTGGTAACAAGAAGTAGTCATAGAGGAAGTAGTAGAAGAAGAACGTCCTCATCTCATTTCTCACGCATAAAGTATATATATCTATAAAGTACTCTTTTAGTGCTCGTTCAGTAAGTACTCGTTGAAAATTAGTACCTACTCATTGAGTATGCGATTCCGAACACAGCCAATGTCTTTTCAAAACTAAGAAGGGGGTGTCTCTCAACTATCCTGCAAATAAATTATCAAAAGTTTTAATTGTTTGGGGTAACATTTTATTTAAAGAAATTAAATATGTTGAGTCAGTATAAAATTTCTATTTAGCAATGCCATATTAAATTGATTAAAATTGACATTTATAATATTACAAATATTTATGTTTGAAATAAATGATGTTCTCATAAACTTTCTATTCATCAAAGAATCCTGAACAAAATGCATTTTCCTCAAAAACATTAAGCAGTGCAACTGTATTAAAAAACTGATAATGATAATAAATGTTTTGTGCACCATCATCATGTGACACTGAAGAAATTCAACTTTGTCATCATAGGAACAAATTAATAAATATACAAGTTAAATACATTTTACCTTGTAATAATATTTTTTATTAAATAAATGCAGCCTTGCTAAGCAGAAGAGACTTCTTTCATTAAAAGAACCCTGAACCTTTGAACGATAGTGTCATGGTGCGTGTTGGAATAATTCCGTGGATTCAAGTGCAGAGTGCAAGAGTGTTTTAATAAAGACAAAAACATAAAATAAACAAACCAAAACAACATCCGACAAGGCAGGCAAGGCAAGACAGGCACGGCGCTGACACAAAAACAACGTAACAAATACAACGAACGAGCACAGGACAGCAAACTCAGGAAGACTAAATAGGGAGGCAAACAAGGAGGGTAACGAGGCAGACAGGTGGAGCAAATAAACCAATAATCAGATAACAAGAGGGAAGGGTCAAACAATGACGAGAGCACATGGCTCAACATAACAAACACCCATGTGCAACACAAGACCAGACAGACATGTGACATAACCCCCTCCCTACGGAGCGGCTACCAGACGCTCCATCAGGCCAAGGCGGGACAGGAAGGAAGCATCAGGGCGGGACGGGAGGGACAGACCAAGGGGTAAACGGGAGGGACAGACCAGGGGAAAAAAGGGACAGACATAGGGCGAAACAGAGTCCATCGGGCGGCCAGGGCGAAACAGAGTCCATCGGGCGGCCAGGGCGAAACAGAGTCCATCGGGCGGCCAGGGCGAAACAGAGTCCATCGGGCGGCCAGGGCGAAACAGAGTCCATCGGGCGGCCAGGGCGAAACAGAGTCCATCGGGCGGCCAGGGCGAAACAGAGTCCATCGGGCGGCCAGGGCGGTGAAGACCCCTCGGGCGGCCAGGGCGGTGAAGACCCCTCGGGCGGCCAGGGCGGTGAAGACCCCTCGGGCGGCCAGGGCGGTGAAGACCCCTCGGGCGGCCAGGGCGGTGAAGACCCCTCGGGCGGCCAGGGCGGTGAAGACCCCTCCGGCGGCCAGGGCGGTGAAGACCCCTCGGGCGGCCAGGGCGGTGAAGACCCCTCGGGCGGCCAGGGCGGTGAAGACCCCTCGGGCGGCCAGGGCGGTGAAGACCCCTCGGGCGGCCAGGGCGGTGAAGACCCCTCGGGCGGCCAGGGCGGTGAAGACCCCTCGGGCGGCCAGGGCGGTGAAGACCCCTCGGGCGGCCAGGGCGGTGAAGACCCATCGGGCGGCCAGGGCGGTGAAGATCCCTCGGGCGGCCCCGGCTCTGGAACAGGCGACACCGGCTCCGGCTCTGGAACAGGCGACACCGCTCCGGCTCTGGAACAGGCGACACCGGCTCCGGCTCTGGAACAGGCGACACCGGCTCCGGCTCTGGAACAGGCGACACCGGCTCCGGCTCTGGAACAGGCGACACCGGCTCCGGCTCTGAAATAGCAAATACAGACATATCCACAATCCGCGCCAGACTTTCCAAGTAGTCCGTAAGTTCCTTGGCGGCCACGCAAATGGGCAGACGGGACGTCAACAGTCTCTCGCTGGGCAGACGGGACGTCAACAGTCTCTCGCTGGGCAGACGGGACGTCAACAGTCTCTCGCTGGGCAGACGGGACGTCAACAGTCTCTCGCTGGGCAGACGGGACGTCAACAGTCTCTCGCTGGGCAGACGGGACGTCAACAGTCTCTCGCTGGGCAGACGGGACGTCAACAGTCTCTCGCTGGGCAGACGGGACGTCAACAGTCTCTCGCTGGGCAGACGGGACGTCAACAGTCTCTCGCTGGGCAGACGGGACGTCAACAGTCTCTGACTGGGCAGACGCGTGGTGCCTCCTTCTCCGACCCTTTTGATGGATCTGTGCAGACTCGAGGTTGGTCAAAACCATAGACGGACTCCCAACGCTGGACGGATCCGACGATGATGATCTCATTCCAAGAGAGACCAGTGAGGAAGACTCAGCTGCCCTCCTCTCCTCATTTCTCTGGGCACACAGGGAGAAATATTTGAGAAGAGAGATCCCATTCTCCCTCTCATCCAGACAAAGTTCGCTCCGCTGAATCCACATGAGGCTTGTTCGTTCTGTCATGGTGCGTGTTGGAATAATTCCGTGGATTCAAGTGCAGAGTGCAAGAGTGTTTTAATAAAGACAAAAACATAAAATAAACAAACCAAAACAACATCCGACAAGGCAGGCAAGGCAAGACAGGCACGGCGCTGACACAAAAACAACGTAACAAATACAACGAACGAGCACAGGACAGCAAACACAGGAAGACTAAATAGGGAGGCAAACATGGAGGGTAACGAGGCAGACAGGTGGAGCAAATAAACCAATAATCAGATAACAAGAGGGATGGGTCAAACAATGACGAGAGCACATGGCTCAACATAACAAACACCCATGTGCAACACAAGACCAGACAGACATGTGACAGATAGTGTATACACACACATGTGTGTGTTTTTTTAATTCATGTTTTTATTGAAATACAACATATCATGGCTATATGTTGACTGTATTGTTGGAAAAGCTTAGTTACAAGTTGACGTGCAATGCTACGGAAGGACAGATCACTAACAGACACTAACACACAATGCAATGGATTGTCAATTTATGCCTTCTACATAGTTCTAATTATATATTTTAAATGATATTAGAATACAGTTGTAAATAAAACAAGACTAATGTGTTTGTCAAACTAGAAAAAAAGAGAGAAAACAAACAGACAAACAATCTTTCCTCTTAAAAAAAACATCTTGTTACTGAAGTCTTAAAGGGCACCTACTTATGGCATTTAAAATGTTCCTAATATTGTTCTGGGAGTCCCCAACAACACTTTTACATGCATGCAATGACAATAAACACATTTGTTATCTTATAATATGCATTTATTTTTACCTGATTTGCTCACAGACTCCCAAATGATTCGTTCAACGACTCATTTATCTAAACCCATCCTTTGTGTGACGCTAATCGGCGGTGATTGGTCAGATGACCCAGTCAGTTGTGTTTGTAATTACAGCAATCGTCATTAAAATGACGATTAAAATGAACACAGCACAAGGTTCGGGCTATACTTGCCACTGATTCTTCACATGCTCGTCCCTGAGCAGTGAAAAAAAGGTCGCTTTTGATTCGCGCTTCAGAAATCAGCGTCTTGTTGTCGACATGATGTTGTCATGTTTCCCTGGTGTCTGCGCGGCGTGCGCAATGAGTGGGCGCGGCCAATTTGATCATTTTTCGTCTTGACGTCACAAGGAAAAGGAAATGACTCATTGGAAAAACGATTTATTAAATTGACTCAGAGTCGACTCATACTTTTGAGAGACAATAACTTTTTTTACGGTGAACTTTCATATATAAAACTTTGCAGGATGCTTTTGTTCACTTAGATCTATGTTACACACTACATGAAAGGTAATTTTCTAAATTCCATAATAGGTGCCCTTTAGGACACAAATGTTTTGGTGATTGGAAAGGACTGTATAATTTGACTGGTTTTTAAAGGGTTGTGGCCACCAGGGGGCATCGATTAGAATGCAGACAAGATGTTCCGTTTAGGTGTTTTATTAAAATAAAGGTTTAAATGTGTGGTTCTGAAAAACAGAGATACAGGCATAAATCAGTGAATGTAGCCTCTCTATATAAATGTCAAATAGTTATTACATGCATAGCAGGTATATAATAAAACAAACACAATCAAGATATTAAATTATAGTTCTGTTATATATGACTTAAATGCAGTGTTATAATAAATGCTTATCACTAAGCAAATACAATAATACACTATGCAAGCTTCTAAATTCAGCTGAACATAATAATTATGAACTGCAGAGTTATTCCTTAAAATAAACAATGTTACACATTGTGCAAGAAAAACAGACATTATTTCAATAGACACATAAAGCTTGAAGAGCAACAGCTTTCTCAACAATTTAACACACAGGCAGTGAGAAGCTCCGCCGTTATACGAAAACAAGCACTAACGTACCTCGACATTATTGTGAGGTACTTACTGGTAGTTGCACGCACACAATTCTAGGAACTTTTAATAAGTACAGCAACACTATATTATATTCTCTATATCAATATAGACTACACAGTCTTTCAACAACCGCGCTCTGTTTCAAACTTTCCCGAAACTGAATGAAGGCCGCTGTCTTCTTCCACGAGCCGCAGAGCGCAGTGCCGCTCCTGATTGGTTGATTCCCAAGCAGCCAGTTTTATCTGCCTGAAGAAGTCATTCTTCGTCACACAGGCCATCACACTTCTTACATTTCCGAACTCCACCCTCATCCACCTCATAGGTGCCAGGGCTGCATTTTCTCACACATTCCCCATGGTCTGTCACGACATAGTTATCTGAGAAAAACATCAAACCATCAGTCACTCCAGAGTCATTCACCACAACCAACCAGCAACACAATCCTAATGCGTCAAATCATTCTGTCATGGTTATCCTGCTTTCTGAGATGTTATTCAGAAACCAGAGTTTGAGTTGCAGGCTCACGATCCACACCAGAGTGATTCTCTTTACTTGGATTGTGTTGTTTATATTTTAACCCTGAACACATAAAACATTAATCTCCAGAATGAAAGAATTCAAGACAGCTTTGATTTCGCATGAAAGATACAATTAGAAACTGGTCGTGTGTTCAAGTGTAAAAAAAAAAAAAAAAAACAGTGAAGATTCAGGTCTCATTCTGACTTCAGCCTGGCCTTACGTGGACATGTCTTGATACACGTTGCCCCAAAGCTGTACTTCCCATTGGGGTTGGGAACGAGCTGGTGGGTGTTGGGGTCGTAGAGCATGAGCCGTGGACATGCGTCCTTACATGTCCCTTCATCCTGGAAGTCCTTACAGGCCTGCAGAACACAAACAGCATTTCCCATGAGTCCACTAGTCCGAAATCATCTTCATTGCCCTTGAGGTTACATTTACTGCAGCTGTGCACTTCATTGGTAATGAATGTTTCACTGTAACAAATGTTTCCAGACGCTAAATAACTTGTTTCTTGTATTTTTTCAAAGGCTTATATAGTACACTACAGTTCAAAAATTTTTAACAAAAGTAATTAATACTTTCATTCAGCAAGGATGCTTTAAATTGATCAAAAGTGACAGTAACAAGATTTATAATATTACAAAATATTTGGTTACAATATATTTTACAGTATGTGTATTTGCAGTGTAATTACCCAAGAAAGTACTGGTAATATAAGGTAACTACATGGGTTAAGGTTAGGTTTAGGGGTAGGTTCAGGGTTACTACCTAGTTATAACCCAGTTATAGTAAGTGCTATAATAAGTACGTATGTACATGCGAAACAGGACTGTACCAAAGATATCTATTTAAAAAAAAATGCTGTTCCTTTACAGGGGCGGTTTCTTCATTAGGGCGATTGGGCGACGCACCACCAAAGTGTGAAAGGGACTTTTTCAATCACATTCACAATCTCATTCAACCACAGAGTTACGCTCATAGACTGTAAAAAAATAGGTTACGCTAGCAGTCACTGTGCCTCTGGATATAGTCCAATCAGCGTCATGTCACGTTCTGTGGAGTACCGCCTCTTTTTGGGCGATTTCACTCTGGCTGAGAATCGCCCAGAGTGTTCCCATAGACTTACATTCAAAGACGTTTTTTTTTCGAACTGCAAGCACTGCAATGCATTCTCTATGGGAGGGCTCCCATGACGTGCTTACGTCATCATACGTATCCTTAACTTGTGCAGCGATTGGTGGGAACAAACATACGCTATTAAAAATCTTTAAGATTAAGTGACAAATAATATTTGAAAACAATTTTGAATTTGAACAACAAGAAAAACTGAAACACTACTTTAATATCTTTATCAAATGTGATTAAAAAATAAAAAATAAAAGAGAACGAGAGCGAGAGAGACTGTTGGGACATCTCGCGAGTTGTTGAGGCCAGTTGAACTTGAACGTCATGGCGAACGCAGTTAATTCTATCGTGTCATTAATTCAGCCGTCGTAGTAATCAGGATATTTCAGGAGCAAGTAGCAACAGGAACAACATGATTAAGGAGGGCCTTGGGAGAAGAAGACAAGCAGAGGCTGTCTGAAGAGGTATTTATTGCTGACCATTTAAATACTCGAGTGTTGGAAAATCTCACTTTGTTTTTACAGTCAGTTTAGGAAAGGATGGTAGCAGTCTTTTTTACTCCTAGTATTGTACTTTGAAATTTAAGATATGTTAATCTTAAGCTGTTAATTTATCCATTGCATGGGTGGATCTTATCCTTATCAATCATCCAAACATCTGTCCCCCCTGAGAGATTTTGCAGGAGCCGCCACTGTTCCTTTAACATTTCTATTCATCAAAGTGGTTTCTACAAAAATATTAAGCAGCACAACTGTTTTCAACATTGATAATAACAAGAAATGTTTATTGAACAGCAAAACAGTATATTAGAATGATTTCTAAAGAATCATGTAACACTGAAGACTGAGCAATGATGCTGAAAATTCAGCTTTGATCCCATTTGAATATATATTCAAATCAAAAACTGTTATTTTAGTTTTTATTAACACATTCAAGCGGCTGTGAATTTCTCAAATCTTGAGTCATACTGCAAACATTATTCACACAAGTTCAGTTCATAATTATCTAAACATTATGTCTACACCTAATTCACTAACTACATTTACGCTAAATATAGCATACAGTATGTACTAAATGATGAATGCGCAAACAATGAATGGTTGGGAAATGAATCTAACACATCTGCACACGTGTGTTTCTCACCAGGCAGTCGGTTGGTCTGGGTCCAGTGCAGCCAGCAGCACAATGTTCATTGCAGCAGTCTATAGGTTTGAGTCCCTTACACCTGCCCGAGCACTGCTCCGCACAGATCACCTTAGTCACTAGATTCAGAGAGAGAAGAAACTTCAGAGATGCTAATATACCGATCAGTGTTCGCTACAGCTGAACACAGCAACTACAATTCAATATTCGCCTGAAGAGTTTTCAAAACAGTCCTCCGGGGGTCAAGAAGTGTTCTTAGGCAGTCGTGAAATACAAGTCAAGGATCAACTAAAACTAAAGAGGAGCATTTAAAAATACTACTCAAAAAGAAGAAGTCCTTACAGAAATCCAAAAACTGTCAATTCACTGGATTTTGCATTACTAACCAGTACAGCATGAAACAAGATAATCCAGGTTTAAGATAACCAAGGGTTTTTATACTGTTTTTTTCAGTTACTTGTCCAATCTCGTTTACGTAAATGTTGAAGCTAGTGTTTGTGGATTAATCATTAAAGTATGTTCCCTGTTCTAATCTACTTCATTGTATGTGTTCCTTGCAATAACCCAGGGTGACAACAGTAAATGGTCTGCAAAGTTTTAAAGAGCACAGTGCATGACAAATAAAGTTATTGTCTCCTAAAAAACAACAATCGATTCTGAACTGCCGAATTGTCAGCAATTCCTGTCTCACTTCCTGTTACATACCTAGGCTACATAACAATGTAGCAAATTTATATAATGCCAGTCTATGGTCTTCATTGGCTGCCCGTGAACAATGTCTACTCCCTTTATTTCATGTTGTCGACATGCAAAAAAAATGTTTCCTTTCTACACTGCAAAAGCAAATCCAAAAACGGATTATACGGAAAAACAGATTCCATTGTTACTGTTCATATGACTGTTTATCAACGCTTAAGAAGCCTTTGGAGCTAAAATTCAGATATGATAATGGCGTTTTGTTTCTGACATGAGCTGTAAGCGGTGACCAATCACAACAGACTGAGCCGTCTGACCAATTAAAGCAGAGTAGACCAATCCCAACGAACTGGGCTGTCTGACCAATCAGAGCAGAGTTGACCAATCACAACAGACTGAGCCGTCTGACCAATTAAAGCAGAGTAGACCAATCCCAACGAACTGAGCTATCTGACCAATCAGAGCAGAGTAGAGTAGAGTAGGCTATCAGAAAGGGAGTGTTTAGAGAGACTGAATCTTCAAATAAACTGTTTTCAGAACCAAACTTTTGAATTTTAGTGTTAACTATCAGCGTTTCCAGTCGCTAGCTTTTAAAAGGTTTCTGTTTTTTGTTTTTTTAGAACACTTCTACATAGTTGTAACACGGTTAGATGTTACGGGAAGAAGGAAGTGGGAACTGGTGAACATTCAAAGACTTTAATACCAAAAATAAAACAAATACAAAATTAAAGTAAAAGACAGCAACCCCTCACGGACAACTGCTGTTACATATAACAAAACAAAACAAACACAAGTCCAGGTCTGGCCTCTCTCAATCTCCACTGTTGTCGCTGCTCCTTTTATGCTTCCGCTCCTCCGTGAGAGATACGAGACCAGTGCGTAGTCAGTAATCACGCCACCGGCCTCGTGCCGCTCTCTCACGGTCCTCGACCTCATCCTGCTTGCAACATTAGTATGTTTTCACTAATTTACTAAAAAACCTGAAAGTAGGAAAAATATTCAGATTCAGTTACTCGAGTAGTTTAGGACCACTTACATGTTTGGCAGTTTTGAGGACCAGGGCCCCAACAGGAACCATTGTGACAGCTTGGGTCACACTTCTTACCTGCGGGAGGTAGAGTAGAACATTCTTAATAAACGTGCAAAATTAATTAGCACCATTTAATATGTGTGTATATGGAATTTTTTTAATTAATCTTGAGGGGCCTACAGTCTCTAGCCAAGTTTGGTTCCGGCTCTCTAATTGTAGGATGGCTCTTCATGTTCAGAATATCAGTCCACTGGATGGTCTCCACATTACATAAATGACTGTTACTGCTAAATTTGACTCCACCCTTCAGTATTTCTAAGAGAGAAAATGACAGTGTTTGAACAATGCATTAATGTACTGTATGACAAACTTCACTAAGAGTGACAGTTGAAATTTAGGTCTATTATTGTTTTCCAAATATAACTTTCAGCACTAGGCATGGAGATTAATGAATGTTATTCCCTCTACAAAACAAATGTGTGAAAGACATACATGTCAGTTAGAAGCATGTGTTATTCTCATTTGGAAGAAAATAAAATTAGAACAAAGAGCATCTCAGTTACATATGGTAACCCTCGTTCCCTGAAGGAGGGAACAGATACGCCACGTCGGGGACAGACGAATAGGAATCTTGCTAGAGAGACCAATCTACTTTGAGTGCAACAAAAACGAGCCAATGTACATGCAATATTTGCATCAGCTGTGCTGCATTGTGGCACGCGCATATAATGAGCAGCAGGTGCATCGCATCTTTAGGTTTTCGCTGAGGAGCCGAGCTGGTGACCTGGTGGGGCGCAGCAGATGTGGAGACGGGATGTGGCGTCTCCGTTCCCTCCTTCAGGGAACAAGGGTTACCATATGTAACCGAGATGTTCCCTATCAGTCAGTCTCTCGAGCGCAGCTGATGCAATTATCGCATTTATAGCCATGCGCATTGGCTCGTTTTAGTTACACTCGAAGTAGATTGGCCTCTCTAGCGAGATTCCTATTCGTCGGTCTCTTGAAGCAACTTTTATAACCACATACCAGTTAAGCTAGTCAGTGCTAACTGATTCACGCCTTGGTCGATGCTGTTGTTGGAGTTTAGGAGGACTGCCAAGGCAAATTTGTCTTCATAAAGGGAGTGGCCACGAATGATGCGTAGATTCTCAAGGGGAATGATGGGAGCCGAGTTGATCCCAATAAGAACATAACCACCAACTTCTTGGATGCTCTAAAATTCAGAAACATTAAACAAAACTCACTAACATCCATCACTATAACTATATAAAAAGTTGTTATACTGCATAATTTAAATATAGTTAAGGTATCTGTCATGAAATACAGAATATAATAAAACATTGGTGTATAGATTGTCACGGTCGGTTGAAGCAGACAAAGGCTTTGGATACATTTGCAGCATCTTTTATTAATACAAACTCAAACTACACAAACATAAACTCAGGAATAAGGCTCAGAAACAAGGCTCAGACTAAACAGGACAGGACAACTCAACCGACAAACATTAAGCACTGACAAAGACTGAACCAAACACACAAGCTTAAAATACAAGGACAGACAAGCTAAACAAGATAACGAGGTAACAAGAGGGTGTGGCTAAATGGAAACACCTGGGTAACTAATAAACATAACGAGGAGAAGCAAAACATGAACCAAGACAGAAACACAGAACAGACTCATGACATTACCCCCCCCCCCCCTTAAGGAACGTATTCCAGAGGTTCCCCCAGAATAGTCCAGGGTGGTGGTGACGATTCATCCATCGGACGAAAGCGTTCTTGGGGGAGGGGGGGGGGGGGGAGGGGGGGGGGAGGGGGAGGGGGGGGGAGGGGGGGAGGGGGGAGGGGGAGGGGGGAGGGAGGGGGGAGGGGGAATGGGGAGGGGGAAGGGGGGAGGGCCAGATCAATGGAGCCAGCTGTGCAGGCAACCATGGTGGAGCAGACAGTTCAGGGGTAGACTCGATAATGCCCTCCACAGCATGCTCAGTGACCGAATCCAGTTCACCCTCCTGGTCAGCACTGACTTGCACAGGAACAGGAACAGCCTCCTCCGTCACGATATCAGGGACCACCTCCTCCGTCACGATCTCAGGGACCGCCTCCTCCGTCACGATCTCAGGGACCGCCTCCTCCGTCACGATCTCCTCCCTCACGATCTCAGGGACGGCCTCCTCCGTCACGATCTCCGGGACGGCCTCCTCCGACACGATCTCAGGGACGGCCTCCTCCGTCACGATCTCAGGGACGGCCTCCTCCGTCAAGATCTCAGGGACGGCCTCCTCCGTCACGATCTCAGGGACGGCCTCCTCCGTCACGATCTCAGGGACGGCCTCCTCCGACACGATCTCAGGGACGGCCTCCTCCGTCACAATCTCAGGGACGGCCTCCTCCGTCACGATCTCAGGGACGGCCTCCTCCGTCACGATCTCAGGGACGGCCTCCTCCGTCACGATCTCAGGGACGGCCTCCTCCGTCACGATCTCAGGGGCGGCCTCCTCCGACACGATCTCAGGGACGGCCTCCTCCGTCACGATCTCAGCTTTGACGGGGTGAACAGACAAGACTCTAGACTGACGGTGCTGGTAAGTGGTGAAAGCAGAAGGGGTTATCAACATCCTGGTGGGCATGACATAACTCAGAACAGGTTTCAGGAACATAGTGAGTCTGTGAGGCTCCTCTTGTGCAAAGTCTACAGTGAATGGTGAGCCGGTTAAGAGGAGGGCGAAGCCGACATACTGTGCCAGTGTATATTGTGGGATATCCACCGGCATGAGTGAATAGAGAAATTTGTCAATTCCCCGACCAAACATCTCCTTCAAAAGGGTCTCTTTCAGATCCACCTCCTGGCAAAACTCACAGAACTCCCGCACGTATTCATCCATCGGACGATTCTCCTGGCGGGAGCGAAAATCTGCTGGATCCATGGAATGGTCAGTGCTTCTGTCACGGTCGGTTGAAGCAGACAAAGGCTTTGGATCCATTTGCAGCATCTTTTATTAATACAAACTCAAACTTCACAAACATAAACTCAGGAATAAGGCTCAGAAACAAGGCTCAGACTCAGGAACAGGACAAACACTCAACCGACAAACATTAAGCACTGACAAAGACTGAACCAAACACACAAGCTTAAAATACAAGGATAGACAAGCTAAACAAGATAACGATGTAACAAGAGGGTGTGGCTAAATGGAAACACCTGGGTAACTAATAAACATAACGAGGAGAAGCAAAACATGAACCAAGACAGAAACACAGAACAGACTCATGACATAGATGACTTACAATAACCAAACAGTAAGGTAACAGTAAAATAGCACTGAACGTAGTGTTTGTAAACAGATATATATATCATACCCTGAGAAAAGACAAGTCATGTTCTTCTGTCATATATGTGATTTCCAGGTTTTCCAGAACCACAGTGCAGTTGCTGTACATTTTTAGCAGGATCTGATAATGGTCATCTACTGTTCCCAGGAGGGCCAGTTTGATGTTTGTTCCCCGACACACTAAAACACACAGAGAAAAAAAAAGAACAATTAAATCCATTGAGGCCTTCGTAAAAAAAAGCTTAATAAAACTTAAGCTTAATTATCCATTAAACCTCCCAACCAAAATATTTTTGAACATACATTCAAACACATTGAAATCATATTTTTTTTTATTCAATAATACATTAAGACTGGGTCAGTAAGATTTTTAAAATTAAATTAATAATTTTATTCAGCAAAGATGCATTTAATTTATCAAAAGTGACAAAATATTTCTATTTAAAAATAAATGCTGTTTTTTTTTACTTTCTATTCATTAAAGAATTCTTTAAAAAAGTTTGTTTTCTCAGTTTTTAATGTTTATATGTATATGTGGCATTTTTAATATGCTTCAGACAAACCATGTGCAAATTCATAAGTCAACACCATTGCTCAGTATTTTATCCTTAAAACTACAGTGAACCAAAGACAGTCTAAAAAAAAGAGGTTTGAAATCTCCAGTGTTTCTGATGTCACAAACGACCTTGTAACCAATCACGTCGATGTACACGGCGAGCTTTAGCATATCATTAACTATGACCGTTTTGAAGCAGAGGAGTCTCTAGAGAAGCCATGCTGGTATATTTGTCTGTTTATATGAAAAATCAGGTACATTTAGCAATATACAGTAGTGGGTGAATCGTGTATATGATATATATTATTTAGCACCAAATCGGCATATTAAAATGATTTCTGAAGGATGATCAACTTTGCCATCAAAGGAATTACGTATATTTTGAAAAACGGTCAAAAACAGTTATTTTATTTGTAAAAATATTTCACAATATTTCTGGTTCCCCTTCAGTCGCTCACGTTCGACGTGACGTCGACGTGACGACGTTAGGGGATCACTTCAGGGAGCCCTATCAACTTCGAGTGTCTACAGAACAAGCCAATGAACGTTGGCGTGCGTGAAACGCGTCACGCGCCCCGCCCCGCAGCGCGGGTATAAACAGGAAGCGGACGCACGCACTCATTGTCTTTCGCTTCGGAGCCGAGCTTTCGTTTCGACTCTGAGTTTCTGCAGACTGCTGCATCGATCGTTGAAGACTTCAAAGAGAATACTCTGTTCCAGTGCTGGTGTGACGGCGCGATCAGCGGTGGCCGCGAGCATTACAGCTCACAACTGCTGTTTTCACAGCATTGCTTGTGTGTGTGTGTGTCTGTATGTGTCGGTCTCGGTGGGCGTTCCTCTCGTGAGTGTGTACCCCGATTACACCGCGGCTATCCCTGGGTGCTTCAGCACTGAGAGAGTTATTTTTTTCTCTTTATATTTTTTGTTTTCAACTAAAAGAGCAACACAAGCGTGACGCTGCGTCCTTTTCAGGATGACATTCCGCTTGTGCGTTTCTGGGTGCGGTCGTTCCCTGGCGCCAGCAGACGGCCACAATTGTTGCCTCTCGTGTTTGGGCATTCAGCACGCTGAAGCAGCTTTTGTGAATAGTTCATGTTCTCATTGCGGGAATATGACTATGGCAGCGCTTAGATCAAGACTCGCTTACCTCAAGGGAGGTGCAGTCCCCTCGCCTATGCCCAGATCTAGTGTTTATTCTGGACCTCAGAATAGACCTACTTTTGCGCATGGTCAGGGTGATCTGAGGATTACCGTGAGGGCTTCCCCGCCGAGGCAATCTCCGTGGGCCCCTCACGCCTCTCAAGCGCTGCCACCGTTGGAGCCCCCAAACGAACGCACTGGCCCCTCTCGTTGTCGGCCAGCCGTGTCCTTTGGGGCCCCACCTGACGATCAGATGTCGATCGCAGCATCGGAGGGGGAGCTCAGTCCTCTGGAGATGAGGATTCGGCTGCGTTACCCCTCTCTGGTAGTGTGGCGTTGCCCGAGTCAGATCCAGAATGGGCGGCTATGCTTTCCCGGGCCGCCGCGAAGGTCGGGCTTGTGTGGAACCCTCCACCACGTCCCGAGCCTTCTCGGTTGGACGATTGGTATCTTGGGGCGGGCCGTGCTGGTTCTCAGCGCTCCGCCCCAGTGCCATTCTTTCCGGAAGTGCATTAGGAGCTTACTAGGACGTTGTAGGCGCCGTATAGTGCCAGAAGCTGTCCTAGTGGCTCCTCCCTCTTCACCACCCTCGACGGCGGGGCGGCTAAGGGGTATGTGGATGTTCCCCCGGTGGAGCGTGCCGTCTCGATACAATTGTGTCCGGCGTCCGCTTCCTCCTGGCGGGGCAATCCACGCCTCCCGTCCAAGGCTGCAGAGCCTGTGGACAGGCTGCTTCTGCCCTCCATGCCATAGCGCTTCTACAGGTCCATCAGGCCCAGGCGCTCGTGGACATGAACGAGGGTGGTTCTGACCCAGAGCTCCTCCGGGAGCTCCGTGTGGCAACCGACCTCGCTCTCCGAGCGACGAAGGAAATTGCACGTTCAGTCGGTCAGGCGATGTCCACCTTGGTGGTCCAGGAGCGCCACCTCTGGCTCAACCTCGCGCATGAGGGACACCGATAAATGTCGGTTCCTGGATGCCCCTCTTCCCAGGTTGGGTTATTCGGCGACGCGGTCGAGAGCTTCGCCCAACAGTTCTCAGCCGCCCAGAAGCAGACGGAGGCCATCCGACACATCCTGCCCCGGCGGACCGCTGCTGCTCCCTCCGTCCGCCGGCCGCAGCTCCTCCGTCCGCTCGTCGCCGAGGTCGACCTCCTGCGGCGTCCTCCGCTCCCGCTAAGCCTTAGCAGCAGCAGCCACCATCCAGGCCTCGGCGTGGGGCAGGCCGCAGGAAGTTGACCATGCCCGTCCAGCCCGCTGCCAAACCAGGAGGCAAGCGCAGGTTCTAACGACCCTGAGACGGGCGACCCAGAGTGAATCAAGTTGCTCTTCAGGAGGTGGTGAAGGCACCGCTCCTTCCCCCAGTGGAGGGCCTGGTGGAGAATCTTGTTTCCTTTTCTGTTCCGCCACTGACCCACGGGCCAGTGGTACCCTCATTTTCAACTAAAGAGCAATTCTGAAACCTCTGGGTCCCAAGAGGGCGCGCTTGGCGGTCGACGACGCTATGCCTTGTCACCCTCGAGCCCCTCTTCTTCGCCAGCGAGCAGCAGTGGCTGTGTTCTGGACGCACTGACGCTTCCGCACACTCACTCTGCCATTCGACGGAAGCAGGTACGTGTTGCACCACACACTCAGACCCCACTCCGGGCCGCTATGCCGTCCGAGTCGGGTCCCTGCATTCCGCCGCGCTGCCCCACCCCGGGTATGTCTGTGGTGCCGTTGATTCCGCTTGCGCGGTGTCTGGGAGCCTGGCTAGCGCTTCCCAGCCCGTCTCGCTGGCTCATCCGTACTGTCAGACTCGGCTATGCGATTCAGTTCGCCCGGCGTCCCCCTGTATTCAGGGGCGTTCTGTTCACCCGTGTTCTGGCGGACAGTGCCCCTGTGCTCAGGGCAGAGATCACAGTCCTACTGGCGAAGGACGCGATCGAGCCGGTCCCTCCAGCCGATATGAAGACCGGCCTCTACAGCCCGTACTTCATTGTACCCAAGAAAGGCGGTGGGTTACGGCCAGTCTTGGACCTGCGTGTCTTGAACCAGTCCCTTCAACAGACTGCCCGTTCAAGATGCTTACGCAGAAACGCATTTACAAATGCATCCGTCCCCAAGATTGGTTTGCAGCGATCGACCTGAAGGACGCGTACTTTCATGTCTCGATTCTCCCTTGACACAGACCGTTTCTCCGCTTTGCGTTCGAGGGACGGGCATATCAGTACAAAGTCTTACCCTTCGGGCTGGCCCTGTCACAACTGGCTTATTCTCGCCCAGTCGAGAGAGCAGTTGTGCGAACACAGGGACATGGTGCTCAGTCACCTCAGCCATAGGGCTTCGGGTCAACTGGGAAAAGAGCAAACTCACCCCCGGGCAGAGGATCTCTTTTCCTAGTATGGAGTTGGACTCGATCAACATGACAGCGCGCCTCACCAAGGCCCGCGTCCAGTCAGTGTTGAACTGCGTGAGCACGCTCAGACGCAGAACAGCGGCTCCACTGAAACTGTTTCAGAGGCTCCTGGGGCATATGGCATCTGCAGCCGCGGTACGCCGCTCGGATTGCTTCATATGAGGCCGCTCCAACACTGGCTCCACGATCGAGTCCCGAGATGGGCGTGGCAGAGCGGCTCATGCCGGGTCCAAGTGACTCCGCACTGTCGCCAAACTCTCAGCTTGTTCGGACCCTTTGTTCCTGCGGGCAGATGTTCCCCTAGAACAAGTGTCCAGGCATTCTGTGGTCTCCACGGATGCCTCTGCCACCGGCTGGGGGGCCACGTACAACGGGCATGCAGCTTCAGGTCTGTGGACGGGGCCTCAACTGCATTGGCACATCAACTGCCTCGAGTTGTTAGCAGTACATCTTGCATTGAGCCGCTTCAAAACGCCGCTACAGCGCAAGCATGTGCTGGTCCGTACGGACAGCACTGCGACCGTTGCGTACATCAACCGTCAGGGTGGTTTACGCTCCCGCCGCATGTCACAACTCGCCCGCCATCTCCTCCTTGGAGTCAGAAGCATCTGAGGTCGCTTCGTGCCATTTATATTCCTGGCCTGCTCAACCGTGCAGCCGACGAGTTCTCACGGCAGCAGGTGCTACCGGGAGAGTGGCGACTCCATCCCCAGGTGGTCCAGCTGATTCAGGCGCTTCGGTACCGCACAGGTAGATCTGTTTGCCGCCCCGGACACGTCTCACTGTCAGTTGTTCTATTCCCTGACCGAGGGGACCCTCGGCACGGATGCTCTGGCACACAGCTGGCCCCCGGGCCTACGCAAGTATGCGTTTCCCCCAGTGAGCCTTCTTGCACAGACCTTGTGCAAAGTCAGGGAGGACGAGGAGCAGGTCTTGTTAGTTGCACCGTATTGGCCCAACCGGACCTGGTTCCCCGAACTTGTGCTCCTCGCGACAGCCCCTCCCTGGCCCATTCCTCTGAGAGAGAACCTGCTCTCTCAGAGACGGGGCACCCTGTGGCACCCGCGTCCAGACCTCTGGAAACTCCATGTCTGGTCCCTGGACGGGATGCGGAGGTTCTAGGTGACCTACCCCCAGCGGTAGTTGACACCATCACTTCCGCTAGAGCCCCCTCTACGAGGCGCCTCTATGCTCTGAAGTGGAACCTATTCGTTGACTGGTGTTCTTCTCACGAGGAGAACCCCCGAACTTGCTCGATCCGAGCCGTGCTTTCCTTCCTGCAAGATGGGTTGGAGCGAAGGCTGTCTCCCTCCACCCTTAAAGTGTATGTTG
Organism: Chrosomus eos; assembly: GCA_036326025.1. Classification (NCBI taxonomy): domain Eukaryota; kingdom Metazoa; phylum Chordata; class Actinopteri; order Cypriniformes; family Leuciscidae; genus Chrosomus; species Chrosomus eos. The sequence continues at coordinate 33,180,039 of CM070823.1, read as the reverse complement.
CCGCCATTGCCGCACATCTCCATGCAGTTGAAGGTAAGTCGTTGGGAAAGCACGACCTGATCGTCAGATTCCTGAGGGGAGCAAGGAGACTAAATCCTCCTCACCTACTCTCTATACCCTCTTGGGATTGTCTCTGGTCCTTTTCGGCACTGCAGAGACCACCCTTTGAGCCTTTGCAGTCAGCTGAGTTAAAAATTCTGTCCTGTAAAACAGTACTCCTGGTTGCATTGGCCTCTATCAAGAGGGTAGGGGACCTGCATGCATTTTCGGTCGACGAATCGTGCCTAGAATTCGGCCCGGCTAACTCTCACGTGGTCCTGAGACCCCGGCCCGGATACGTGCCCAAGGTTCCTACCACTCCCTTCCGGGACCAGGTGGTGAACCTGCAAGGTTTTATAGCCTACGTGTTGAGCCGGTTTCTTCCTGTGTGCTCGCTTCAACCAGCCGGTAACACCGAAGTTTCCGCTCTTGTGTCGGCTTGCTGCGCCACTCCCCTCCACATGGAGCGGATACGTGCGCTTTTTTGCTCCAGTCGAGTTCCCCACTCTGGCGAACCCTGTGAGTTCCTCCGCACCCCTCCGGCAGTCAGACGTTGCGGAGCGTCCGACGCCAGGCCTAGTGCTCGTATGCTTGTGTAACTTGTGCTAGGCTGGGTTCCATATGTGGTGATTCCTGCGGCGATCCCATATGAGTATTCTTCCACGACCAGCTCCCTGCGGTGAGCCCGTGTCTTTCCCTTGGCAGAGTCCGCTCTGCCGTCACTGTCTGGTGTAGCTTCCCCCTTCTCAGGCTGGAGCCACCCCAGTGACATTCCATATGTTGCACTGCCCTCTGGCCAGTCCATATGAGTATTCTCCACGTTACCTCCCTTCGGGCAGGATGTGGCTTCCGCAGCGTCCCTCTCCCCTGGGAAGGCACGCTTTCCCAGTGTTATCCAAGAGTTCACGGTGTGGGTATATGGAACAGCAGTTGAACTCCCTCTACGCAGATCTTCCGCCCCAGCAGTTGGGGGTCTGAGAGTCTTGCGTAGGGCGCTGGATGCGGCAGCAACCGATGGCGTTTTCCATGGGATCCCCTAACGTCGTCACGTCGACGTCACGTCGAACGTGAGCGACTGAAGGGGAACGTCTCGGTTACTGATGTAACCCTCGTTCCCCGAAGGAGGGAACGGGAGACGTGACGTCCCGCCGCCACAGTTGCTGACCATCACTGTACGGCCGTCTCTATCTCGGCTCCTCAGCGAAAAACAATGAGTGCGTGCGTCCGCTTCCTGTTTATACCCGCGCTGCGGGGTGGGGCGCGTGACGCGTTTCACGCACGCCAACGTTCATTGGCTTGTTCTGTAGACACTCGAAGTTGATAGGGCTCCCTGAAGTGATCCCCTAACGTCGTCACGTCGACGTCACGTCTCCCGTTCCCTCCTTCGGGGAACGAGGGTTACATCAGTAACCGAGACGTTTTCCTGTATTTTTGATCAAATACATGCAGTCTTGTGAGCACAAATAGCTTTGTACACAGTCCTTTAACAACAATCACAGTCTTGAGCCTTCTTGTTTATTTCGCATGTGGAATTTTAGCCCATTTTGCAATGCAAATTTGTCCCAATTACAGAAATTTGATGGAGTGTGTTTAGAGTGCAATTTGCAGGTCAAACCACAGGTTTTCACTTGAATTCAGGTCTAGGCTCTGGCCAAGCCATTTCCAAAATCTTTATTAAATACAAATAAAAGACTAAAATGATTGTAATAAATCAACTGCGAATGCTAGAGCCAGAGCCAATCTGAGGCATGTAGGTGTCTTTTGTAGATAATGAACCAATCAGAACTCAGTCAAGGTGGGTGTTCGTTTTAAGTGCTCTGAGCGGCAAAGGAAAGACTCGTATGAATGCTACGAGAACTTACTCTTTCTTACACACTCATCTGGGAAAAAAATGACTACTACATTTACTGATTCTGGCCTTTATTGCTGCAGAGACACCATTATGAGCTCTGATTCTGAAAAAGGCCACAATCAAAACAGATAAAACTGTGAGGCGTCAATGATTAATGACAAAATGAGTGTCAACAACCTCTATTTTGCACCACAAGATTTTCCCAATGAGACCAACATATTAGCAGTTACCAGATGCATCAGACTGTAATACTTTGAATAATTGCATTACTGCGTAAGTAATAATTAAGTTATTGTGTAACAGAAGACAGACCCAGTCATTTCAAAAGTGACTTCCTAAGACATCACTTGATTAGCTGGAAAGGGTGATGGGAATTCCCACTTATTTGAAAGAAATTAGCATTCAAAACGTTAGATAAGACAAATATGACAGAAAAAGTAACCTCAATACAAAAACAAAACAATGAATCAACAGTGATGTATTCATGACTTATGGTCTGTTCTGCTACAGTGCTTTCTCTATCTCCTTAATTCTTTGAATACTTTATCCTCAATATTTCTATCACTATACAATACTAAATTGCAGTGGTCTTCAACTGTGGAGGCGGGGACATTAAGATGGGTCGCAAGACTAGTTCACCAAAAAAGATTCTGTCATCATTTGGGAAATAAAAGAAAATCTATTGAGGGTGAGTAAATGACTAAGAATTTTAATTTCCTGTTTAAGGAAATTAAAATTAATTTTTCTGTTTAAAAATGAAAATTCTGTAATACTCACCATCAAGCATGGATTTCTTTCTTCTGCTGAACACAAAAGAAGATATTTTGAAGAATGTCGGTAACCAAATGTAACCCATTGACTTCCATTGTATAGAAATAAAATACTATGGGGCCCGTCAACTGTTTGGTTACCGACATACTTCAAAATATCTTCTTTTGAGTTCAGCAGAAGAAAGAAATTAATACTTGAGGGTGAGTAAATAACTTTCAAATTTAAATTTCTGGGTGAACTATCCATTTAAGGTAGCAAACTGCAGAGTAAAACAATGTTAAACAATTGTGCAAAGCAAAATAAAAGACCATGTTTCAAATCAAACTGTATGGTATTTTAGTGCAAACTCATCTGTTTTTTTAAAATATCTTAAAAACTGTGAACAAAAGGTGAAAATAAAATACAGCTTAGAGCATTGCTTCATGATTTGAAGAAAAAATGTGATTAAAACATATTATTATTCAAATTATGTTGTAAAGTTCATGGTGATTTTAATACTTTTAATGTGGATTTTAAAGACCTTTTGGTGCTGTGCTGGGTCACCACATGATGTTCAAGGTCAACTCTGGGTTCTGAACCAAAACCAGTTGAAACCACTGCGCTAGTTGGGCATATATGGTGCAATGTCAGTGGTAGAAAGAGTTGTGTGTGTGTGGCAATTCAGTTCTTTAATTGGCTTAGATAACAGAGAGGCCAAACAACTCAACTAGTCTCAAGTCAAAGTTGTTTCTAGTTTTAGGATAAGCTAGACACCACTTTCAAGATAAACGTATGTTGAGATAGTTTATAGGAGCCAGCTTGAGACAAGGAGAACAGGAGCTGAAGAATGGAGCTTTATAGTCGCACAAGTGCAAAAAGCCTCTCTCTATAAACACTGAATAGATGAACTGCATTTACAACAGATTTACAGAAACCCCTCCTCCAAGTCTTCTTAGCAAAACTAGTATTGTACCGTGAGATGAGGTGTTGACATCTGGTGAGATTTATCACGGAGGATACTCGCTATTGTTGGGTTGTTGGGTCGCATTATTTAACGTGTCTGTTCTTGAAGGAAAAGCTAAAGCTTGTAAACAACTGAACAACAGAAGTCAAGTCAAGTCAAGTCACCTTTATTTACATAGTGATTTTTACAATACAAATTGTTTCAAAGCAGCTTTACAGAGATAACCTAGAGATAAAGTCTCAAATGTCATCTTGCTTAAAAGGGATTTAAAGTGAAAGTTCACCCAAGCATAAAAATTCTGTTGTAATTTACTCAACCTCATTTCATTCTTTCTTCTGCAGAACACAGACATTTTGAAGAAATGTTGGTAATACTTTATTTTGATGGTCCCTTTTGAACATTCTGGTGATTATAAATAACTTTGCAACTACATGTCAACTAACTCTCATTAGAGTATTAGTAGACTGTCTGCTTAATTCTGATAACTCTTTATTGTGATGCTCCTCCAACAGACAGTCTACTGACTATAAGTAACTATGCAACAATGTCAACTTATTCTAACCCTAACCCTACCTACTAATACTTTACTAATACTTTAATGACAGTTAGTAGACATGTAGGTGCAGCGTTACTTATAGTCAACAGAATGTGTTAAAGGGACCATCAAAATAAAGTGAAACCGAAATGTTTTTTAAAAGAATGTTTGAGCATACAATGAAAGTAAGTGGGGTCCAAAACCATATTGGAACCCTTTGACTTTCATGGTATGGACAAAAAAAATGTCTAATGCCCCGTTTACACGAAGGGAAGACGCAGATATTTCCCTGTGGGTTGGCCTCTCATTTACACCAAAACCCCGTTTTAATCACAGAAAATTATTATTTCTAAGTGGAGATTTCTGATAATGCTGGTTATGTGTTGGCGTGTTAACTGGGAGAAACAGGGTTTTAGGTTCTCAAACATCACATTATGCGCCAGAAAATGCTTAACGTCATGTGAACGTCCAGTTTGGCATAGTTATGATGGCGCTCGACAGCGTATTTATGCGGATTGATGTAAATGACAACTTTCTTGAAAACGATGTTGTGTGCACAAAGTTATTATTGAAAACGGAGGGGGGGGGGGGGGGGGGGGGTACGATATTCGTTTCTCGAAATACCTGGCTATGTGTAAATGTGGCTCAATCCCAATTCACCCCTTGCCCCTACCCCTTGTTTTCGAGTGTACCCCTTGGCCCTTAAATCAGAGTTACAAGGGCCAAGGGGTTGAAATATTCCCCTACGAAATGGAACAACCTTTCATGAACCCAATACGTCATCAGTCGTCAACGATAGCTCTGACTTTACAGAAGAGACGAGTTTTTACAGGATTTCTCCATGACAACGACTGACAATGAGCGCCGCTACTCTTAACTTTGAGGAAACATGATGATTATAACGTTACTTCCTCGAAATGTATGTCTTTTCTTTTTCAGAAAGGTAATTTATTATACAATTTCTTAATTTAAATGACTATATTATTATTTTAAGAGTAAATAAAGTGCATGGTGGTGTCATCTTAGACTTAGACTTAGAAAACTTTAATGTCCCCGAAAGGCAATTTGTTGTACAATACAGGCATATTGACACATAATCTACAACACAAACATTATCCATATGCACAATGTCATAAATAAATAAAATAAATAAATAAAACCACTTCACATTACTTCACATATGTGACCGCTCACGGAAAGTAGGGACACAAGTCGGTTCTGGGGCATTTTGAGTTATTCATAGATTCTGAAAGTGTAGTCTCCAAGCTTTCCAACGATGTGTAACACGTGGAAATCTGATAATATTTGGAGAAGTTGATGCCATTTGAAGGTAGGCACTTAAAAAAGCTAAAAGGTTAGATAACGGCCTCTAAACATTGTGCAGTTCTTACCTCTCTCTGCTGCTAGGAGTGACAATAGGGCTCATTTACAAAACCAGCAACAACACACAAAGACCAATATGCCATACATATAACGCAAAACCAGCAACAACACACAAAGACCAATATGCCATATAGGCCTACATATAACGCAAAACCAGCAACAAGACACAAAGACCAATATGCCATACATATTACGCAAAACCAGCAACAAAACACAAAAACCAATATGCCATATACATATAACGCAAAACCAGCAACAACACACAAAGACCAATAAGCCATAGGCCTACATATAACGCAAATAGTGTGCAACGCGCGTGTGGCCAAAATGTCAACAATATTAAAGTTTATGCAGGGGGCAAATGCCTGCTGGCATTTTTCTTTAAGCAGTCATGACAGGAATTTTCTAGTGCTGGGCAACGATTAATTTTATTTTATCATGATTAATCGCATGATTTTCTTGCAATTAATCGCGATTAATCACATTGTTACGCGCAAAATTGAACAATGAATTCTAAAGTAGTGTATTACGCACTTTCGATTTAAATGTACTGCTATACACACAAAAGTGCAATAACGTGTGGTTTACAAAAACTTTAAACAAATAAGGTGCTTTTATACGTCAGCAGTATTCCCTTTACACAGTAGCAATAAAATATTTATTGTAAATCTCAACTTAAACATTAATGTAATTGAGCGTCAGCGTCAGTTCTGGCAGGCCAGATAGTCAAGATGCTGTTAATGCTATTTGCTAACAACACCATCCCGTCAGCTGATCTGCTCCAGCTGAGCCGCATTAGCTGGGTAACTCCCCTCGCTGCTCAATGGCCAAGCTCAAACAAGGCGCCCTATTTAAAGCTCATGCAGCTTTGCTCGCTTCTGCTGCCCGCCACCTCCCCAGCTCCTCCTTATGCATAATGTGGCATTTGCTTATGTCATGTTGCCTGCTCTGTTCACAGGGGATATTTTAGCTCTCACAGTCCTAAACTGTGTGAGCGTTCCCTAATGCTGCTGCTGCTGTCCTCTGGCTCTCTGCTATTTCATGGTGCTCATGAAAGGTCAGAGGACTCCCTGAACAGAGCCATACCGCCAAATTTTAATTCAGGAACATCAACTTGTTTGCAATCTATTCAATAAAATTTCTTAAATAAAACATTTTGTCTGTGTGTTCTTGACTTAATGGACCTGACAGAAATAAAATAAAATATTAAAACAAAGCTGTTTGCCACTGCCGGGGCATTACCTTTTATCTAGCTTGTTAAAAGGAGTCCAGTTTTCTTGTTTTTTTTCTGAACAGGTATTAACAGGTATCTTGTACCAGGGAGCAGCAGAAACAGTCTATGTAGTCAGAGGTCATGACCACTACTACAGATATAAGTCGACAAACCTTCTCTGATAGTAGCTTGGGTTTGGTCATGCCATGGTTTCCCACATACACTAAGATTACATTAAACAGAGGTAAAGCCTAATTTATACTTCTGCGTCAAACTTACGTCGTACCCTGACGTGCACCTCTCCAAAAATATAGCTGCGCGTCAATTCTACGCGTAGCGCAAGCGTTGATTGCTAGAACTGCTCCCCGGGTTTCACATGCTCCCTCTGCATGTGTAATTGCGCGTCAACGCGGACAACGACACAGAAGTAAAACCAACGCGTAGTGTATAGCATATAGGCTTCAGCATAAGTCCGACGCAGAAGTATAAATCAGCCTTTAGTGAGGTGAAGTGGTCGAGCACAAGGTGCAGCGACAAGCGGGTGTGTTCTGTGAAACTGTTGCGGTCATGCTCGCCTCACGCCCGTGCCTGCCCGTTGCCGGAGTTGAATTGTCTATAACGTTTTGTACACGACGCGCAGCACAAATCATTGGAAGAGAGACTGATCCTCGGCTCGCTGTTTGTGAGTTTACAGAATCTAAATAGTTACCAGGACATCAACAGGAGGGAATTCACATGGCAGAGCATCCCCGCTAAACTACACGCAAGCTATCAGGTAAAGTTATGCATAATTTTAATTTAAGCTAAAAAGGCTACAGCTGTGTAGTGCACAGAAGCTGATGCCATGGTTACTATCCATAGAGCGCCTGTCATTCACTCGCAAAGCGCTGTCTCCCTTTCTGTTCACCTGAGAGAACCTGCCAAAGCCTCTCTCCACTGCTGGTTTGCTTCACTGCTGTGGGTTATTTGCTGGCTGACCAACATCCCCTCCTGTGATCATGGTTTGACTGTAGGCCTATGTGTATTCAGAGCCAGTGAGCAACGGACTTTCAAAATAATAATTAAAAAAAACTGCGTTAACGTGCAATAAAAAAATTGTCGGCATTAATTAATAAATGCGTTAACGCGACAATAACGCACTATCTTGCCCAGCCCGAGAATTTTCCAAATAATCATATTTCACCTCCTCAGATTACTGCTGCAAATCTCTTTAGAATCAGAATCAGAAAGTGCTTTATTGCCAAGTGTGCTTGCACACACACAAGGAATTTTCTTTGGTACTGAAGCTTCCAGTGCATATATACAGATACAAATACAACAAGAAACCGTAATATAAATTATAAAAATAAAATTATAAAAAATATGAAAATACTATAAAATAGAAAATAGAAGGCCACAGTTGGGTTTAGTCAGAATAAACATTTACGGATTATGAACATATTTACAGTATTTTGAATAGTATGAATAAATATAAATAAAAATAAAAATCACCTGAGTTTAGAAGATATTGCACTAAACATTGGGAGTATTGCACTTACAGGCATATGACTTGGGAGGTAAGTTAACTGTTCAGAAGGGAAATGGCCTGTGGCAAGAAACTGTTCCTGTCCCTAGATGTTCTTGTGGCCAGTGATCTGAGTCTCCGTCTTGACGGTAACAGTTTAAACAGGTGGTGTCCAGGGTGAGTGGAGCCATTTTTTTTTACCTGCTCTCTTCCTCATTCTGGACGAGTACAGGTCCCGGAGGGTTGGCAGTGGGGCACCAATAATCCTCTCCGCACTCCGAACTGTCCGCTGTAGTCTCCTGATGTCTGATTTGGTAGCTGAACCAAACCAGACAGTGATGGAAGTGCATAAAACTGACTCAATTATGGCTGAGTAGAACTGAATCAGCATCTCCTGTGGCAGGTTGAACTTCCTCAGCTGGCGAAGGAAGTACAGTCTCTGCTGGGCCTTTTTCACAATTGAGTCAATGTGAACAGCACTGTGGAAGCAGTGGAGTCATTCAGGTCCTGAGAGATGATAGTGCCCAGGAACCTGAATGACTCCACTGCTTCCACAGTGCTGTTCATGATGGTGAGTGAGGGGAGTGCTGGGCTGTTCCTCCTGAAGTCCACGATCATCTCCACTGTTTTGAGCGTGTTCAGCTCAAGGTTGTTATAACTGCACCAGACAGCCAGCTGTTCAACCTCCAGTCTGTAAGCAGACTCGTCACCGTTTTGGATGAGACCAATGACAGTGGTGTCGTCTGCAAATTTCAGGAGCTTGACAGTGGGGTCTTTAGAAGTGCAGTCATTAGTGTACAGGGAGAAGAGCAGTGTAGAGAGAACGCACCCTTGGGGGGCGCCAGTGCTGACTGTGAGAGTCCTGGATGTGTGTTTCCCCAGTCTCACGAGCTGCTGCCCGTCCGTCAGGAAGCTGGAGATCCACTGACAGATCGAGGATGGCATGGAGAGCTGGGTCAGTTTGGCTGTGAGAAGTTCAGGCATGATGGTATTGAAGGCCAAACTGAAGTCCACAAAAAGGATCCTTGCATAAGTCCCAGGTCTGTCGAGATTTTGCAGGATATGATGCAGTCCCATGTTGACTGCATCATCCACAGACCTGTTTGCTCTGTAAGCAAACTGAAAGGGATCCAACAGGGGTCCAGTGATGTCCAGTGATGTCCTTTACACCACTTTCTTATGTGCGTATACACACACACAAATGAAATGTCCGCAAGCACAGTATATCATCAGCAGGTTCAGCATCTTAAATAACGACTAAAGAGCAAATTAAGCTTAACTTACGTTTCAGAAACGTGCACGGCAGGCCTTCATTGCAGCAAAGGTCTTAACTGCATCCTCTATTCGATTCTCTGTGCCAGTTCATGTTCTATGGAGATAGTTGCCAGTCCATTAAGTCTGTTCCCTGTTCACAAAACGTTCCCCATTCAAAGCAATCGGGATGTCACATATGAAACAGCCAGCCACCACTGTCAGCGAGCCGAGCCGCCGTATTCAAGCACCGAGGGCGCGCGCGCCGTGCCCATACCTCCGGTTCAGTTTCCCGAGCCCACAAAGTGCAGCGAAAACATTTTCGGTGTAACTGCCACGGTTCAGCTCGTCTGCGACAATCTTTGCGGCATCCATCTTCATTGAATTTCGATATCAGATAGAGCCGGCCAGAGCGCTGCATAATAAGTAGCCATGCTGTTTGGGGGTGGGGGCAAAAGCGCCGGCTTATTCAGTATGGAAATACTCACAGACAATGACACGCCCCTACTGCATGCTAGAATCTCAGAAAAACAAGCCGATTTCAACCTCAAAATGTACGCTTTTAAATATACCAATACTGTTATCTCAAACATGGAGAGGCTTCTTCATGATCTCAACTAACAGATTCTGCAAAAAAGCGGAAATCACCAATTTTGAAAAAAAAAACGCTTCTTTCTCATTTTGCTCGCAAGTTGTGCTGCCGACTTGTGTCACTGGTTTCCGTGACGGGTCACATATATTCTCCAATCATACCCCTCTCCCCACCGTATTTGATTGGGTTATTGCCATAGGAATTCTGGAGTATTTTGCTCGATTTGTTCTAACCTTCGGGTATCTATATCTAGAACAGAAGGGAGCTGCTTGAACTCCACTGAAAGTGGATGGGTTGTATCCATACAAACCTTGACTGCCTTCTGTGCCAATCTGGTCATATATAGTTTGTACAGGTCTACCTGTTGTTTACCAATGATTTTTCCACAGGTTTTTGAACTTGAAGATTTAACAATCTTCCCCAATTTGTTCCTATGGGTAATTTTTGAATGTCCATACCAGCATACTATGCAGTAAGAGAGAATACTCTCAATAAAAGACTTATAAAAAAGAGTCAGAATTTTGTTATCAACATTAAAATAATGAAGTTTCCTTAAAAAATACAAACGTTGTTGGCCCTTTTTAAAAACGGCATCAGCACATTGATCCCAGGATAATTTATGGTCAATGATAAGACCGAGATATTCCGTCACCATCTCTATCTCCTCTCCTTTTATCAGAGTCGGAGTGGGTGAGGGCGCCCTATGTCTAAAATCAAAGACCAGCTCTTTGGTCTTGGACGTATTCAAAAGCAACTGGGAAGCTTCACACCATTCAACAAATTCATGCAACACTGGACCATGTTCCGTTTCATCTTGCTCCAGTAAACTAATCACAGCAGTATCATCTGCAAATTTAATTATATGACGTCCTTGGTAACAACTGCGACAACAGTCAGTGTACAATATATTTAGTAGTGGTGACAAGACGCTACCTTGTGGTATCCCAATTGAAGTGAAGCGGACCCCAGATAATGTGTTCCCCACCCTTACTTGTTGTGGCCGCCCACTCAGGAAATCCCAGATCCATTTAATTAGTTGTGAGTTTAGATGGAAATTGTCTCTAAGGCCCCATCCACACTACTACGTTTTCGTTTAGAAACAGAGACCTTTTGCTACTTTTGCACCTCCCATCCAGACTAAAACGGCAAAAACTAAGACCTAAAACGGAGAAGTTTAGAAACGCTGTAGACCCGTTTTGCGTTTTGAATCTCCGGAGGGCGTTTTAGTGAAGACGGGTCAAAACGGAGGACTTTAGAAACGATGACGCAGACGCTCGGCTCTCTGGTTGGGTGTCATCAGTCATGGCGTATCCTTCCCTGATGCTATAACGTTAACTGCCGGAGGCAAGCTATTATTCCAGAGATCTGTGACAATTCCCGTGCCGTGTGCTGTGGCGGTATCGACCGTACATGGAGCGTCGGTTTTGGGTTAAGCCGGGAAGACCCAGTGCATCGTGGGATAATTTTATCAATGAAGTTGTGGTTCCTGAGGAATGGCGTTTACACCGGCATGCGCATGCCCAGTGTAGGTGAATTGTCACGTGATCCGCATTTTCAGTCGTTTTAATGTGGACGGAGATCGCAGCTAAAACGCTGGTGTGGACGGAGTTCGTATTCGTTTTAATTCTCCGTTTCTAAACTAAAACGCAGTAGTGTGGATGGGGCCTAAGTCTGTTTGCTAAAATTTGTGGGTGGATTGTATTGAATGCTGATGAAAAGTCTGCAAATAAAACTCGAGCATGTGTTTTACAATCTTCCAGGTGCTTATACAGATCATTTAAAAGCACTACAATGGCATCGTCCGTCCCCCTCCCAAATCTATAGGCAAATTGTAGAGGGTCAAGGGCGTGTTTACAAGAGTTCATGATGTGTGTTTTAATGATCCGCTCAAGTGATTTAACTAAGAGAGAGGTGAGGGCGATGGGCCTATAATCCTTGGGTGAGGATGGGTGGGAGACTTTGGGAAGGGGGTCACAACTGCTGTTTTCCAAAGCAGTGGAACCACCTGGGTGTCCATTGAGTGCTGTAAGAAGGAACAAAAAATTCCACTTAATTGGGCCGCACAGTGCTTCAGCACTCTGCCTCCAATGTTATCCGGCCCCGGGCTTTCTGTACGTTAGTCCTCTCAAACACTTGCTGGACCATCTCCTCCTTAATGATCAAAGTGCTCTCCATCCCAGCATCGTCTATCATAATCTGTTGCCAGGCAGAGACATTATTACTATCATTTATTTCAAAGCGGGTAAAATGTTCATTTAAATTGTTGGCCAGAGCAAACGATGCTGTGTTATCCATAAAGTCAATTTTTTTCCCTGTCTTAAAGGGGGCGTTGGCCATCAACTTTATACCAGTCCATGCAGCCCTTGAATTCCCCATAGACAGGGTACTCTGTACCTTGTTCTTGTACTGACACCTGGCCTTATAGATATCCTTATTGACCTTCCTTTACATATCTTTTCTGTTCTGTAAGCTTCCTGAAGACTCTCTTTTTCTCATTTAGTGTGTCCTTTAGTTCCTTTGTCACCCACGGTTTATTATTTGGGTACACATTGATGGTCTTAGTTGGAATGACCGCACTCACACAAAAGTCTATGTAGCCCGAAAATAGCCTCTGTCTGTTCGTGCAAGTCAGCTGAAGAGTCCTCGAAGATGGTCCAGGATGTACACTCCAGGCATCCTTTCAACGTCTCTACACTGTCCTCATCCCACCCCTGGATCTGCTTTTCCACAGGCTTAATACTTTTCAAAACCTGTTTATAAGTGGGTCTTAGAAGGACTGTGTTGTGATCTGAGCCACCCAAGGGGGCCCTGGCACTGGATGAGAATGCCTTGGGGATGGAGCCGTAGTATAAGTATAGTATACTGCGAATAGGTAGACAGAGTTTTTTTTTGAGCGTACAGTTATTAAAATCCCCCATTATAAACTTGGGCGCATCTGGTGAGATTTCATCCAATTCTTGGGTGATATTAAAAATAATGTCTGCTGCCTTGTTTATGTCTGCTCTTGGATGTATATAGAAAACAGTCAGAAATATTTGTGGGAATTCACAGGGAAGATAAGAGGGTCGCATAGAAACTGATAAAAGTCCAATATCAGAAGTGCAGATCTTTTTTCTTACCACAGTCGTTTTGCACCATCTGTTGTTTATCATGACGCACACTCCGTGTTCCTTGCCTGTTGCCTTGCTGCATCGGTCCAAGCGCACTATACTAAATTCGTCAGGACAAACCTCGGAGTCTGGCACGGTATAATTTAGCCAGGTTTCAGAGAAGGCTAAGACACAGGCTAAGACACTAAGACACTGTAATCATAGATTTACTATTTAGATTTGCTCGCAACTCGTCTGCTTTTCTTTTTAACGATTGGACGTTGGAGAGAATGATACTTGGTAATGGAATTTTTGTTTTCCTCTTCCTGAGTCTTCCTGAGTCTTTGGCGCACTCCTCCCCTCTTCCCTCGTTTTCTCTGGTATTCCTTGTCATTGAAAGTTCTTGTTATCTCCGTGGGTATGTTTACATCGGTATGATTCCAATCGCCCTCGTAGGCGCTCAGTTGTAAGACAAAGTCTCTGTTGTAGCATACATGTAACTCCGCGTTGCTGAATGGTTCACTTGCCACGCTGATAACAAACAGTATCGACCCGACTATTAAAGCCCGCTCCCATACGCGACTCATAGTGACTTATTGTATCGTTCTGTAAAACAGTGCATCTAATAATGTTTTGTACTGAAAAATATTTGCAACAAACAACTAATCAAACAAACAAAACGGACGAAAAAGATAGCCTGTACTGCAGGTCGCCACTGTGCAGCGCCCCTCCCATCTGGCGCTAAATTGAAATGTTTAACCGTTTGCGAAGCCATCTCGCCGCTGATTCGCAATGCATTCTGCAAACTTTCTCGTAGCCCTCCGTTCAGTGTGCCTCTGAAAAATCTCCGTTTCGAGGGCTATGTAGCCCTACCCCTCTATCTCAACAAGAATCGGGACACCCTACCCCTTGACGTGAACGCGCAAAACGGAGGGGTAGGGCCAAGGGGTGAATTGGGATTGAGCCTAAGGGTGCTCCAAAGATGATTTTTGGGGCAAATCATAATCACATGAAGCAGTATCGGCGGATACCGATAAGAAGCAGTATCGGCTGATACCGATAAGAAGCAGTATCGGCGGATACCGATAAGAAGCAGTATCGGCTGATACCGATAAGAAGCAGTATCGGCGGATACCGATAAGAAGCAGTATCGGCTGATACCGATAAGAAGCACTATCGGCTGAAGCAGTATCAGCAGTATTATGACCAAGGTAAAGTCACTTGTTTCGTTGTTAAAGATTGAGTTAGCTCACTTCCTTCTTGCAATCCTTCTGGCCCAGTGCCATAATAAGGCGAGGCTTTACCTAGGCTGGCTCAACCTCAGTAGGTTTACTGTTCCTCTCTGCATATGACGTCACTGTTTGAGTGTTACTTTTTACCCCTGGCTGTAGGCGTGCTGGACTTCCTTCATAATGTGTGTTAAGTGTTCCCATGCATCCACACCACATAACATATATGGAAGAAAATGCAATTTACTGTATGCTCACACATTATAAATGATCTTTCTTGAAGAGGGTGTGAGCGTGTTTTGTTTCTTTAGCATGTTACTACAAAATTCTTCAGAAAAGGCTTGTGAAAATGTTTGGTTGGTTAGTATGACACAATTCCTGCTTATAAATGGCAGGTGTCATCTGAGATTCTATCCCCCTGACTCAATGACTGATCAAAAACATAGAAAAATCGCAAAGGAAGTACATTTGGTTAGTATGAATGAAATTCGAACGTACTACTGTATATACGCCATGTTGTTGCTGTCGATGTGACCTACTAATAGTGACCTAGAATAGTAAAGTGTCAATCAGATGTACACTTCAGAATCTCACCGGAAGTAGAAATATTGGAGTAAAATGGCTTCTTGAACAAGAAAAAAAGTTGGGCGGGACTTGATTTTGTCCATGGGAAAATTATTGGACGGTTGTGGTTTTGCTATTGGTTGATCTTATGTGAGTGACAGGTTGCCCCGCCCTCATGCCAGTAAACACATTATCAATGAAGAGAAGAGATGAGCTGCAAGAGGGAGGGGAAGTTATTTTGATTCAAGATTACGAGAGAACATGATTTTCTTTTCTTTCATTTTTTTGACGTGTATGATAAATCATTTATAATCAATACTGCAATATTCCATAAAAAACAAGAATTGTCAATTTTGCCATCTTTAAATTTGCACAAAACCACTGAATGCATCTTTAAGACAAAATAGACAGACAATATTGATATTGTTACGATGTAGTTTTGTGTCCTGTCATGTTTAGTGGTCCCCTGTCTTGTCATTTAGTTATCCCAGGTGTTTCTTGTTATCTCCGCCCCCTTGTTATCCCTCATATGTCCCTGATTATTTGAGCCCTGTGTTTCTGCCCTGTCTTTGTGAGTTCTTGTTAAATGTTAAACGCTAGTGTCGGTCGTTCATGTATCCTGTTCCTGAGTCCTGTCTGTTTAATAAAGAGTGTGTGTGCTGCATTTGGATCTTCGCCTCTCTGCTTCAACCGCACCTTCGTTACAGATATGTACTAAAATCATTTCTAAGAAAAAATAAAATAGACTAAATGGAACAGATCAATTTCCATTAATACAGTGTCATTACCTGGAATGGCATTAGCTGTTCAAGTCATGTAATTGAGTTGCATGAAAATAAATCCACTGTTATGAGGAAACAGCAATGCTAGATGATTTCTAATGTAATTATATAAGTCATTATTTATTCTTTGGAGGCACCTGTAACATTAAATTAAAACTGTGTCTTTTATTCAGAGAACACACTGGCCTTTTTTAGTGGCATTCAACTGAACATAGTAGTTTATTATTAATTTACATGATATGCCAATTTATTAATAAAACTAATTACAATTAATCACGCGAAGGTGAGAAAACAACAATTCAAAATATGATAATTGTTCTCTTACGAGAGTATCTCTCGTACTGCGTAATATCTTACGCTATGGGGAAAACTCTTTTCCACGAGATATTGAAGCCAAAAATTATCCTTAATTTTTTATTAATGTAAAACGCTTTGCGGCAGCAAGCAGACATAGGCGAGACAGCTCGCGCGCCTATTGGCTGCCCTGCGGCAAAAGCAGCAGCCTATCGAGAGAGGCTCTGCGTGACGTCACGACAAATGGGGGCCTTTCGCGCCCATATCGTCACGTCCCGCCAGAAAGGGCGTGGTCTCGCCCTATAAATGGGCTCGATAGCTGCTCTTACGTTGATTTTCATCTCTTCAGCGAAGCCTCCCGCATCGCTGGGTCCAGAGTGAGAAGCCGCGCCGTCGACTTGTAGCCTTTCAGCGGGATGTGCCATCGAGCCTGGAGTCGCTGGCCTCGCCGCCTTCAGCCGCCGTACCTGCTGCGCTTTCCGGCGTACATATCCTTTCCTCTGCTTAGAGTGTGTGTGATTGCATTATCTGCCTTTTTTCCCACCCCTCTAAAAGAGCGGCGTCTTTTTAAAGATGCCTTCCTGTGGTTCTTGCCGAGCCCCACTCAGTGATGAGGACCGCCATGTCATCTGCGTGTCCTGCCTGGGTGAGGATCACGCGGCCATCGCGCTCGCTGACGGCGGATGCCATCATTGTGAACGCTTGCCTATGGTGACTCCACGGACTCGCCTAGCTTCGTTCTCCGAGCCCGCATCCCAGCCCGCCGTGATGCCGCGCCGCAAGAAGCGCCGCGCCCAGCGCGCGCCCGAGCTATCTCCAGCCCGCCAGAGCTCGCCGGTTCGCCCACCAGCTTCGCCGGCTTCGCTGGAGTCGCTCCCGGACGGACATACCGCCGCATACGCCGTCGAGTTGGACGACAACACTGAGGCATGTTCTCTTTTGGCTTCGGATAGCGAGGATCGGGCGAGCTCCGTGGACCTCCCCTCCGCTAACGTTTCCCGCCAACCCTCTGGGAAGAGAGCCGGCATTGAGGCTGAGCTGATGCGTCTGCTCACCCAGGCCGTGGAAAGCATCGGCCTCGATTGGGAGGCGCCCACGCTGCCGCCGCGTAACAGGCTGGACGGACGCTTTCTCAGGAAAGACGAAGCTCCGTCACAGTCGAGACCCGCGCCCTTCCTCCCTGAACGGTGAGAGACATTCGTGGCTGACGCTATCCGAGATGACGGAAGCTGAGCGCTCCGTGTTCCTCGACGCACCGCGCTCTCGCTCTGCTGGACGCCGCCCCTCTCAGCGCGGGCCCCGGCCGAGGATTGAGATAAAGCCCGAGGTCTCAAGGCCTTCCTAGTCTCTCTAGGAAAGCGACGGAGTTCAGTTCCCGCTGCGGCCGGAATTTCACCAAAACTTCTCGCTCGTTCAGTTCCAAGCAATGTGACTGTTCCAGTGTATTTCGCAGTGAGCAAGCAGGTTCCACAGCCCGCTTTCCTGCGCACAAAGGTCATCGTTTCGGCTACCCAGCAGCGCCGCCAGGCCCGAGATCAGACACCGCGCTCTCGCTCTGCTGGACGCCGCCCCCCTCAGCGCGGGCCCCGGCCGAGGATTTAGGTAAAGCCCGAGGTCTCAAGGCCTTCCTAGTCTCTCTAGGAAAGTGACTGTGTTCAGATCCCGCTGCGGCCGGATTTCCACCAAAACTTCTCGCTCGTTCAGTTCCATGCGTTGTGACTGTCCCAGTGTATTTCGCAGTGAAGCAGCCGGTGTCTCAGACCGCTTGCCTACGCACAAAAGCCGTTTCTATGGCTACCCAGATAAATCCAATAAAGAGTGCATTTTCTGGTATTCCGGCCACGGCCGATGGTGTTATGAGTGTTGTAAGAATGCCCAGTCCCCAGTGCCCATTCCCACACCCAGACACAGCCCGCCACGGTGCAGGGCTAGCACACATAAAATCGACTCAGGTCGATTGTGCAGACTATGTAGTGAACGTGCCCATACAATGCCCGCTTACACTACACACTGCGTGTCCCTTGGTTTCTGTAAAAACGAAACCAACACACATTCAGTCGGCTCTGGCCGAAAGTGTTCTCAGTGCAGTAAATGTGCCCGCTGTCCCGCGCCCGCATCCTCTCACTGACACGCCGAATCCCACGGGATTCACCCCCCGCTCGCTTCCTCTGCGCAACCCGTCATAGAGAAGCTGAGCGCGGCCAGGCTGCCCGCTATGATCAGCGCGCGCCTCGCACGCTGTAAACACAGCAGCGTTGACTCAGTCAGTGCGAGCTGACAGTGTTCTCAGTACAGTTAATGTGCCCGCAGTCTCGCGCCCACATTCTGGCACACACGCCGAATCCCACGGGATTCACCCCCGCTCGCTTCCTCTGCACAACCTGTCATAGAGAAGCTGAGCGCGGCCAGGCTGCCCGCTATGATCAGCGCGTGCCTCGCACGCTGTAAACACAGCAGCGTTGATTCAGTCAGCGCGAGCTGACAGTGTTCTCAGTACAGTTAATGTGCCCGCAGTCTCGCGCCCACATTCTGGCACACACGCCGAATCCCACGGGATTCACCCCCGCTCGCTTACTCTGCACAACCTGTCACAGAGAAGCTGAGCGCGGCCAGGCTGCCAGCTGTGATCAGCGCGCGCCTCGCACGCTGTAAACACAGCATTGATTCAGTCGGCGCGAGCTGACAGTATTCTCAGTGTAGTAAATGTGCCCGCATTTAGTAAATGTGCCCACATTCTCTAACACACGCCGAATCCCACGGGATTCGCCCCGCTCGCTTTCTCTGCGCGTCCCGCCATAGTGATCAGCGCGCCACCTGCCTCGAACGCTGTAAACACGGTGTTGTGTTCCCAGTACACAGGGGCTCTCGAGCCGCTGTTCTGCCGCGGCCAGAGCCCAGATTTCATTCTACCCTTAGCTATTCACGCAGATGCGTGGTCAAGGCTTCCCGGGGTATCGGAATGGGTGTTGAACACTATAACGAGAGGCTATTCGCTACAATTCGCTCGACGCCCTCGCCGTTACACGGTGCGCGTCGAAACTACGGTGAAAAGCGAAGTATCTCATCTACTTCGAGCCGAGATAGCGAAACTACTGAGGAAAGGGGTTATAGAACCTTTATCTCAGGCTCAGAGCGAAGGGGGCTTATACAGCAGATATTTTCTGGTACCGAAAAAAGATGGTGGGCTCAGACCCATTCTAGATCTGCGACTGCTGAACAGAACGCTCGTGAAGCGCCAGTTCAGAATGCTTACGACCAGGAAAATCCTCGCGCAAGTGCGCCAAGGAGACTGGTTCATGTCAATAGATCTGAAAGACGCCTATTTTCAAATACAAATAGCGTCCCATCACAGGCGATTCTTGAGATTCGCCTTCGAGGGCCAGGCATATCAATACACAGTCCTGCCGTTCGGCCTGTCCCTAGCACCCCGTACGTTCACGAAGTGCATGGACACGGCACTCGCCCCCCTGAGACTTCGGGGCATGCGAGTTTTGAACTACTTGGACGATTGGCTGATTCTAGCTCGTTCACGAACGGAGCTCATAGAACACAGGGCCGCATTACTCGAGCACCTCGAGGAGCTGGGCCTTACAGTCAATTGGGCGAAAAGCTCACTGCTCCCCAGTCGGAGAATTTCCTTTCTGGGAACAGTGTTGGACTCGCTATCCATGACGGCACGCCTGTCACCGGAGCGCGGATTGAATATTCAGCACGTCGCGAAATCCTTCCGCCACGGCTCTATAGTCCCGCTAGGTTTCAGAAAATGCTGGGTCTGATGGCCTCAGCAGCCTCCGTACTCCAGTTGGGCCTGCTCCGCATGCGCCCACTGCAGCTATGGCTAAAAGCACGAGTTCCCCCCAGGTCACGGACCGCAGGTCTATTTCGCCTCAGGGTCGACCTTCAGTGCATTTCGGCTCTGAAACCATGGAAAGTAACCGACTGGTATCAGTCAGGTGTGAGTCTGGGGATCCCCTCGAGTGTGAAGGTGGTGTCTACGGACGCCTCCACATCGGGGTGGGGAGCGCTGCTCGAGGGCAGACCGCTAGCTGGCCTATGGTCAGTACAGGAGAAGCTCCTTAACATAAACTGCTTGGAATTAGTAGCAGTCGACAAAGCGCTACGGCGCTTCTGTCCCCAGATAAAAGGCCACCACGTATTGGTCCGGTCGGACAACATGTCAGTGGTGGCGTACATAAATCGCCAGGGCGGCGTCAGGTCCCGAAACCTTTACAGGCTGACGGAGCGCCTTCTGGTCTGGGCTCAGCACAACCTGCTCTCGCTGAGAGCGGCGCATGTGCCTGGTCACCAAAATGTGGGACCAGACAGGCTGTCCAGAAACAACGTCCCAGCAGGAGAATGGTCTCTGCACCCGCAGACGATCCAGCTGCTGTGGGAAACGTTTGGCAAAGCGCAGGTGGACCTGTTCGCGTCCCAAGAAAACGCTCACTGCCCGAGATTCTTCTCGAAAAGCCGGGACGCGCTGGCCCATGTTTGGCCCCGCCGCCCCCTATATGCTTTTCCCCCTGTCTCACTCCTGCCTCAGGTGTTGGAGCGAATCAGGAGGGAGGGATGCCCAGTGCTACTCATAGCTCCGCTCTGGACAAACCAGTCGTGGTTCCCTGTCCTGATACAGCTGACCAGCGCTGCCCCATGGCCTTTTCCGTTGAGGAGAGACCTCCTCTCTCAGGCGGAAGGCTCGATTTGGCATCCTCGCCCGGATTTGTGGTCCCTGCACGCATGGGCCATCAACGGGTACCCCCTGACCTCCCAGAGGGAGTGTTAAACACGATCGCGCAGGCTAGAGCCCCGTCTACCAGACGGCTCTACTCCTCGAAGTGGTCTGTGTTCTCTGCTTGGTGTCAAGCGCAGGGCTTTTCACCTGTAGACTGCGGGGTTACGGAAGTACTTTCCTTCCTTCAGGAGCTACTGGATAAGGGCAG
This sequence comes from Chrosomus eos, assembly GCA_036326025.1. Taxonomy (NCBI): domain Eukaryota; kingdom Metazoa; phylum Chordata; class Actinopteri; order Cypriniformes; family Leuciscidae; genus Chrosomus; species Chrosomus eos. The sequence continues at coordinate 33,159,058 of CM070823.1, read as the reverse complement.
GACCCCTTCCACGCTCAAAGTATACGTGGCGGCCATAGCAACGTTTGCAAAACCGGTGTCTGGCCAGTCAATGGGAAAGAACAACTTAGTCGTGCGTTTCCTTAGAGGAGCTCGGAGGCTAAACCCTCCCAGGCCCCCTTCAGTCCCGACATGGGACCTTTCCACGGTCTTGGAGGCCATGAAAGGTGCCCCATTCGAGCCAATCCAGTCGTCAGACATGAAACACTTGTCTTTCAAGATAGCGTTTCTTATGGCTCTCGCTTCAGTGAAGCGCGTAGGGGACTTGCAAGTGCTTTCAGTAAGCGCGTAATGCATGGAGTTTGGACCTAATGACTCAAAGGTCATACTCAAACCGAAGCACGGCTACGTGCCAAAATCCCTCAACACACCGTTCAGGGCCCAGGTGATTTCCCTGTCTGCCCTTCTGGTTCTCAATGAGGAAAAGGACGCGAGTCTCCTTTGCCCTGTCAGGGCACTAAGGGCTTATGTGTCCCGCTCGTCCGGTTTCAGACAGACTGAGCAGCTTTTCGTTTCGTTTGGCGGCCGTGCTAAGGGACTTGCCGCTTCGAAACAGAGCCTATCCAGATGGATAGTCGGTGCCATAGCGCTGGCTTACACTTCTAAGGGCCTACAGTGCCCTTTGGGTGTTAGAGTGCACTCCACAAGAGGCATGGCCTCCTCGTGGGCATGGTCTTGCGGGGTTACCCTGCAAGATATTTGTATGGCCGCGGGCTGGGCCTCGCCGTCTACATTTATAAAATACTATAACCTGGAGGTTCCCGCCTTACAAGCTAAGCTTTTGGCGGTATAAAATTCAGTGCTATCTGCCCGCTGTGCGGCTCGGATACTGAGTTTGACCTGCGTATTGTTCACTGACCGGTACAGCAGCTCATTAAAATGTTGACACACATGTGGCCACCCAGTTCAGGCTGAATGTTCACCCTGACGGTATGGTCTATTTGTCACATGATTAGCTCCTTTCGGATGCTATTTTACAGGGAACGATGCTTCTAGCCTCTCTTCCCTCACTCTCTGTGAGTTTATGGTGATTATGCACTATATGCGCCCCGGGCTTCGGCCCCTGGGACTTTGGTGTTGGATCCCTACCAGCACGGTGTGTTGCATTGTGTTCCCCATAGCGTAAGATATTACGCAGTACGAGAGATACTCTCGTAAGAGAACGTACTCGGTTACTAACGTAACCTCGGTTCTCTCTAGAGAGGGAACGAGTACTGCGTATCTTGCCGTGCTTGGAATACGCTCTGGTTCGCTTCGGCGATGAAAACCAACGTAAGAGCAGCTATCGAGCCCATTTATAGGGCGAGACCACGCCCTTTCTGGCGGGACGTGACGATATGGGCGCGAAAGGCCCCATTCGTCGTGACGTCACGCAGAGCCTCTCTCGATAGGCTGCTGCTTTTGCCGCAGGGCAGCCAATAGGCGCGCAAGCTGTCTCGCCTATGTCTGCTTGCTGCCGCAAAGCGTTTTACATTAATAAAAAATTAAGGATAATTTTTGGCTTCAATATCTCGTGGAAAAGAGTTTTCCCCATAGCGTAAGATATTACGCAGTACTCGTTCCCTCTCTAGAGAGAACCGAGGTTACGTTAGTAACCGAGTACGTTTTATAATAAAATTTATTCATTTTTTAAAATATATTTTTATTGTATTTTTAAAAAATAAACAATTACACCAAATTAACAGGTTAAATTAGGAACTCCCTGTATAAAATAACATATTAAGATAACATTAATTTAGAAGATTATTTCCCCAATTTCATTACATGTGACCCCAAGTTTATCCCCACTTTTGGTTGAAAGTTTCATTTGTAGAAGATAGATTGCACAAAAATGAACATATGCGTAATTTTTTTCTTGCAAAAGAATAAAGGCAGATGTTTTTGTAAAGTAATTTTGAAGTCTCTGAATCATCCTTCTTGGATCTAGAGCTCAAGGCTTTAGGTTTCAAGAGCAGTTTAAACCTCTCAGGACCACTTCCTGTTTTAATGAGGAAAATAAAGCATTTCCTCAGGTCTTCCTGTGCATTAAGCCCACACTTCCCTCTCCTGCTAGGACAGAATTTTTTGAGGCAGAGGAGAGGGGGTGTATTCCGCTACATATGGAGCAATGTAAATAAAGATAGCATCCAAACACAATGAAAGATTCTCAGGGTGTAGATGACAATAATGTATTCTGTGTCTTTGAAGATAAATTCTGGATTCCATCTGGGAGTGGATCCAATGAGTGGGATATAGACTCAAAACTGTGGAGATGTGGGGGTGTTCCAGATCAGGGACTTGAAGAACACACAGGAAAAAGATGGAACAAACAGAGACGCACTCACACACTCAAAAAATCAACACCACTAACATTTGAAAAAGTGGATGGCAATAAAGCAGAGAAACCAAAAAAAAAAAAACGGACCTTCTGACATTTCAGGAAGTTCATTCTATGTATGGGATCGGTCATTGCGTTACTCCAGATGCTATAGTGGTCTCTGGGGAGGGCTGAGGGAGCAAGAAATAGGGATGGAAAGGGCAGAATTTAGAGAACTGGGAAGAAAGACACGTTTTTGGACCGAGCCAGATGCAAAACACCCACAGAAGAGCCATGTATTTGATTTCACAGAGTGTACTTTAAATGCATTATTGGCTTTACTACCAGAAATTGATACTGTGTTGATTTCATTTCACTCTCTGTAAAGCTTCCTCCTCTGTTGCACACGAGTACGTAGGCTTCAGTGTTGGCAGTAACAAACGTAACAATGCTACACTGTGAAATCTAGTTAGACTTACTTAAAAAAAGCATGCAAACCGATCGTCTTAAAAAACTAAGTGAAATAAGAATAGTATTTTGTACTGACAAATGGGTAGTAACTAAAAAGATCTGTAGAGAGTACTTGACAATTTACTTTAGATTTACTCTTGATTTAGTATAGCTACCATTGTTGTGTTTGGCATGCTGAATGTTAAAGTCTGGTTGACTCAAGCATGATCAATTGCAAGATCATTATTTGATATAAAAAATAGACTAGTTATTGATTATTGATTATCAGCTTTTAAAAGCAACCTACTTATTACTTCCCTTCCTTTAAAACCAAACAACTGTGATTTCTTGTTGCATCCCTGCATCAATAGGAGGAAAATTACAATAATATAATTGAAGTTACTAGTGCCCAACCATAGGGAACACTCATCACCATAATGGTGTTCAAACAAAAACATTTTAGCAAAACATTTTAGCAAAATGTCTCCATTGGAAAATAACATTTTGCCCACTCTTTTGCATCTTCACAGGAGATAGCCTATACATTTAATCTGATGGAAACTGTGTTCTTAGATATTGTTTTTTTTTTAAGAACTGCATGGATAATCAATTTAAGGTCATTCATCTCGCAAAGCATCACACTTTTTTTTCTATGAAAACTCCTGAGAGAGACAAATAAGGACCTAAACTGAGGCAAATGTTTATCTCTCTTGGATAGCGCTCCCTAACAACTCAGTGTACATCTCCAGTTACACTTTGCAAATCTTTGACTTTGTTTATCCTGAGGCCCAGGGCTGGAATGCTGAAGAAAGGGACTTTTGAGCACCTAGTTTTAACATTAGCAAAACATTAGCACGCTAGCATTTCACATTTTGCTTGTGGACTCCTTGCAGTGAGATCACGTTTTTCATTTTCGGATTTCATGCGACTATAGGTCATTCCTAACATGGTTGCTTTTGAGCTTAATCAGTAGAACATTATAACTTGTAGCTATTGGGAACCTAAATGGCACCAAATTGTCAGAATGACCCAAATTAATCTATTGTAAATCTCCAAAACTGGTGAACATTCATCTTATGTTGACCGTGTGAACAAAACGTGCCCATTCATGATACTCAGATCCGTTATCCATTGAGTTGCTAATGGGATCACTGGTGCTTACACAGTCGTGGGCTTTATTCATCATTTTAGAAGAACCAGAGGGAGCCAAGAACTGATTCATTGCAAGGGTTGTCTTCTTTCTGTCCACAGATTTGATTCATGTCTCTTTCTTCTCAAGAAGTAAACACTGCATCTGTGTTTTTATAGTAACAAAGATGCACTGTTCTCATCAGTGTCAGGCTAAGATCACTGACTGACTTATAACTGTATGTACAACCTCTTTTGTTGCTGTGTATATATGGCTGGATATGAGTTAAAAACAATTTTCCTTCCCAAATCCAGCCAGTTCATTCCAAATGGTGTGTAAAACCCAACATTAGTATTCGCATGGCCGTAATTATGCCATCAAGTCTGTCATAACCCTATAACATCAGATGACTAGGCAAAGTTGAGAAGGACATTATATTTTAATACAGCAACCATTGAGGTCAGTGAGGTCAGTAGGGTTTTGAAAACTTCAAAGCGAACTTCCAGAAAATGTGTCATGACAAGAAAGTGAAGAAAACTGTTTTATGAGTCAAAATCCTTGGCCAGCTTTTGTCCTTATTTCTTGAGTCTGAGGCAATGCTGGCTAATGAATGTGCTAAAACTTAAGCTTACAAGTTTACTTATTATTCCAACTCTGCACCAGAAACACACTGTGTGCAAGTGAAAAGAAGAGCACAGTCCTGTTGAGTTCTTAAGTTACTGCCGCATTATTGGACCTTCAATTGTCTCTGCCATTAAGCAAAATGTGCTATTATTCCAGTAGCTAACTATAAGCAGAGAAACAGTTTCTGTTCTATAGTAAATAATCTAAAAAATAAAAACTGACCGCAGAAGAAGACTTTTGTTTATGTTTCCTGCAGCACCCCTTGCGGATACACTGAAAAAGCAATGCCTATTGAACATTTTCCAAATGCAACAATATGTGAAATCGAGCGGAAAAGCATTTAAATTTTGCATTCACATTGTTGCGTTGAATATTTTTCTGTCCTGATGACCTTAAATGTCCAGTAAGAGATTTCTGAGAAACACTGTTGATATTTGAAATCACCAAAGCAAACATGCCCCTACCCAAAAGGATCACACCCCTCCACCCCTAAATTCATGAACACACTATGCAACACAGGATCCTCCCTCCTAATGAGTGTCTCCGCCCCTTATGCTGATTGGCTACAAGTTTGTTTTGGTGCCCGATCCGATTACCGCACCTTTAACACTAAGTCATAAGGGTCTACATGGGTCCACTATATATGTGTGTGTGTGTGTGTGTGTGTGTGTGTGTGTGTGTGTGTGTGTGTGTGTGTGTGTGTGTGTGTGTGTGTGTGTGTGTGTGTGTGTGTGTGTGTGTGTGTGGGGAGCTGCGTAACACGGGTTCCCTCATTCAGTAGTATTCATGCGGCAAAAGTGAAAGTGATGTTGAAGTGTGGCGAAATAAGAGGCGAGGGTCTCAACGTAATCTGAACATCATTGAAACGATCATTAATCGTCATTGATAATACGAGGTATAATGGTAATGTGTTTTGGCTGGCCACTTGTGATCGGCTAATCGGAAACGCGTTATAATCGACTCCCGACTCTTCTGGGAGAGGTGGAATATCTGCTATTAAATCAGCTCTAAGCCCTCAGCAACTTACACACACCTTTTACACTACAATACATTTTATCATTACAGGAAAGGTTACGAGAGCTGAGAGAAAACAAGTAAATTTTCCCCAAGCCCTACTCTGCAATAAAACAGTCTACTACACCATTTGCTGGATAACCCAAACATTTCACACATCATTCCAGCCGGAAAGAGGCAGCTGCATTTCGGGAATCCCCTGTTGCCCTGAACCTTTTCCACAGAGCAGCACACAATGAATCTGAGAGGCGACAGCAAACCAACAACTACAGATGTATCTTTAGGACAAAAACATGAAACAACGCTCTTATCGAGCATATTTATGAACATCAATATGCATTTGTATGAATAGGTTTACTCTGCTTCCCTAACAACCTAGATATTTGTATCATTATAACAGATGTTCTCAGGCATAGAGAACAAGACGTGATGTTTTTGATTAGGAGTGTGTGAGTGACCGAGGGGACGGAGCTCTGATTTAAAGAGTGAGAGTGCATTGGAGAGCACAGGGATGAACTTCCTGTGAGCTGCTCCCAACCGTTACTCATCATTCACTCATTCTGCCTTTCACATTATTGCACACGTGGTTTTGTTCATGCAGATTAAGAATGACTCTCTTCAAGAGACTGACGCAGAAGATGGACTACTTTCGCTAACCGTAAAGATTCCCGAGGTACACACCGTTTCGCAATAGCAAAAAAGGGTCTTAGTGTATTTTTGGCAAGCCTCTGAACTGTGACCAATCAGTTTTTTTCGCTCAGAAATCCAAAAGGGTTTGGATGACACATTAAGGAGTCATGTTTAAAATGCAGATTATGTGCCAAAAACTGTGATCGACAGGAGTTAATCTCAGGAAATATTCTGTGGAAATGAGTAAGACTCAAAGTCGAAATGCCATATATTTCACATATTGCAGTTTCAGTATTGAATCTCATCTGGAGTTCACCAATGTCTCAGCAACAGTCATCTTTTCCATTGAAAACAAGGCACTGGCCAAGGCAGAGCTCTCAAAACAATGGCACATTTGTTTAAAACTACAATCACATCCTCAAGTCAGTTGTTTTAAGCCCACCCCCTCACTCGAAACTCGAAAGGGTCGAGCGGCCTGCCCTGTATCACTCAACTGGGCATAGAAGTTGGCTAGGAATACACTTTTTCCAAGATAAATTCTACTTTGAAATGGCCGGACTTCCACTGGTGCAATGAGACACGAGATTATGTGTTGGGAGATGCAGACACTGACAGCCTGAGACTGAGTCACATTGCCAAAAGCTTTGTAGTTTGAAGAACGTTCCACTGTGTGATCAAATCTAAGATTACACACCAATGTCTGATGACGAATATGACTAAAACATAGTAATTTGTGAGTTTGTTAAAGGAATGTTCTGGGTTACAAGATATTCAGCATCTGTAAAATGAAAAACACATTTATAAAAAAATAATAAAATTTATTACTGCACATAATAAGCTTTTAAACTAGAACAAAATATTTTTTATGACCAGTATTTATTATATTTATGACTAAGTGTCCAATAACCAATAAGAACGGATTTGTATAGCTTTGTTTGTTTGTTTTTTTACTTACTAACAATCAGTGTTGGGAAAGTTATTTTTAAAAGTAATGCATTACAATATTACGTAACTCACTAAAAAAGAAACGAATTGAGTTACTTTTTATGGAAAGTATTGCATTATGTTACTTTTGCATTACTTTTTCTCACCTGGACTGGGCTTGCTTGTTTTTTTATAACAAAAAAATTATATTTTTGCCAAATGTAAAGGACAAAAGTGAAATCATTAAAATGAATAAGGCTCAGAAATAAAAATTGAAATAAATGCAAATTCATGCCTGTACAGTAGAGGGGATGAAACACAAATAGGATTTTATTTCAAGTGATTTATGCTTATTGGTGTGGATTATTTTAATCATAAAGTGAGATTAAATACATAAAGTATATTTGTGTAATTTAACATATTTAATTATTGCAGGTTTGCATAATATTCTGTGTTTGCATTTCATTCTTTTCATTCATTTTGAGGAATACTGAATCTATTTTTGTGCAAGTGAGATGAGTAAATGCCTCACAACAAGAACAACAATAAAATACTCATTTTAAATATTTATAAAATTTGATACAATAAATGTCAAACCTTTTTGTAGCATATCTCAGTTTCAGTTTAATTGTTACACATTGTATGCAAAGTTGTGCAATGCCAGTGTTGGATGCTATTATTTAGAGACCCTCCAAATGGAATTTCACCAAACAGATGAGGTAAAAACATATATTTAAATACAAAATAAAAAAGGGTCATGTTAATGGTTGAGTCTCTCTCTCTCTCTCTCCTCTCTCTCTCTCTCTCTCTCTCTCTCTCTCTCTCTCTCTTCTCTCTCTATATATATATATATATATATATATATATATATATATATATATATATATAGATTATTACCATTATCTGTCTATTTTTAAACCCTTCAGAATGACTTGCCCATAAACTTTCATTGGAAGCACATCAATGCACATGTGCCACATATATAATATCAGGATTATAATATCAGGATTTATATATTTTCAAAACAAATTATATTTTTTTTTGTCAAGGAATGAAAAAAAAATAAACAAGACGTTTAACTATCCTACAAAGGTAAACTTGTCTACTTGGATTTGGCAATACCTTTTTTAAAATATTAATAATATTTTAACAAAACTAGGAAATAAAAATACTACTTAAGGTTTTCAATTTCAAAAACATCCATTTATATAACATTTCTAAGTACTTGGCACTTGACAATTAGTTTTAAACTAGATTATGTTCCCTTTCCCTACCTTGGAAGAAATAAAAGGAATTACATAGTGGTCTTTTCTATTGGACAATTAAATGTGAATTAAAGGAATCATGTAGAATTTGCAGAAACTGCAGCTTCTCACGTGAAGCCACACCCTACTGAGATGTCAAGAACGACAAGGAACGTTTCTTTTTTTCCAGCCTAGATTCCAAGGTCTCTTTCCACCATAGTGGCTCGCTCAATAATGGAAATACTATAAACTCCATGACGTGCAGGTTCAATGCACCATTTCCGGGGGACATTCATGAGTTTCCAAACATAGACATCCCGTGAGTCGGCAAACGTCACAGAATTAGCATGCTTGATAACATGCAGGGACGATAAGAGTCCATGTATGTGTGGTAAGAAAAAAGAAAGAAAGAAAGACTGTCACAGGTAATTACAGCGTTTATCTCTAAATAGATTCTGGCCATTTCAAGCTCAGTCGCTGTCATCGCAATCAGTGCACAATCAAACTGTCAGAGCCGCCACACGACTGTGAACGACAAAGGAACTCAAAAACATGACACTTTTGTCACACAGCTCTTTCCTTTAGCAGTCGTATGGAGAAACATTCAAAAACTGCTTGAAGAAAACCCTCATTGTTCTCTGCCAAAGAGAGAGAGTCACTCCAGCAAAATGAGGCACTGGCTTCTCCGCCAGTTTTAGGAAACTGCTCAACAGTTTATCAAAGCAGGAGGTCTGCTTTTTTCCCAACAAACTCGTTTGACTTTCTTCGCAGCTCTTGAAACTCCAACCGCTTCAGCAGATGTGATTCTAGGAAAAGCCAATCACCGGGGAGAGGCATCGAGACCCAGAAACAACCAGCCTTCGCATGCTGGAGGCCCCTTAGTAAAGGACCGTTTTTTACAATCGCCCTCCTGGGAACTCAATATGGAGCCATGAGTGGGCTCTGGTAACTCTTGAAAGAGCGTTCAGGACGGATGATGAAAACTTTGCAGAGGTGGAGGAGGAGGAAGTATGCAGATATTAAAGACAGGAAATTGACGCTGGGCATTAGGTTTTGCTGAGAGAAATCACAGCCGGCCGTCTGCAAAACCGATCACTGGGTCATGCAAAGCGTGTGCAAACAGTGTGGGAGCTCGATGACAGATGAGACAGCAAATCAGCATGGGGAAGAGATCGGGATGTTACCTGCAACTCACTCTATAGTGTAAACAATATGTAGATATAGAATAAACATTATTGAGACAAAAAGTCATGGTGTAAGGCACATGAAGTGAGTAGGTGGAGACTTGTGTCAATGGATTTGCCAAAATAAGCATTTGTAGGCAGCAAGCAAAGCTCTTGCAATGAATCAAGAAATCAGATTGTCGCTGAGATTGTCTAATTTCCATTTGACACTTTATTTATGTATAACCATTTAAAAAGCACCTGTTTTTTGGTGATTAAAAACCTTAAAGGAATAGTTCATCATATTTACTCACTCTCATGTCGTTCCAAACATGTAAGGCCTTGTTCAGACTTTCAGTCCAAATCCAATTTTAATGTAAATCAAATTGGAATTCCGATCAGATTTAGATAGTGTGAACGGTTAAAAATCACATGAAATCCAATCTTTACAAATCCCTTTCAAGCTACATTCATACATTCATAAGTGGTTTGAAATCCTATTTAAAGGACAACTCTGGCGCAAAATTAACTTTTAGTCTAATTACACATGGGTACATAGTCAACTGTTCTGAGATTTATTTTCATGATTATCGAATGTAAGAAGTTTTTTCTTTAAAAACTGTTTAGCTTATAACGCTAGTATATGGGGCATAGAGTAATGAAAATAAAAATCGCTAGTTAATACCACTAACAAGGCTCAAAATAGCCCAACACTAACACGGTAGCATAATCAGGGTCCCTACCTGCAAACTGAAGCATTGAGAACGTTGTAAGTGTACAGACAGTTCAATAAGAAGATATTTTATAAAGACAATCCACTTCGCGTATACAGGCAGGAGCCATCTTTGGAAACCAGTCTCAACCAGTCGAATCATGAACGCCGAGCCAAGTTCTGGCTCGTTTGCATCTCACCAGCGCACTTGGCTCGGCGTTCATGGTTCGACTGGTCGAGATTGTTTTCCACATGCGAGAACCAATGAGGTTCATTCTCGTGTTACGCAGCACGTTTGAGCTTCTGCAAAAACCAATGTGGTTCATTCTCGTGTTAGACAGCACGTTTGAGCTTCTGCAAAAACCAATGAGGTTCATTCTCGTGTTACGCAGCACGTTTGAGCTTCAGCAAGAACCAATGAGGTTCATTCTCGTGTAACGCAGCACGTTTGAGCTTTAAAGAGGTGGAGCGATAAGTCATACAATTATTTCCTTTTTTATGTTAACATAATCTTAAAAAACAACATTAAACTGACATATTTTTGAGTTTGTTGATGTTTACAACACAAGTACCAGGACCCTCGGTTTTTCCATTGTATAAAAAAAACAGAGACATTTTTTTTAAATATATATTTTTTGTGTGTTCCACAGAAGAAAGAAAGTTTTGGAACGGCATGTTGGTGAGTAAATAATGAAATAAATGAATAATTATGCTGCGCTGCATGGAAAGTAGGACATTAGCTACTGTTAAAAAGTCCTGTTGTCTAGCCGTCTGAGATTGTAAGACAGGACTGGCTAAATGTTCATGATGATGATCATTGTAAAATGAAACGTTTTAATGGAGTTTTGAAGTTTAAAATATTTCTCTTGTTCTTTTGTCAAAAATATGGTAAGCATTTTGAATTAGCCAAAACTCAGGCAAGTGGCAGAAAACTTCCAGTTAACTCAACCTTTGGTGTTGCTAGCACCATGCTGTACCTGTTGACTACAGAAAGGCTGCAGGCTCAAATCTTTCCTTTGCAACAATTCTTATTATTTGAGAAGTTGTTCGAGTCAGAGAGAGACAGAGAGAAAAAGAAAGTGCTGAAATCCCTGTTCCAAATGGAGAGTTAAACCTGGATAAACATAGAGGAACTGATGTAATAAAATATAAAAAGTACTCTACTCATTCAAACCAGACTTCCTTCAATGCAGGTTCTTTTCCTGCATTGAAAATATTTTGGCAACCAACAAAATTAATCTTTGTCCTGGCAAAGGCTTATTTGGGTCTTCTCCACAATAATACATTTTGGTTTGAAAACGCATCTTTATCTCTCCGTTTTGAACTTCCATCCACATTGTTTTTGTCAATGAAGACGGAGTTTAAAGAATATGAGCTTATCCACTTTGATATGACAAGCTTGCTTTATAGCCCATCCCTTTTTCAGAAGAAACGAAGAGTTTGGTCTGTACTATTGGGGACGTATGCTTTGAAGCTACTTTTATTTAGGAGGCAAAGTACAATACAAAAAAAATTCCAGCATTCATACCCACATTTGGCTCTTACTGCATTGAGGTGACCACCTGAGAGATATTGTTCTTCACAATGAGGCTGGACGGTATGCAGAGGTCAATGCCAAACTAAATGAAAGAGAAACTTGGAAGTCTATGTTGCGTGTGATTGGACTGATGACCAAATGTGGGACATTTTACTGTAAATTCAAATATAGCTCCACACGGTGCACCTTGGAATCTGGGCCAGTAAACGCATTTTTATCTGGTATTCAGATGGATAGTCTATGAAGACTAAACAGCTGTTTCGGTCTTAAATATAACAGATAGACGCAGCATTTCTCTGACCTTGAGCGAGGCACAACAGGGAGCCCGAAGACATTATAGGACGTCACGACTGTCCTCACTGACACTGTAATACCCGTCCTCTAAACCACTATGGGGTCTGGAAAACTGGCAATCAGTACATTTCACAATGATAATGAGTGACCATGTAAACCCACTTGTTCAATATAGTCCATATAAATTGTAGTAGAAAGCAAAATGTAACCAATTCAAAAAAAAAAATCTGCATGAAAAGGTAACGTCACTGATGACTGTCAAAACAGAAATTATATTAAAGGAAGGTGGTTCCTCTCTTGGCACCGTGACTGTAAACCTAAATGAGTCCTAATGAGGAACCAGACTGTAATAAAGTGATTTGTGTGTGTCCCATCTGTCAGAATCGGCAGAGCCATGTGTTTACACACAGGACACCCCTGAGGCCGTCTAAATAATATGCAGAGTGACATAAACACACTTTAAACAAATCTAATAAATGTGACAAACTCTAACACTAACATCATAGATTAAATAAATGGCTTTAATTGGATTCTTATCAAAAAAATGTGGTGGACCTGCACATCAGCACACATTTTAGATAACCTAATGAAGCTTCATGTAATATGAAGTCAAATATAATATTTAATATGACTGAATTTACCTGACTACATTTTGCTAAACCAACAAAAGTCATTTTCATGGTTGGATCAGGTGGAGATCTTTCATGTAACAACTACAAGCATTCAATAAATAAAAAGTCAACACACTAAAATTAAAAACTAAATTTCAAATCAAAGGGATTCAAAATTCAAAACCTGCTGCTGTTCACTGATGTTTTTCACTAATGACCGCAAAGAAATCACAACCTTATTAAAAGTATGGGGTGGGGTTATAGAGCCTTAAAATTTGGGTTGGTAAGTCAAAAGTTGAAGGTTCAAAACACAAGGACGGATCCCTGTGTGAACTATAGACTCAACCTCAGGTTGCTCCAGAAGGAGTATTATCTGTAAGTGTCACGTTCAATGAAAAAGTAATTTTAACGACTAATAGAGAAGTAGGCTAGTTATCTGTGGGACAGTGAACACAAACTTCCACTCTTCCCACGCTGGATGAGGTTCCTCTAAGCGCACGCACATCTCTGAAGGTATGTGCGAGATCTACCGGAGATCATTCAACGATGAAGGTTTAATCTTACACAATAAGCCATAATGTCTCCTACCTTTCTTTTCCGGCGACGCACAGAAGCTCCCTGAGAGCAGTAAGGTAAAAATCAATCCGAGCTCAGTTGGTCCTGCCATTTCTTGTGTTTCAAACCTCGCAGGCTTCACTCCATAGTTTGAAGAGCTCTTCTTTCAGGGGGGTTTAAACGTACAGAGATCTTGCTTTCTCCTCTTCTTGAGAAAACTCGTTCGACTTGGCTGTAAACTTTGACAGCTCCTCCTCCGAGCTCGCGAAACTCGGCAGTGATAAGCCTTGTTTCAACGCGTCCGCAAGAGCGCGAGTCTCCGCAGACTGCGCGCGCGTCTCCCCAAACGGACGAGGCGGTTATAGCGCTCGCCATTGTACTATTCTGTGAAACGACACGGGGCGACTCAAGTAAATGTCCTCTAACCATGAGGAATCAACGGAGAGAAGAAGAAAGGTCCACACGTGACAATGTTTATTTTAGTAGGCTACATCACCACCAATAACACTACAAAACGAATCGTGTAAAATACAGTAGCATGAGATTATTATGACATTAGAACAAAATATGTGGATATAAAACATATATGCAGGCTATACAACTAAATTAACGATCTCTTAAATATTTTCTAATTTCACTAAACATCTCATTAAGTTTCGTGGACATTTTATAAAACATATTTTTATTAAAAAGGCTTATTATGCTATTGTAGGCTAATTTTGTAAACATAAGCAAGATTTAGACGGCAAACTGGGTGCTGTGCAGTGCACCACTAGACCATTAAAGAACTCAAACAAAACATGTCTTCTCTTTTCCTTTTCCTAGTCTCTTCTGACCGTTTTCGTTTGAATTCTACCGGATGTCCGGGATACTTGTGTGTCTCTTTCTTTTTGCCTGGAAACAAATGCCATGACGCCAAACCCCCTCATGGAAGAAGAAAGCCTTTGTGTTTACAACTGTCAATCAGCGCAACCAGGATCAACTAAACACTGGATTTTCAAGAGTATGTAAAGTTCAGGGCACCATTGTTACTTGTAAACTTGCACAACATTCTTGAATTAATAATTTATTAGATGCACTTTATAGGCTATGTGCACAAGCGTTGTTTCGAACTTCCGCTATTGTCAGAAGTCGGCATGACAGTTTCCGGTTTACGACTGTTCATCCGCATCCACAATAAACAAACAAGATGAGTGCTGCTATTGTACGAAAAAAAGAGTTGTTAAACACATCTAAGTTTCTAAGAATTGTATAGGTGGATCCATCATCTAACGCCCGTTTCACACATACCCCGTTTGCAGTGTGTGTTGCGGTGCAGGAGCAACGCGTGCTATAGTGCTTTCACATATGATGCGTTTGCAGTGAATACCTGATCCGCGGCTGTACCACAAACACATAGGCTACTTACTATTTTTATTTAAAATCCAGAAGTTTTGCTGCAACTCTTATTTAAAAAAAAGTTGTCAGCATTGCGATTCTCTTTGTACACACTCTTTAAAGGACGTATGCATGTTTAAACACAATTTAAACAACGTAAGTTAGGGCTATTATTCCATGCTTTACTTATAGTAAATTTGACCACTTGCTTGAGGAACTTAATATATCAAAATGGCAAATATTTTAAATTAAAACTTAAAATTGGCAAAAACAGCCGACTTACATGCCTTTTCTTTTGCATTTTAATTGTAATAGCCTACAATAGATCTTGCATGTCACAAAGAACTTGTTTTTCCACCTCCACGAATGAGACGAGTGTTGTTCATTATGTCGCCTTAATTGTAGTTCTCTTAAGAGAGTATCTCTCGTACTGCGTAATATCTTACGCTATGGGGAAACCTCTTTCCTCGAGAGATATTGAAGTCAAAAATTATCCTTAATTTTTAATTAATGTAAAACGCTTTGCGGCAGCAAGCAGATATAGGCGAGACGGCTCGCATGCCTATTGGCTGCCCTGCGGCAAAAGCAGCAGCCTATCGAGAGAGGCTCTGCGTGACTCATGACTAATGGGGGCACTTCGCGCCCACTTTGTCACGTCCCGCCAGAAAGGGCGTGGTCTATTTAGTGACGCATCTTGTCGAGTAAACTTGACCGTGGCGCCTAGAGGGTTAAGCTACACAATACAGCACAGCATGCGAGTGGAGGAGACGCTGTGCGTGACGTGCTTGATCAAGGGCCTGACCCGACCCGACTCGAGCATAGTGGCGGGAAATATCGGCCCGGCCCACGGGTTGGGTCGGGTGGGGCTCGGGCAGAGAATCTAAGCTCTACAGGGCGGTGAAGACCCCTCGGGCGGCCAGGGCGGCGAAGACCCCTCGGGCGGCCAGGGCGGCGAAGACCCCTCGGGCGGCCAGGGGGGTGCAGACCCCTCGGGCGGCCAGGGCGGTGCAGACCCCTCGGGCGGCCACAGCACAGGAACAGAACCCGTTCGTGAACAGTCTCTGTACCCGTTCGTGAACCCGTTCGTGAACAGAACCCGTTCGTGAACAGTCTCTGGCTGGGCAGACGGGACGTGAACAGTCTCTGGCTGGGCAGACAGTCTCTGGCTGGGCAGACAGGACGTTAACAGTCTCTGGCTGGGCAGACGGGACATGAACAGTCTCTGGCTGGGCAGACGGGATGTGAACAGTCTCTGGTGAACAGACGGGCTGTGTCTCCTCCTCCTCCTCCCCCTGGGACCACCGGAACAGGGACCACCGGGACATTAGGGAGACATGAAGTCTTCCTCCTCCTCCTTGTCCGCGAGCAACTGGGTGCTGTTCTCTCCAGTAAGTAAGAAAATGGCTAAAGCAAGCGGCAAGAAACGAAACTTTACAGAAAGTGAATTGGAGGTGTTACTATCGGAGGTAGAAACGAGAAAAAATATTTTATGTGGAACTTTGTACTCCAGAATTAATAACAAAAGGAAAAAAATATGAGTGTGAGAGTCTGGCTGATGCCGTCAATGCGTTGGATCTGTAAGTCGCTGTAAATTACCTTAACCCTTTAAGTTTCCCTCTGCCTGTTTAAAAGCCTATAGAAACTGAAACCAAATGGATAGCTCAATCATTCTTTTTGCATACAAAACCAGAGATGTAACATGTTCAGATCAAGCCTCCAACATGCCCATGTTGCGTTGTTTTCACCCTCTAATCAATCTGTACAAACTGCGTAATATGCGTTTACAAAAAAACAAAAACACAAAAATGAATTGCACGTCTTTGCACACATGTTCTGTAGATCTACGATTGATATTTACGTCTTCCGGTGACTCATTGACGTATCACGTTCTGTGCACTATGACCCCCGGGTGTGTCACATGTTGTGACGTCACACGCTGCGTCATTTGACCATTCGTTTGACTCCCGTTTGACTCCCATTTGACTCCCATTTGCTATATGTTCCTTATATCGTTATTGTCTTTTTACCATCGCTTTATTTTATTATTTCTTTCTCCTTTAGACGTTCAGAAATACAAGGACATTCACACACACACACATGCGCGCGAGCGCGGGCGCGCGCACGCACGCAGCGTTATGTCTAAAGTACACGCCTTTTTTTGAATGAGTGTAAAAATGAGTGTATCTTAAAAACTAATTTATGTAAACAGTTCAAATCAATTCTGTATAGTTTTAAATTGTTTTGTGCATGTTTTTCTCATTGACAAGTTTGAGGTTGACATTTATTCATTTTTTGTATTGAAGAAAATATGTAAAAAAAAATATTTTTTTTTTTTGTTGTTGTTTATTGCACTTTTGAGATATTTATATAGTTACTATTGATTTATTACAAACATAGCCTTCAAACTGGGAGAGTAAGGATTATTTTGATGTATGGCATATGAAAATGCTCAAAAAAATGACAGCACAGCATGTAAAAATACAAAGATATACTCTGGTGGAATTGTTCTATGGCAGGTCATAAAGGGTTAAATAGAAATGGTCTGATATAAAGGTGGACGTTAAACGGAGAACTGCTGCTCACCGAAAGTGTGTGCAGAACAGGCAGTGGTAAAGGGGTCGATGAACTTACACCCTTTGAGCAGAGATTTGCCTAAATTATGGGTGACACTTTACTGTCTCTGGAGTATATCTGCTGCTGTGGGAGACTCGGATTTACTACAGGACTGCCACGAAGGTAACCAATTTCTCATTTGTTTTTACTTTGGTACACATAGCTTACCTATTTAATTTTAAAATGCATGCAATGTAGCTGACCAAAAGTACACCAGAGATTTTACGTATCCATTGCATTTATGGCAAATGCGTGTACCCATTAATAACAGACTCAAACAGTGGCGGTTTTACATTGAATTACACCCTGGGCGAAACCCCCTTCGAGCGGAATTATAGATCTTATATAATTTATAATTATTTTATAAATTGCAAATTAATAGCAATGCTTCCCATATGTGGTGGTGCGATAGACTTGTAGAACAATTCGTTGTGTACATTGCCTGTAAAGAGTCGCCAACGGACAAAAA
This sequence comes from Chrosomus eos, assembly GCA_036326025.1. NCBI lineage: Eukaryota > Metazoa > Chordata > Actinopteri > Cypriniformes > Leuciscidae > Chrosomus > Chrosomus eos. Next base: position 33,141,398 of record CM070823.1, on the reverse strand, counting down.
CTATGAGAAATGTACGTATGCCAGACATGAGATCGGCGTGAAGGAACGCACATTCTCGCGTTAATTTCACTGTTAGTACATCCGACCGTGAGCGTGAAAGCTGGCGTACGCCGTGTTTTTGTGTGTACGCAGTGTTGATACATGAGGCCCCTGGACTTCCTGGGGGAGCAGGGTTGGAGCAAGTAGCTTGAGTAAATTTGTGAGAAGAATCTTCTGGATCAGGTTGAAGAAGACGTGATAAGTCATCAGCCTTAACGTTTTTTATCTCCAGGTCGATACGAGGTGCTGAAATGTGAAATCGAACCTGGTGAAGAATAAAAACCCACTGGGCTTGACGTGGGTTCATAACTATTAGCTTCCCCAAGATATTTGATGATCTGTGATTACCTCGAACCGGTGATATGCTCCCTCCAGCCAATGTCTCCATTCCTCCAGAGCTAGCTTGATGGCGAGCAGTTCTCGATTACCTATGTCGTAGTTCTGCTCCGCCGGGGACAGCTTCTTGGAATAGAAGGCACATGGATGGAGTCTAGGAGGATCACCCTGCCGCTGAGATAGGACAGCTCCGACCCTGGTAGAGAAGGTGTCAACCTCGACGATGAACGGGAGATCTGGATCTGGGTGGACCAGGATCGGAGCGGATTGGAAGGCTTCTTTGAGTTGTAGAAACGCCTCTGAGGCAGATGTGGTTCAGGATAGAGATTTGGGCCAGCCCTTGAGGGAAGAGGTCAGAGGTGAACTGAGTAGGCTATAGTTGTGAATAAACCGTCTGTAGAAGTTTGCGAATCCTAGGAAGTTCTGGAGCTCCTTGATGGTAGTGGGTTGAGGCCAGTTCCGAATGCATTCAATGCAGTCTCATTCCAGCCACTCGTGGCAGCTAGAGTGCGGAATTGAAGAGTGTAGATGCTTACCGAATTATCCCCTTGGCGTAAATTGAACTGTTGATCATGAACAGAGAGCAGAGTCCTGCACAGGTTCGGGTACCCGCGGGTACCTGACGGGTGACCCGCAAGTTTTGCTCAAACGGGTGAAAAATATCCAACTGTGTCGGATGCGGGTCGGGTCGGACATGGGGAAACGCGGGTCTAAACACGGGTTCAAAACAGTCACGTGCAAATGTAAAAATAAATGCATATTTTTAGGACCACATCTACAAAACTATGCCTGCCCTGTATTTCAAGTTGATAAATGTATGTAGCATTTAGGATTCGTGTTGTGCCTGAACGCGTTCAATGAACAATAGTTCATATTTTTGGATACGTGAACTGAACGTACTGAATTACTACTACCTGATGAACGTTACTGTGAATGCGTTCATTCTAGTGTCTGTGAACGCACGCTCTCTCAGTTTAACTTCGTTCAATAGGGTGCCAGATTTCTATAGAGCCTTTCAGGCGAAAACCCAGCTAAAACACACCGTAAACAGGCCTTAATATGTGGCGAAAAAAACACCCAATCTGGCAACATCAGCCACCAGTGTCGCACGCACCGCCGCATGCGTCATCAAAACAAAAAGCATGTAGTCGACAAAGCAGCGAGCGAGGAGGTGTCGTATGATCATTTAAACGAGTTTTATGACAAGGTCGGTGAGGATGGGAAAAATCTTACATTTCTGTGCAAACTTTGCCAGTCGATAAAATAATTGCTGTCTGTGGTTGTATATGGGCTGTGGTAATAATTTTAAAAAAGAAGCTGGCAGCAACATATGGAAAAAAAGAACTATGAACTAGTTCATTTTTTGAAGTATGAACTGTGAACTGAACTAGTTCATTTTAAAATTTGTGAACTGAACTTTGAACTAGTTCAAAGTAGAAAATGAACTTTCGCAACATGGAATTCGCATACAACTGGACTTTTCTTTCATTTAAAATTATCACATAGCCTACACTGTTGTTATGTCTAATATTGGCTTCTTATTTTATTTATTTATTTATTTCAACAGGGACAATTGTGCAAAAAAACATTAATTAAAGATGCTTTGCACCAGATTTAGCTTAAGCTAGTTTCCATCTGCAGTCCCCGAGCAGGTAAGTTACAATACAAAATATACAATATAAAATGTAATAATTAGTCACTCAAATACAGCTATTAATTCATTTATTCAACCATTCTCCATTACAACCATCAGTCCAACTAAATCATACCATGATTACTACAATAAAACCTCACTAAAAAGTCATATTTACATACACAATTGTCTATGCTGGCACAACTGGTTGTCCAATAGCCCTTTCCTTGTATTACGAGAAAAATCCTTCAGGTCAAAAGTAAGTTTCAGGCTCTGTGGGAGTTTGTTCCATTCTTTAATGCCCTTGAGTGAGAAGGCTGTCTGTGCAAAGGCCGAGCTACGTTTAGGCAGCCTGCAATCATTGCAACTCGTGGACCTGGTACTCCTAGTCATCTTTTCAGAACAAAACAGTACAAATGTTTTCAGGGGAGGAGGCGCAATATTATTCAAAATTTTAAAAAACTAATCGCACATTGGCATACACAATTATATTATCAAAGTTTAACATACTGTATTTTCCAAGAACCAGACAGTGATGATATCTCAGTGTTTTTTTTATGTAAAACTTTAACAGCTTGATTATATAAAGATTTTAAAGGTTTTATTGCTGTTTCACTCATCTGACCAACAAGAAATACAGTAATTAATATGAGGAATTATCATTGCCTCAAGGTAAATTTTTGCAGCATCATGAGTCAATGCATTCCTAATATGTCTAAAACCAGACAAACTGTATTTTAGCGTGCTACAAATTTTCTTAATATGTTTTTTTAAAAGTAAAAGTAGAATCCAAAACAAGACCTAAATATTTTAATTCTTTCACTACTTTTATTTGACTCCGATTTGCATAGATGCATGGCGAGGAGGACTTCAGTCGGTTAGTTTTGGTAAAATACATTGCTACTGTTTTATTTACATTCAACCTAAGATTTTCCCATAACATCGGTTAACCTATTAGCTACAATGGTTGCATCACTTCCATGCACGTAAACTACAATATCGTCCGCGTACATTACCATGTCCACCTCACCACACGCTCAAGGAAGACTTTTATGTAAACCGCAAACAGCAATGGCCCAAGAACAGAGCCCTGTGGGACACCCATGTCATTAGCCTTAGATGTTGATAACTTACTTTTGACTCTTACGCATTGGACATGGTTACTGAGATATGATTACCCACTGCAGCGCACTTAGAGACAAATTATAGTTACTCATTTTTCTCAGTAGCACAGAGTGGTTGACCGTGTCAAACGCCTTGCTTAGATCCAAAAACACGGCTCCCACGACCCGCCCTTTTCCAACTTTGCAACTTGATGGCTCGTGCGGCCTTTAGCTGTGGATCTGCCTGGCTGGACATCAGCCCTTGACGCCCATAGACTGAACTGATGGCAGGCTTGATGGCTGAAGATCTGGTTGGGATACCGCGTGCCAAGGGATGAAGCTTTTGAGACAGGTGGAGAGCGCCTCTTTCAGTCCAGAACGGAAAGATCTGGAAGTTCCCTCGGATCGACGCATTCGCCCCCAAACGATAACAAGTGTCGTCGCCGCGATCTGTTCAATGAATTTTAAACTAATTTTTTTTAGGTCCGTTCTTCTGTCAGAGTACGTGTAGTGGCAGGAAGCACGAGGAGACGAGGAATCACAGGAAACAGGAATATTTAATAAAGATACTCAGGAACCACATCACACTCAGAACAGCAACGAGAACGGACACGGAATAAGGGAGAACACAGGGTATAAACGCTTGGGATAACAAAGGAACATAAAGGGGACACAGGTAAAGAGACTAACGAAGATTGGGAAGAGGTGTATTAACCGAGGATGACGACGAGCGGGAAAACTGAGAACAGGACTGTACCAAACACACTAGGAAGGGGGAAACAAAGGAAAACAGACCCGAGACAAAACATAATCCTGACAGCTATATATATATAAATAATAAGGATAATAAGAATAATAAAAAAAGAACAACCATCACCAAAAAAAAAAAAAGAAGATGTGGATCATCTAGGTAACGATAAACTTTGAACAAATGGTAAAAAATGGTAAATGGACTGCATTTATATAGCGCTTTCACAGACCCAATGGCCACCAAAGCGCTTTAACACATTGCCTCACATTCACCCATTCACTCACTCATTTATACACCGACGGCAGTGTCAGCCATGCAAGGCGCCATCCAGCTCGTCGGTAGCAGCTGGGGTTAGGTGTCTTGCTCATGGACACCTCGACACTTGGTCAGGTGGAACCGTGGATTGAACCACCAACCTTCCGGTTTGTAGACAACCTACATGAACTTTTATGTAAAATATCTTAATCAGCAAATACTTAATAAAACAGAACATCCATTTTGTATGATCCCTTTTTTGTTAAAATAATGAACATTTTGCAGATTCTGCAAGGGGAATGTAAACTTATGAGCACAACTGTACCTAAAGTGTACATTTTACTTCCTAAATGGTACGTTTGAACCTTTATTTTTTATTTTATTTTTTTTTTTGCCTAGGAGACCATTTAGTCTTAGACATTTTTTTAGGCTAATCAACATTATGCCATTAAAAATTTGTTACTATTGAACCTGGAATATTTTTTAGTTTAATTTCCTTTTTATAAAGACTGTACTCTACATACATATAACAGATGCTAAATTGCAAGACTGTTTTTCTTAACGCCTTTACTTTGGGGCTACTGAAATACCGGCCATATGCAAGTTAAGTTCAAGTCAAAATCTGTTGCTCTATGCTCAGTACAAACATTTATATTTATTTCCGCAATCATACACTTTGGGAGTATGTGAAAAGCACATTTTCTCAGGGTGTGCCGTTGTACCCAATAACCCCTGTTGTGTTTGGCTGAAAGAAGACACCTATGGCTTGAGGGTGAGTAAATTATGGGATAATTTTTATTTTTGGGTGAACTAATCCTTTAAATAGACAAAGTAAACCAATCAAAGAAACATGTGACCACCTGAACGCAGACAATAACCACTGTATATGCATTTTGAGTCAGGACTTGTCGAATTATTGTCATTCAGTTCACAGCACATTTCAGTCCAGCAGCGAGAAGTATCATACACAATTGCTTTATTTTTTGGATCAGCTGATCAAACTAAATTGCAGTGTGCATCACCGGCTCCTCCCCAGCACAACCTCTGTGTGAAAATTAAAACCTTGAGCTAATTTTTAATTGAGCGCTATTAATACCCAGGAAAGCAGAGGCCACTGCAGATGCCTCTTTATCTTCACTCTTTAATGTGTGAAGCAGATGAATTCATTTTCCCATGACTGAGCTTTCAAACACCAACCTGCCGTGATTGGTCTGTGCTCTGCTACTGTAGGCATAATTTATCTTGCTGTGAGACTGTTAAATACACAACATTTCTAATTATGTCTTGATATCACCATGAAATAAAATACAATTTTTTTTTTTATGGAATAATGATTTATCTTTGTACATCATTATTTTTTGTTAATTCATGAGCCTTCATGATCTTTAAACAAAATAACTTACCCTCTCTCTTGCAGCTCATCTCTTCTCTCTTTTGATGATGTGTTTACTGGCGCGAGGGCGGGACAACCTGTCAATCACATGACATCACAGCAATAGCAAAGTCCTTTTCAAGGAAGTCTGTTTCAGGCATTCAAAACCAAGGACCCTATTTTAAGGATCTAAGCGCGTGGTCTAAAGCGCACAGCGCAAGTGCACTTAGAGTGTGTCCAAATCCACTTTTGCTAGTTTAACGGCAGGAAAAATGGTGGGCGCACCCCACGCACCCGGCGCATGGTCTAAAGCGTTGTCCCTATTCTCTAAATGAGTAATGGGTGTGTTTTTGGCGTAACATGCTATAAACCAATCAGAGTCTTATCTCCCATTCCCTTTAAAAGCCAGTTGCGCTAGCGCCGCTGTCTGCTCGTGCGCGAGGTTAAAGCGTGTGACCATCTACAGGGCAAAGTGTACACGCGTTGTGGACCCGCCTATAGGCGCACATTACTAACGCGCCCTTGAAATAACAAAAGAAATGTGCCGCATTGTGCGGGTGTATGATAAGGCCCCAAGTCTTCTTAAATGGGGGAAATCCTGAAATCTCAAAAACTGCTTGCCAAACTAGCAATTAAATAACATATTTCAAATCAAGTGGCATTAAATATGCTTATTTTTCAGGCCAGAACAGCCAATGCGCATGTGCAGTTCTAAGCGTGCGTCTAAGGCTGGATCTCAAATGGCACACTTCATGTGGACCTATAAAGTATAATGGCCTTAATTTGCGTGTGCTCGCCAAGTGTACGGGTCCATAGGGTGTCCCATTGGGCATTTCAGTTCTCAGAAGTGTGCTCGAGCGCCGCCTTTTTGCCCTTGATGCGAACTTCGGCGAAGCCCGCACTTTGGCACCCTCCACACAAGTTACCTACCCAGGAATCATTGCGAATACCATATCAGATAAATGAGGGGAGGGAGTTTTGTGGCTGTTTGACTTTCGGTGGCATGATGTCCTCAAGTCTGTCCCAAAATACACTCTTGCGTGCCCTCGTGGACTCGAGGCCCCTTAGGTCTGCACTACCTGTGTATAATATATATACACCCCTTGACATCTGTCACAATTTTAATTTATGCTTTACTTTTGCCTTTTAAATAAACCGTCTATCACACATATTTCAACAGGGCATCTTGCTTTATTTTTAAATACACAACTTCTGTTTCTTACAGAATGTTAAAGGCTTTGGAACATGCAGCTTTGTTTGATGCGTTGATGAAGCTAAGGCGGCCAATAAATAGCCAATAGCGTTTAGTTTACCTCACAGACTGCAAGTTATACTTGACAGCATCATATGGAAGCAAATCCGAGCACTGATGATATGTTGGATTCTAGAGACATTTAATTGGACAGAAGATGTGATGAGAAGCTGAAGTCAGCGGTGATGTCATAAAAATCTGATCAAATTTAGCAGAAGTGAGAGACTGTAAGTTTTCTTTCAGTCGCTCACGTTCGACGAAGTCGACGTGACGACTGATTGGGATCAAGCTTAGGGAGCCTGTCATCTTTGAGTATTGATAAAACGAGCCAATGCACATTGGCGTGCGAGCCGATGAATAAATGAATGAATGAATACGGAAGTGGATGCACGCACCATTTCTCTTTCACCTTGGACAAGTTTTGAATGCTTATATCTCCTAAATGTGAATTATGTCATTGTTTTGGAACACACTAGCTTATTCATAACCTTAAGGATAACATATTCATACTAAAAGCTAAAATAATTACATTTTGATTTTAGGGGGCCTTTAATGCTTTTTTTTTAAAAAGTACTATACTCCTAAACGTGAACTAAAATTGTTCCACACAGAAAACACTTTGTTTTAAGTGTATATTATTTATGTGCAAAAATAATGACCACATAAAGTGTTAGCTGTTTTTATTTTTTTGCAAGGTCTGTCTGCTTTATATATGGCACTAGATGCATTGTGGGATTAACTTTGATTTTAATTCTGAAAATTACAATCATGTTTGGGTTTGTACAAACCGTACTGGGCTATATACTATAACCCGAAACCCATCACAGTAAACTTTCTGCATTTTTACATTATAATAATGCCATCTTTACACACACACACACACACACACCACACACACACACACACACACACACACACACACACACACACACACACACACACACACACACACACACACACACACACACACACACACACACACACACACACACACACACACACTAAACTCTAAATCTGTAAATTTCTTAATATAGTGAATCACCCCCATCTTGTGGTGGATATGAATTGTCCAATGCTAAACAGATATATGTCTACCTTTCAAATCTCACATTTTTGTATTTGATACAAATGAAATAATTAATTGGGTTATTTAATGTCTCCAAATGTCCACAACATTTTTAGAATATAAATAATTATAATATATTTTACATATTATTTTGTCATTCAAACCACATCGAACAAAGGAGGAAAACATGAAATCAAATGGAAGGGGGGAGGTACGTTGCACTCAAACATAGAGAATAATAAATATGTAAATAAAAATAATTATTGCCTGTTCTGCCCACTCCCCTGTAATCAGAGATCTAATGTTGTTATTATTATTATCTTATTAAACAGAAGGGTATAGGCTTCTTGACGACTGGAAATACTGACGGTGTTTTTGCCAGAAGTCACCGTCAGTGTCCGCCGTTTCAGAGTCCCGCCTACCTAAAACCCATTTTTACACCTTCATTGATCAGTGATTGACAGGCGAGAAAGAAGAATGAAGGCAGAATGAATGGTGTCTATAGTCAACAAGCATCACTGCCCAGTGAGTCAGAGCGCATGCGCAGTGCTTACGCTCTGGATGCTGCTCAATATAGAAAAGCAAGCTGCCTGTTCGCCAAAGTAACGATTTAAAGGAGAAGAAATGTCTCGAAATAGTGCATCAGATATGCAAGATGAAATAAGGATTGCCAGCCAAATGACAAAATGTGCGGACGCCGATGCTTCTCCGCGCTCCGATCGTTTCATCTTCGGTCCAAAATGCCACTTGCTTAACTGACATACGAGGATAGAGGCATAAACAGTCATTGATAAAGGGATATAAAGCAAATCTACAAATATGAACGTTACGTTGCTTAAAAAGCGAAGGCTGGACTGTGTGTATGCGGTGCTGTTTTGGCTCCATCACGGTGTGTGGATGTGCTGTTCCGCGGCCGAAGAGTATCATTTTAGCGTTGAGGTAAGACTGGCCCAACATCAGCATCTTCTGCTTTGTGTTGACAATACGCTTTTACTAAGACCTACAAAAAGATCATATATTGCAGCCAGGTCATAAATAAACCAGGACAGCACAGAATCACGTTGAATCACTTGGTGGATCTGCACCATGTGCCAACTGATTATGTGATATTGAAGGCTATATGCAGCTGTTCTATTCTAGTCTAGTCTTATCTGTGCTCAGTAAACAGGAATGCAATTATATTCTGTTATAGCCTACCTGTATAGTAAACAGAAATGCTATGCTGTTCTGTTCTATTCTAGTCTAGTCTGGTTTACCCTATTCAATTATTCTGTGTACTGAGTTGACAAGAATGCAATTCTATCATGTTATATTCTATGCAAGATTATACTGTTGTATTCAGTAATTTTGTATGCAAAGTAAAATGAATATTCTGTTCTATTCTGTACACCAAATTACAGAATGGAATAAAATGGACTGAATTGAATAGAATAGTATTTCTGTTTGCTTTGTATTACAGCATAGAGCATATCATTCCTGTTTACACTGTATTAGAAATTAACAGAATAAAATATAATTCCTATCTATTTTGTATACTGAATTATGGAATAGCCAAATGTAGACTCTCATTCCTGTCTTTTTAGTTCACCAAATTACAGAATTTAAAAAGTAGATTCGACTAAACAAGAATGGAATATAATGCTTCTATTCTTTGATACACAGTAACAAGGAAACATGTTATTTTTTTCTGTATTAACAAGTAAATTGAAATGCTATTCTATTCCATTCAAGTCTATATCATATTCTGGAATTCAGTGTACTAAGCGCAGAATTCTATTCTTTTCTATTGTATTATGCAATACAAAGATAACTGAAATGCTGTTCTATTCCATTCTAGTCTAGTCTATTCGATTCAGCGTACTGAACAAAATAGAATATAATGGAATAAATAAAATTCCTATCTATGCCATACATTGAAATTCAGAATAGAATTAAGCATATTTGACTAAACTAGAATATAATACAATGATATAATTCTATAATACCATTAGCCATAAGTAGACATGAATTCTGTTCTGTTAAAAACTAATTTAACCTATTCTGCAATTGTGCACTAATTAAACAGGAATTCTATTCTATTCTATCGTATTCTGTTCTGTGTACTGATCGATAGTATGAAGTATACCTCATGCTTCATACTCAACCGTACACTGTTATGCAATTTAATGCACAAACTCCTAACACTGCACACTCATAGGCATGAGAGAGAGAGAGAGAGAGAGAGAGAGAGAGAGAGAGAGAGAGAGAGAGAAAAGAGAGAGAGAGAGAGAGAGAGAGAGAGAGAGAGAGAGAGAGAGAGAGAGAGAGAGAGATCAGGAACAATCAGAGCTACTGCTCCTTCCTCCGGTCCAAATCCATTCCCTCAGAGATGACAATGACACGCCTCTAACGGGCCATGTGACAATCATTGGGGTGATGGAGAAAGCAAGACCTTGATTCACGCAGTACTCAACCATAGACTCTTGTCATAATGTGAAGTACATAAAGATTATGTAAGTTACAAACTCCTCTGGGCCGAAACGGGTGCAAATGTGATGTTTAGTGCTGCTGGCAGCGCTGGTTGACATTGAGAGAATGTGTCACCCGCCTGGTTCTGTTTGGCTGGGAGGCGTGTAGAGATGTAGAGGGCGCTGTGCCAGTGGATCAGCTCGTGGTGGACATGCTATTGTCATGATAATATTGATGCTGTTTCGGAACAGGCTTTATTGATGAAACTGTCCTTCACAAATTATAACAACACCATTGGGACAGAACCATCAGAATGCTAAATGAATGGTCTTCACTCTCTTAGCAACATCTTGTTCTTCTCAGCTCTCTGCCACCCATGTACAGTAGCTACTGTGTGGGTTTTTTTGCTGGCAGGGCTGCAGTGGTTGGCAGCAGTTGTGAGTTGAGTGACAGGTCAGTGGTCTTTGGGGAAGAGAGAGAGTGTATGTGTGTGAGAGAGACAGAGATGAGTAATGACTGCTCGGAGGGGGGACTTCTGATCCCCGAACTAGGAATAGACTAGAGAGCACAAGGTTCAAGGATTCAGCGGAGAAATCAAGATTGGGCCCCCAGGGCTTTAATTACTCACGTCTTTCTCATACAGGTGCAAATGTGCTTAGCTTAGTGCTAAGTTGGCAATGACGTTTCATGTAGCTCTGGGTCTATATGTGATTAATAGAGAGTCAGGGGTTGTTGCTACATGCTATGGACCACTGAATACTGTAAACAGTCATACTGGTTCAGATAAGGCGTGTGGGTTTTGTAGATGATACAAATTCATTTTTAATAAAGTTTAAAATGCATTTGAATCTGTTATGTCATGACGGGGTCATAAAACCAGTGATCAGACTTATGATTAATGAAAAAGGATGAGAAAAATCCATATTGGGTATGTTTACACGACAACGATGTACTAAAAATTTACTTTTTCCTCTTTTCGCGTACAGACGACAACGTTGTCAAAACAATCCCCGTTCACGCGGTATGGCATGTATTATTGATGCCAGGCCAGTAGATGGCGATGTCACTTTTAGAGAAACTATGCGTCTATAGACTGAACACGTAATACGCATGCGCACAACATCACCGTTTGAACAAATTCACGTTTTTTGTACACTGAGACGATAACCAAAAACTTGCACTTTGAAACCCGTTTTCAAAAGTTTGCGTTTTCAGGCCCCCAAATGGTAAAATGGTAAATGGACTGCATTTATATAGCGCTTTCATAGACCCAATGGCCACCAAAGCGCTTTACATTTTGTCTCTCATTCACCCATTCACTCTCTCATTCATACACCGACGGCGGTGTCAGCCGTACAAGGCGCCATCCAGCTCGTCGGGAGCAGATGGGGTTAGGTGTCTTGCTCATGGACACCTCGACACTTGGTCAGGTGGAACCGGGGATTGAACCACCAACCTTTCAGTTTGTAGACAATCTACATGAACCACTGAGCCACTGCCGCCCCGAGAACGCCGTTGTCTTGTAAATGAGTGGCCAAAACTTTAAATAGTATGTTTTCTCAGGCAAGCACATGCAATGAAAGTGGATGGGGCCCAATAGTCAGGGTTCGGGTAAGGGATGAGGCGAGGACTCAATGGTGCAGAGATGGAACTACAGCTCTCGAGCTTTGGACAGAAGCACAGGGTCTTGTTAACCCTCTGGGGTCGGCAAACGCGCCGGCGCGTTTTGGCAGATTTTTTTCACATAGCAGAAAAATAGACTTAAACTACTCCATCATTTCTGGCCATACAGAGTTAAGAAATTTGAAAAAATAAACTGTTAAATGTCTACTTTTTATGTGCCCACCTACAATCGAAATAAAATATTGTGCAGACGGCTGTACGAATCTATTTACCGCAAAAGAGTAACACTTGACCTGACGCATTGACGAACGTGGAAGCGCAGAGGATAGTCACAAATTAGAAGTCTAAAACAATCATTTTTAAAGTGAAATGTCGGGTGAGCTTGAGTTTGTTGCCCAGCCCTGTTAGTTTGAACAGTGAGAGGCGGCAAAGCTTACGCTACTCCTACATCATACGTCATACATGTGTCAAGTGTTACTCTTTTGCCGTAAGTCGACTTGCGTAGGCCGTCTGCCGGAAGTTTTAAATATGTGTATCTTTCTTACACAAACGCATCACTTCACTTCAGAAGGTCTTTATTAACATTTCAATCTATATTTTACCGTGTAAACAATCAGTTTTTGTAAAATGTGCAAGGGAACTCTGGAGTATAACGTATGAGGGAAACAGAAATTAATCAAAAATCAAATAAAGGGAAATGACATGGAGCAAAAAACAGTGAAGTAGACCTTGGGTGCCATGTTTGTTACAGCAGAATCTGGAGATCTCGAATAGATTTATTATCAGAAGTTATTCTGGAATGCGTTTCCAGTACAACGACGTAACTCGCGATGTCACGCACATGGTGGAGTAATAACTACTATTAATTAATCTGTTTGAGATCAAATTATTGGTGTTTTGCTATAAATTACGGACATGGCATCTAAGGACTATTTCTCAGTTATTTTGCTTTATTTCCAGATTCAATTGACCCTTCGCGTGGAGCTTGATTGACAGGTGTTCTAACCAATCATACTTCGCCATCCGCCATTTTGTCCGAAAAAGCAGCCAGTAGAGTTAGGAGGATTTGAACTTGGTAAAATGAATACACTGACGCCTTTCCGCGGTTAAAACAACATTACTTCTTATGTTCGTTCATGTTTATTTGATGCTATAAATGAACTAGAAGGAAGAGATGATCGGATCACGAGCAGCTTTAACGGATGCTCTACAGCGATCTGTCACGGCACATTAAAGAGCCCCAAAACGGTATTTATTGTTTAAATTTCTTTCAAAAAATGACCACATTTGAAAGCTGAGACTTTGTTTAATATGTTTAATATCAAAAGTAACCGAAAAGTAACCTGGTCTGTCCTGTCTGTCCGCGTGTTGTCAGTCTCCTCTCAGCTCCGCGATGTATTTTTCACTGCGTGAGAACATGGTGAGAGCATGAGAGCAGCATAGCTTGTCGGAACATAGCGACAGTAACTAAGGAGGGCGGGTCTTTGCGAAGGGTCAATTAGGCTTGTTCTTACGTTCGCACATGCGCACTCTTCAAAAATGTTCCTTTAAATCTCTTGACAAACTAAAAGACGTAAATTACATTTTTTATGTATTCTAAATAAAATATATAGATTGTAATGAATGTCAGCTTGCTTATTTGGCTCAAGATAAGGATTTATTAAGTCCATGTCATACAAACAAGAAACTCCGCTTCTAACCACAGGTCGAGAACCAACCGCACAACTTTTGCGATGTTTGCGAATATTCATCAGAGCGATGTTTTCGAGAAACACAGACTCGTTGGACTATGCTGTTAACAACGGAACTTCCGACCATAGATGGCTAACAATGTTTTTTTTTTTTTGTCTAACGATGCTTATGGGAAATGTACCCCCAGCATGTGACATCATTAACGAAATTCCTATATTGTTGAACCAATGTGGTGTAACCATGTTACTACAGTTTCGGGAAACAGACTAGTTCATTAGTTTCTCCAACCATGCATCTATTAGTAGTTGTTAAGCAGCAAGTTACATAGTTGTACAGGCAATGCTCCCCAAAGCATTAAAATATGTGAAAAATAACATGTTTTTTGATAAAGCAAGCATGAAAACCTATTCTAGTAGACCCTGAAAACAGAATCAAGACTAAAATGTACAACATTTTGACAACCACCCACAACAGCCTAGCGTCATGGCTGTGAGCTTTGTATGGACAATCACCAAAAATCAGTTGTTCAGAAGAGAGTGGAAATAAACCAAATTTCACAGTATCGCGTGGGCCTGAAACCTGTCTTCATAATGCGCACCATACACTTACTCATGTGCTTGCTGATTAAATGCATAGAAAGCAGATAAAGGGGATTGTTTGGCTCAGCAGGAAGTTGCCGAAAGAAAAGAGGAAGGAGGGAGAGATAGACAAAAGCAAGAGAGAGTGTATTATTCCTGGCTTCTGGTTAGTGGGCACGGCAGACTATGTAAGCAGCACTTGAGGTTTTACCTCTCTGCCATTGGTTAGTTTTAGCACTGACCCCTAGGAAACTGATGGTGTTGCACTCGGGGAAATATAGCAGCTAATTTGCACAAAGAATGGTTTGCCTGGAAACAGTAGCACATGTTTGGATGCAACTGCATTTCACATACCGAAACCTGTAATTGACTTCATTGATTGGCTTTTGCTGCAAGATGCAAATGGGAGAGAGAGAAAGAAAGTGAGAATGAGCTATAGAGAAAGACAAGTGAGAAAATTCTGCAGTGGAAGGAGAAGAAAGACATGCTCCCTTAAGCAGAAACAGATGAAGTCCTGAGCAGTTCGTCTTCATGCAAAGCATGCAGTATAAAGTCAAATGTTTAAAGAGAAATTCATGTAAAATTCATGCTACAGTAGAATATAGATTGTAGAAAAACCTGTCAGTAACTATAAGTGGTAACACTTTATTTTAAGGTGACGTAGTTACATGGTACTACTATAATAATAACAACAGTAAATTGTGCATAATTACAAGTAACTAAACCTAGTTATATGTAGTTAATTAATATTACTAAGTACTTGAGTAAGTACAACTTAACTACGTCCCCTTAAAATAAATATAAAAAGTATAACAAATATAAGACAATACATTTAATTTGACTTTAAAACACAAAGGACATTTTGAAAGATATGAATTAAGTTACATTGAACATTTATAGTCAAATTAAAATTATTATATTCTATCATTTAAAGTCCCCCTGTGGTGAAAATCCAGTTTTTAAAGTTGTTTATAGGTTTATGTGGTGTTTTTAATATGCTTTAACACAAACCATGTGCAAATAATTCACAAGTCAACACCATTGATGATCATATTTTCTCCTTAAAGTAACACCAAGTAACTTTTTCTCTTCGGTCGCCCTACTGGTTGGAAACGAAATTGTCCATTGCCGCTGTCGTAAATAATTTAGCCTACCGTCGCACGCACGCTCGCTGTTTATCCAGCTTTAGAATGAACGATGTCCACAGACATGGTAGAGTATGTTACATGATTTCATGGAAGGATGATGTATTGCGACATCAGAAACGAAGAAAAACGAAATAATGACTATTGTAGCGCTTGACGTAAAGCAGTCGAATTTTGTAGTTATTTTTGTGGTCAGGTTACTACCCGAACCCTGAAGTTACATAGTGCCAGTAAAAGCGATACAGACCCCGTCAGGCTATGGCAGAAGTGCCTTTCACCCTGTTACGACTTGATGAACCACTGATAAGATTTTGGAAACATTATTTTAAGGTAAACAATGTTACATAGTGTTGCTTTAAAACTGCAGTGAACCAAAGACAGTCTCAAAAACGTGGTTTTAAATGTTTCTGACGTCACAAACTTCCTTGTAACCAATCACGTCAACGAGTGATTGACAACGAGTGGATCTCTGAGCAGGTGTGAGTGAGTGGAGGCGGGGCTAATTAGCTTATTTATAGAACTGCGTATACTAAACGAGGCAAGGGTGTAGAGTTACATTCAAGCTATTTTAGAGCGTGATGATTTTTTTCAAGGGAAAAAACGTTTAAATATGTAATTTTGGTGATCAAAGATGAGTTTTAAAGGAAAAATTATTGACTACAGTGGGACTTTAAAGACATAAAACTGGGAACAATAAAATATGTAATACAGTCAAAAAGCCACATCATAATGACTGTAACACTGACAATTGTGTTGCACTCAAAGCTGCAAGTTTTCTACCATAAATGTATCAAAAACAACATTTACAGCATTGCAGATATAAATGACAAAACAGACACTTTGAATGTGACTGTACTCATAGAATATGTAATAGCACATAATCTGCATTTATGATGGGGTTTTCATCTTTAGTGGATACACTCAAGAGTCTTCATAAGGTACTCTGTTGTTCCAACGTCCTCCAGAAGGATGTTTTCATCATCATCATCATCTCTCCATACCCTTTTTCTGTCTGTCTCTGCCATCTGGTATAAATGTGGCAGCAGCCTCAGGGTACTGATCATTTTCATGTTGTCATAGGGCGAGATGTGCGACAGGATGCACTCCACCACCTCCGAATGACTAAGCACTTCGAACATCAAGAAAACCTGAGCTGGCTCGCTTTTGAAATCAAACCTCATGTTTTAAAGTTCTGCTTGCACATGCGTTATGAGAGTTTAGCTTTAGCCCTTCATGAAGATTCACGTCATCTCTTTGTTTAGCATCTCTTCTCTCAGTGGGTAATATTCACTCTTGTCAGATTCTGTCAAACAGAGATAATTCAGGTTCTTTTAAAGCATAATCATTTCATTATGAAAGCCTGTATTATTGTAAACACTAGACAAACCCTGGAACAATTTGATTTGGATGATTTGGCTCATTTGGAAAAAATGTGTATCACTGCCTACAGTTCAGAAAATATTAATGGTCTATCAACTTGCAGTGTTGAGTGAGTCAAGGCAATTAGGCAACTGGGTAATATACACAAGATAAATAATACGGGTTTCTCCATAACAATATATATATATACATATATTGGACAGTATAAAGAAGCTTTATTATTTCAGCAGCTGCAGCTTAAATATGTTTTATTAAGAAGTGTAAAATAAAATCATTACATTCACCCAGAAAGAATGATGTTAGACAACAAAGACATGGAATCAATTATTAAACTATGTTTAAAAAATATTTTACAGTATTTTTAAGAAGTAACAGAAAGCGCACAACCAAAAAACAGTCCAAATTAACTCAGGAGACTCAGGAAAATTACAAAAAATACAGGCACAGAGTGAAACCAAACTAAGGGAATGTTTACAACAATATGCTTAAAACTGAGAAGTTTTTCCTTTGAGTTTTCCGCATACAGACGCTATCAAAATGATCCCCATTCACACGGTTTAGGGAAAACGACTGAAAACTCTGTATTCTGCTGCCCGGCCATTAGATAGCGATGAAAAAACACAATAGACTGAACACGTAATACGCATGTGCATGCATTAGGGATTTGCTTTTTTGTCGTTTACACGGAGACCGTTTTCCAAAACTTGCACTTTGAAACCCGTTTTTAAAAGTTTGTGTTTTCAGCCACCCAAAAGGTAGTTGTGTAAACGAACAGCCAAAATTCTTGAACGAATGAACACGTGACACATGACATCACCATTTTCACAAATTTGCTTTTTTGTAGTTTACACAGTGACGATAACAGTATCATTTTCATAAACTTTTTCAAATTTGTTTTTTCATTTTCAGGCCCCTAAAACGCTGTTGTTGTGTAAATGAACGGCAATAACGCATAAAATGTTTTCAGATTTTAGTTGAAAGCGGTGTCGTGTAAACGGCCCAAACAGAAACAACATCCTGACAGCACCATCATTCAAAAGATTTTTTAGTTTAAAATATATATTTAGATTTTTAATTCAGCAAGGACACATTATATTGATCCAAAAAAAATTATAATGTTATGGTTAAGGTTAAAGTTTATATTTCAAAAAAATGCTGTCCTTATAAGATTTCTATTCTTCCAAAAATCCTTAAAAATGTTTTATTACTTTTTCTACAAAAATATTAAGCTGCACAACAGTTTTCAACATTGACAATAATAAGAAATGTTTCTTAAGCATCAAATCATCATATTAAAATTATTTCATGTGACACTGAACTGGAGTAATGATGCTGAAAATTCAGCTTTGCTCAGAGGAGTAAATACATTTTAATATATATTCAAATAGAAAACAATTAACAATATTTCACAATAGTGCACTTATTACTGTATTTTTTATCAAAGAAATGCAGCCTTGGTGAGCATTAAAAAAGACTTCTTTCTAAAACTCATTAGCCTACCGACCCCAAACTGAGTACCTTGTATTGTACACAATTTAAACTGGACTTCTTTTCTTTCTGTTTTTCCCTTTCTTTGTTCTTTCTTTGCTTTGTCGCCTCAATAAACAATTAAACTTGTGAAAAAAATATACAAACAAATCTTGGAGAGATTGGCTCGAGTCGTTTGGATGAAATTCCTTCGGTTGGTAATGTTGAAACACTGCCGGACCGCAGAGAATATGTTAATTATGCGATCATGTTTGCTTGATGCTTAATTTTTCTCTAATGTTTTCATTACATTGCTTTATTTATGCATAAACACGAGTTTGAGAGTGCCTGTGTGTTTACCCGCAGAGCAATCCTGGTTTTATTTGACACACATTGAGTATATTAACGTGCCAAAAAAATGTTTCCCCCTTCATTGACATCTTTAGTGCGCATCAGTTTGGCTGAGCTCTGTTTTATAGCTTCACAAGAGAGTGATTACAACACACAGAGGATGACAAAGTTGCTTCTATCTATGACTCTTTATCACCATGGTTACACCCTGCCATCCCAGACCCCTACAGCTCTATTGCACATCTGTGTTTTCTTCATATAAATTAGTAATCAGCCCTTGTGTTTGTTAGAGACGCAGAGGCTGATTAATGCCGGAGAATCAATTTGGCTCTCCACCGTTTTTGCTCTCATAATGAGAACTAGCCCTACAATATAATCTAATGTCCTTTACACAGTACAACACTAAGATTGTATTATATATGTATATATACTGTATCATACATTTATATATACAAAAATTCATACTGAATTATTGATTTAAGTGGCTGCAGAGCACTAAAACGTTTAGTTTGCGTTTTGTTTATAGATTGTTCCAAAGCATATTTGACCTCAACAAGTACATTATCTTAAAAGCTCTTTCCAGCATAATGTTGTCTGAAATGAAACGATCTTCACATGTACCTTCAGAACACCACTCTACTCGAATCACCGCTCTCATAGGACGCATTGCAACAGGCCATTACTGTTCATTTCAACAACAAAGAGAGTTCATAAAATGTTATTTTGCTCACAATAACGTTAGTGTTCTCTAGTTGTGCCTTTTAGTGAACTCAGTACTACATTTTAACATACTACTCTTTCTATTTCTGCTATTTATGTTAAAGGTATGGTAAAAGTAGAGCAGTTTGCTAGAATGCAGTTCTGAATACACTTTAAAGTTAGCATCTCTGGAAGTGTGTTACATGTTAAAACTGAAACTGTAACCGTGAAAGTTTTGGGCCATTATTAAACATCTATAAAAGTGGTTGTCAACTAGAGCAACTTAAAAATGGCCGCAGATCTGTTCTGATAGGTGATAGGGGTCATGTAAAGCAGAAAAGAAACAATGCTAAATGCTAATAATAAATTGCCGCTAACAGTATAATATAATGCTTAGCAAAGTAAAAGAGCGACAATACGCTATAAATCTATTATTGTTCATGTCCAAACAAACTCTGCAGTACTTTCTCATTTGGTAGGCAAAATATATTAAAGTCTATATTTAGATTAAATGCAATTAGTTTAATTTAAGAGCGTTTTTTTTTTACATACTTAATTACGACTTGTACACTACAAGTGCACCTTTAATACAATTAAGCACACTTCTTTTTCACAAGGTTAAGCCCAGTATTTGTCCTATATGGTTGCCTGGTAAATTTGCACTTCTGATGCTGTGTATGCATGAACAGTCCTATTCATTTATTATCATTTCAATAATTAGTTGGACCTGTGCAATTCATAGCAATATTAATCAATTGCAATGTTTTGTTACTTTTGTGTGATTACCACCCAGTCTCCAATATACAATCTTGGTCCTCAAGCAAAACCATCTGAGAACCAACGTAAAATGAAGCCCTGCTTCTTTCCAAGCCTTGTGAGGGCATGTTTAGCTCCTTCTCATTGTTTTGTTGTTTAAGCTACTGATCCTTGGGGTTTAGCTGAGGACATGTTGTCAGGTTATGTTTGTTCTGTCTCTTGCAGGCGTGGTTACAGAGGTATGGCTACCTCCACCATACACAACCTAACATGGCCGTCCTGCGATCAGCGCAAACCATGCATTCTGCTATTGCTGCCATGCAGCACAAGTACGGACTAAACATCACAGGGACTCTAAACAAGGACACTGTAGAGTGAGTACTGCTAAGCACACACATACAGTAAAGTAACAAAGTGCCCATTCTCATGAAACCATGACATTTTATTTTTTATTATTCGAAAAGGAAATCATATTTTCCAGGTCCAAGTACTAGACTAAACAAATACTATGGGTATTTTAATGGCATATTCTTAAAGGGCACCTATTATGGCATTTAAAATGTTCCTAATATTGTTCTGGGAGTCCCTAACAACAGTTTTACATGCATGCAATGACAAAAAACACTTTTGTTGTCTTATAATATGCATTTATTTTTACCTGATTTGCTCACCGACTTCTAAATGATTCGTTCAATGACTCATTTTTTCAAACCCCTAATTTGCGTGACGCTAATCTGCGGTGATTGGTCAGATGACCCAGCCAGTCAGTTATTGTTTGCGTTAGCCCAACATAAAAATATAGATGATGATCTGTTTAGCACTGCAGTACTACAAGACGCTCTATTCTTTATGACAACTCCAATAACAATGATAAACATTTCACATATTTCAAAAAAATTGACATTGGAGTCTTGGAGACCTAGAAGCTGCGCTGAGCGTAACTTACACACACAAATACTTATTGAGCATGCTACAAAACCCATAAAAGCAACAATTATTAATAATACTTACAGGTTGTGATTCGGAGGAGGAAGCTGATCCAAATAAACTTGGTACTGAACTTCCTTCAGTATCAGACGACTCGCGAATCCACACTTGAAAGCATTTATGTTTGTAAAGCGATCTTCATTAAAATGACGCGAACACAGCTCAAGGTTCGGCTATACTTGTGTGGTATAGTTGTAAATATAAACTCTAGCCACTGATTCTTCACATGAAAGGTCGCTTTTGATTCGCACTTCAGAACACAGTGTCGACATTACGTTTTCAAGTTTTCCCCATTGACAGGTTTTCCCTGGTGTCTGCGCGGCGCGCGCAATGAGAGGGGGCGTGGCCAATTTGATCAATTTTCCTCTTGACGTCATGATGAAAAGGAAAATGACTCATTGGAAAAACGATTCATTAAATTGACTCAGAGTCGACTCATATACTTTTGAGAGACAATAACTTTTTTTACGATGAACTTTCATATTTAAAACTTTGCAGGATGTTTTTGTTCACTTAGATCTATATTGCAGACTACATGAAAGGTAATTTTCAAAATTCCATAATAGGTACCCTTTAAACTATTACCTCTAATCCTAAGTTTACAGCCTTATAAAATGCCAATAAGGTTATTAGCCTAACCCTAAGCGCCATTATTTCAACTCTGTTAAAATAAGTCTATGATTCATGAACAGCTATTTCACCTTGTTACATTCCAAATGTTTCAGGGTTGAGTGTTACTGAGTTGAAGGTCAACACAAAAATAGCTAGAAATGGTCTTAACTATATTATAATATTGTCACACCACATGTGTAAACATGATGAACCATGTACTGTAGTGCAAAAACATGGACTGACAGAAATACTGAAACCATGATATTTTTGTTCCAGTAAAAGTTTTCTAATAAATATCCTAAGTAACCCAATTAAACTGTAATAGTGATAAATAAGGACATAAAACACTAAGCATTAACTCTATCAAACAATTATGACGAAGTCCAGTATCTGTTTTCCATGGTAATTTGTGTCAGTAGTTAGTCATGTGGACACAATTGACACAAATGTTTCCTGGAAATGAGTCATCAATTAAAATGTATTACTTTTTCTTTGGACTGAACGTTTCACCCCTGGTCTCTATGTTCAGCTTGGACACCGCATGCCATTTTCCAATCTAAAATATTTTGAGTACATTTTCTACTGCTTGTGTAAGTGATTTGAGGAGAAAAGCGTAGTGTTATAGAGCATAACACTCTCTGTTTGACTTGTACTCAGTTTCAATCTGCCTTTAAACAGTTATTTTTATTCTCTGTGTTATGGTTTATTGATAATTAAGATCAGGCTTTGTTTTTCACATTCAGTGATATAAATAAATATATCATCTTTTATCTAAACATCCTGTGTAGTAGGTTTGCAAATGCTAATTAATGTTAGCTGTTATTGTGAAATTTCATCTCTTATGTAACGTGCAGTAAAATAAAGATTGTTATGAAAGACAACAGCGGGTTTCAAGAGCATTTTTTCATGAAGATACAGATGTGTGATTTTGATGACTATAATTTGGTGCTGAATGTCTGTGATATTCACATTGTTACGTTCTTTTGTTTTATTCTGTCTAGTCTTAGTTTTCATTGTCAATGTTTGGTTTATTCCTAATCACTCATCTGTTGTCATAGTTTCTAATTAAGTACTCATCTGTTCAACAGTACCTCCTTTGATTGGTCTCCCTGTGTATTTTAGCCCTTAGTTCCCTTTGTTCAGTGTTCAGTCTCGTTTAAATCAGTGTGGTTGTGCTAAACTTGTTCCTGTGATCTCCTGCGTGTTCTTTGTTACATTTATGGATTTATTAAAGACTGTTTTTGTTGTCTTTGTGCGCTCATTACAGCCACAATGTGACAGAAGACCGAACAAGAAATAGATCTTCCTGCGGTCAGAAAATGAAACCCTCGAGGACCATACGAGTGACTTTTTAGATCTGGCGTGCCTTACCACCTTCCCTGACCACTCCCTGTGTGTGTTTTTCCTGACCAGCTTAAATGAGTGGTGTAAGGCAGGCCTGGCCTAATGGTTCTCGAAGGAAATTTACTGCATTTGTGGAGTGAGTGCTGGCTAACAAAAACTCTCCAATGACCATCTGCCTCATGGATGAGGCCAACGCCAGCCACACTCCTGACCCAGAGACCCAGCTGGCAGCCACCAGAAACACCCAACATGGTGTTTATGCCTGAGTTCACCGCAGACACGGAGCACGAACCCTCCAGAGCCGGAGCCGACACCTGAGCCATACTTCGCCCCGGAGCCTGAGCCCAATAGTATGTCTGACCAGGTGCGTGAGCCGGCAACATCGTCAGTAGCAGTGGGTGTCATCAAAGAGTTCGAGGGAATTGTTCGAGTTTGAGCCCTGCCCATACTCCTGTTGCTGAGGGTGAGCTGTGCAAGGTTTCTGTGTTATTGTGTGAAGAAGAGTGATTTCTCCACAGTCTCCCATCCCCCCCGGTCCCACTAAGCTCCAAATCTCCTGCATCTCCATTGGTCCCTCCCTGCTCCAAGTCTCCTGCATCTCCGCTTGTGCCGCCCAGTTCCAAGTCTCCGTCGATGATGGTCCCAACTAGCCTCCCTCTCCCTCCTCCTCTACCTAAGCCAGCCAGTCCTTCTTCCCTGCTTCCCCTGGCTCCCTTCAGTTTCTCTGCATCTCCTCTGTTTACTCCACTCTGCTGTGGGGATCCACTTTGAGTCTTCAGGTCGGCAGCTTCGTCTTGGCCCGTGGATCCCCTGTTTTGGCCTCGGGCTGCTAAGCCCATCACTCCACCTTGGCCCGTCAACCAGTCGGGTTCACCTTGGGTCCAACCACCCCCACCCCACCCCCAACGGCTCCACCTGGGACCATCGTCCTTACAGCTCCACCGGGCTTCCTTATCCCTCCGGCTTGGGTCAGTTGTCACTCTGCCTGTGCCATAGAATTCAGGCCCTTCGGCTATGCCTCGTCCCTCCACCCCTTCTGCTCTGTCTGGCTCCTCTTTCCCTCTGGCTCAGCCTTGGTCCTCAGTCACACCAGCTCCACCTCGGTTCCTCTGGCACCATGTCATCTCCTCGGCTATGCCTGACTCTCCAAATCTCCTGGCTCCACCACTGGTGGTTGGACCGCTGCCTTCACCCTGGCTCCTGCCACCATCGGTTCCACTGGTCCTCCTTGCAGTGCTTTGGGTTCCCACCTGGCTCCTCCTGCATTCATCTCCTCCCTGGCTCCTCCTTCGTCCTGGGTTGTCTGCCAGTTCTGCGTCTTCCTCCCAAGCCCCGCCCATTCTCCTCTTGTTTTGTAGTTTGCACGAGGACACACCTACCGGGGGAGGGGAGGGGTAATGTCACATCCTTGTCTTGTTTTGTTCTG
Source organism: Chrosomus eos (assembly GCA_036326025.1). NCBI lineage: Eukaryota > Metazoa > Chordata > Actinopteri > Cypriniformes > Leuciscidae > Chrosomus > Chrosomus eos. The sequence continues at coordinate 33,117,083 of CM070823.1, read as the reverse complement.
TCTAGTCTTAGTATTCATTGTCATTGTTTGGCGTAGTCCGTAATCACTAATTTGTTGTGGGTTTCTAATTAAGTACTCGCTTGTTCCCAGTTCCTTTGTGTGTTTAAGCCATTTGTTCCCTTTGTTCAGAATTGTTTATGTTAGTGTGGTTGTGCTAAACTTTATTCTTATGATCTCCTAAATGTTTTTTTGTTAACTTTTTGGATTTATTAAAGATCTTTTTCGTCTTTGTGCGAACACAATGTGACAGACATTTTTTTGTGTGTTAAATATTTTTATGCATCTCCAGCATATATATACGCACACACACACACACACACACACACACACACACACACACACACACACACACACACACACACACACACACACACACACACACACACACACACACACACACACACACACACACACACACACACACACACACACACACACATGTTTGTTTTTGTGACTTATGAGGACATTCCATAGGCGTAATGGTTTTTATACTGGACAAACTATATATTCTATCCCCCTACACTGCCCCTGTCCCTAAACCTACCCCTTACAGGAGACATGCTGGATTTTAACATTTTTAAAAAAAACATTGTTTTTTATGTTTTTTAAGCTGTTTGAAATATGAGGACGCATGCAATGTCCTCATATTTCACGTGTAAGTTGTAATACCAGTGTAATACCCATGTCATTAAACACATTTGTGTCCTCATATATCACAAAAACAAGCACACTAATTCATTTAAAAATTCTGATGAATGAACACAGAACTGGCTATTTTTAAATCCATTAACTTTTTTATAGTTATGCCTTAAAGCTGTAACTTTAGCTAACCTGTGTTTTTTTGTTGTTTTTTATTTTGGATGAAGGGCAGAAATAACCTCATCCTCTTCACTTCTCCTCTAGCTGGATGAAGAAACCCAGATGTGGGGTGCCAGACCAGCTTGAGGGCAAATCTGGATCCGCAGGAAGAAGCGTTATGCACTAACTGGACAGAAGTGGCAACGCACACACATCACATACAGGTTAGAGAGAGACATGATGTCTCTGTTAGTGTGCATGATTAACAATTTGAGTTATAAATATAGCTCAGACAAGATCTAAATGTATAGCAGCCCTCTAAATATTTTTTTTAAGTGTACAGTATACCCATTTTACATTTACATTTTTATTATTTTACTAAATCTTATGCGTTTTGCCCTTACTCACCCCAACTCGTCATCAAGGCTGCTTTACGCGAACGCGAGTGCATTAGCACGTAGTTGTCATTTGGCCAAAATTGTTTAAAAGAAGTTTCCCCAGGAATCACTTTAAATAGGTGGACTGTAACTTTAAGTAAAGTTAAGGCTAAAAGGTTTGGTTACTATTATTTGAGATGAGGAACAGTTTACTGAACCTTGATCAACCAACACCTAATAGTTTGGAACAGCAGACGTCCTCAAATCGTCCCGTCTCTGCCATCCTACAGTGGATCCTGCACTGCAATGAAGACACAGCCAAGCATATAATAACCTCCAGCATTCACTCTTTAACCTTCAAGAAACATATTTGAATTCCCTGAAGATTACCTTCTAAAGGCCTCGGAGGAAATAGAGTGTTCTCTCACCTCAATTTAGACTTTCCCGGTTACATCGGGCGATAACGGAAATGATTTATTCAAATCCTGCTTTTTTTAATTGATGGGCCACCTATGCAAATGGAATGTAAATGAAGACAGGCTTGGCAGTGAGTGACTGGCCTCTATAGAGAAAAGTCAGCTGAGATTTTCAGGGCCTCTCAGTCTGTTAGAAGAAGATAAAGACTTCAATGTGGGGAATTCAGCAAAGATGCCAGTCTAAGGGCAGTCGGTGAAATTCACTTTGGAAATGAAAATATACTCTCTTTTCTGTGATATTAACAAATCATAATGGGGAGGGTCTTTTACTATGATATTTGATAGTGGTGGACTTCAATCAGTTGGAAGGTTTGGATGTTAATACCTGATTAAACAGAAAAAAATGTGAAATTCTCACAATGACACCATCTCAAAACCCCCATTAATAGCACGCATGAAACAAAGATTTGCTAAAGATAATACAAGCACTCTAGTATAGACAAACTCTCCCTGGTACCAGAAGAAACTGCAACATAACCCTTTTACATTTCTCACAATATTATGATTAATGCAACTACTTTATCCATTTAGTAATACAAATTGACTATCCGACATGGGAATTGGTAAGGAGGACGTTACACACAACAGCAACAGGAGAGGGAGGTTTACTTGTACAGCTCTTACTAGCGGGCCTCCATCACAGCTTTAGGGATTTTTTAAAAGTTTACTCAACTGGAAAAAATAGTTACATCAGTTTAATTTTTGTCTGTGCTTTCAGTGAACATATAAGCTTTATATATTAAAAAGTAATCATGATGTATACTTGTGGATCCAAGCATTTGAAGCTAAACTACATTTTTATTTTGAATGAAAGCTTGTTTCCACTAGTTGTGCATTTATTTCTCACAATTAAGGGCTTTTTTTCTTAGAATTGAAAGTTTATTTCTCACAATTGCAAGCATATACCGTTTTTCACAATTCGGTCTTTATTTCTTGCAATTATGAGTTAATAGCTCGCACAAAAAAAGAAAAAAGTCTTGCAATTGCAAGAAATTTTTAATTTTTTATTCCATAGTTGAAACAAACTTCCATAATATCGCATTACTGATGTAAAATGCTATTTTGGCAGACTTTACACTAAACAACTTAAATTTGTCTAACTCATGTATCAGTTAATTTATGTCAATTTATGTAATGCCAACTTTTTTGCATAACTTTTACAGTGTAGAACATGTAATCAAATTTAAATCACAAGTAAAAATATATTTTAGATCCTTTAAGAAATTAAAGGGGATATTTCAGCCAAATGTTTTAATTTGGTAATCATTTAATCACCCTCATGCTGTTCCAAATTTAGGCTCAATCCCAATTCACCCCTTGCCCCTACCCCTTGTTTTCCTTGGCCCTTAAAACAGAGTTACAATTGAATTGGAATTGAGCCTTAGTCTTGATGTTTGCTAGAGAGTTCAACTCCACTGCTAAATGATGATTTTTTTCTGTTTGTTTTTCTAGCATTAAAAATGTGACTCCCAAAGTGGGAGCACGAGAAACACATGAGGCCATTCGGCGGGCGTTCGACGTATGGCAAGGCGTCACGCCGCTACGCTTTGAGGCCGTGCCCTACAGCGCTCTGGAGAGCGGCAAACGCGACGTCGACATCACCATCATCTTTGCCTCTGGTTTCCATGGTGACAGCTCTCCTTTTGATGGAGAAGGGGGCTTCCTGGCACATGCTTATTTCCCAGGACCGGGCATAGGGGGCGACACACACTTTGACTCAGATGAACCCTGGACGCTGGGCAACCCAAACCATGATGGTGAGAGAACGGCAGGTTAGGCCACATTTTCAATTTCAACACTTAACAAACAATAAAGTTGCCATTTCAGCAGGAATGCAAATGTGACAGAGCAGCTAAATCTTTAATGACATCTGGAGATTTTTACAAGCACCACTGAAAAAATAAATAACTTTAGGAAGTGTTATAGCTAAAACCAACACCAATTCTGCAAAACAAGACTCACTTAAAGTAATTAGTGCTATAATTTACAGGCTGAAATTAGTGTTTTAATGAACTGCCATTTGTAGCTTTTTACATATTAAGGTGGAGAATTCACTAAACTGCTGCACCACCTGTTCATAGTATCTCAGTGGGGAATTTTCTAACCAGCTTAAGCAGCCACTAAATGTACTGAAGCCATTAGTAAAAGTATGTAATTTGCTAACACCAATAAAGTTCTAAGTGTTAACATTGGATGATGCATAGCAGCATAGGTATCATGAACATTACTTTTACAGCCATATTTATGATCATTGGCAGGGCAGAGTAATAGCAGTGAATTCTGTACACATTTTGTTTTACAGACCCCAAGTTAGCACAGACGCTACCAAATCTAACATTCACATAAACACTGTTTCTGAACTCGATGAGATGCCTACTTTGTAGTCTTCCAGGAATGAACACCTCACAATATTAATCATTAAAATAATTCCTGCCCGAGGCATATGCAAAAAGGGCGATGCCTGGTTGAGGTGCATTAGAAGTGTGTTCAAACTTGCGGTTATGGTAAGTGGCGGGACATTTCCGAAACACACTTGAAGCAGTTACAGTAACTTATCACAACACACTGGTCCACAGCTGACCAATTAGAGTGCTTGTGCTTACCGGAAGGAGTGGCTGCATGGAGACAGGAACTAAACAGAGCGTTACTAACAGACTGTGAAGAGAGTTGCTGCAACAATGTCAAATGTGTGAAAAATAATGTTTTTTTTTCTTCTGAACATTCAAGCATGAAACCCTATCCTAGTAGACACCAAAGACTAAATCAAGACATTACAAAAGGGCATAATAGGTCCTCTTTAAAAATAACTGTTTTCTATTTTAACATATTTTAAAAAGTACAATTTTTCCTGTGATGCAAAGTATCTCGGGTTACGAATGTAACCATGTTTTCCTGAGAAGGGGAACGAGACACTGCGTCCTAGGAAACTAATGGGAAATGCCTATGGCATTACCTGTGTCTGAAGCACGTGTCAAAACACGACAATAATATTGGCCAGCGACAGCCCATAACGTCACTACTGGTATGACCAGAGTATAAATAGGGTGCCTGTAGTACATGTCATCCACTTCTTGTCTGAATGAGAGATGGGCAGGCATGCTTGAAGCATGGCAAAGGGACACAGTGTCCCCCTTCTCAGGGAGCCATGGTTAAATTCGTAACCCAAGTCATTCCCTTTCGAATAGGAACTTGCACTGCATCCTAGGCACTAGGCTGAAGGAATGAGTGACGTATGGCAGACATAAGTCAGTGACTTCTACGGGACGGATCCGGATGTCGTGACTCAATTCACTAGGGCCAGACACCCTGGCTACATAGAGTTTAGCTCACAGCCTGGTATTAACAAAAAATACCTTAAACTGAATATGGCCAAGGAATAAATATATCCGGCCAGTCGCCACAGGGGACACACACCACTGACAAGTCGAGGTCTCACGAGGGGAAACCTAGCAACACTCAGGGAAGCTCTCAGAGCGGAGGCCTCAGCAAGATGACTCTCTAAAGCGAGAGAAGGGCCTAGCTACGGTCTATGGTCTAGGCAAAGGAGCCTAATATATACGAAATCTGCTATCCAGGCGGAACTCTGGAGGTGGAGGCCTCAGCATGACGACTCTCTAAAGTGAGAGGAAGCTTAGCAATGCCACCTTGAAGACAGTTAACCAGGGAGGATCCAAAAAGAGCCTAGAACCAAATCCACTGCCTTCATGAAGATTCAGATAACAACCATCTATAGCGAGGAAACCTAACTATGCTCTGCACTAAAAGACCACCTCACCAAGGAGGCTCATAGAGAGCCTCAAATTGGACCGGTTATCTAATGCGGAGCTCTGGGGAGCGGAGGTCTCAGCAACCACCAACACCAACCTTGAAGACAGTTACCCAAGGAGGCTCAAAAAGAGCCTAAAGCCCAGTCTACTGCCTCCAAGGAGCGCTCAGAGCAGAGGCTTCAGCATAACAACCCTCTATAGCGAGAGGAGGCCTAGCTATGCTCTACACTAAAAGACCACCTCACCAAGGAGGCTCACAGAGAGCCTTTACAACTCAAGCTATCCAAGCGGAGCTCTGGGAGCGGAGGTCTCAGCAGGATGACTCTCTAGAGCGAGAGGAGGCCTAACAAAACTCCACCTTATAGAGTACACCTAGTATTATACTACACCTAGTTCCACCAAGGAGGCTCACAGAGAGCCATACCACTCAATGTCACTGTCTATAACTGAATTATGCTGAAGTCAGAATGAGCTCATCACAGGGAGCGGGGGACCTTGCCCATAACAGGGATGGTTCTATTACATGCTCATCCTAAATGACCAATGGGAGCTACCAGCTAAGGCTAGTTACAACCATTGTAAAACCTGTAAAATGATTTGGTCTCTCTAGGCTCCAGCACTTTGAGGGGCCGTACAACAGGAGGGGTTCGCCCAAGGCAAACAGAGACCAGAAGAGCTTCCAGCAGTTCTTGGTCGCAGATCACAAGAAAGTATAAGGGGGCTAGGCAAAAGTGCTAGCTGCACCATTATAAATCCTCAACTGAGACTCCAGCAACAAACCGAGCTCTCTCATGGAGTTGGGAATCCTACTATTGAAAACTACCATGAAAACATTGCCATCAAGGGGATCCAGCTGAGGGCTAGCTGCAACCATTTGGAAACAATGTCTTCGTAGGATCTCAAAAACATCAAACACTCCTGAAGGTGTCTTACGACAAAGAAGGGTTCATAACCTGTGGCGAAAACCCACTTACTGTCGGGTTCTCGAGATCAGTAGGGCTCATCCCAGGGACTGCAAGACCCTGCTTCAAGACCCGACTCAGGGGGAGGGTTCTGTGCTTCAGTCAAACCCGAGGAAAAACGTAATGAACATTCACTTTTTTTAACAGTAATGTATAAATAAGTGTTAGATTTTGTATGGTCTGTGCTAACTTGAGATCTGTAAAAATGTTTTCTGCGAGATGGTATAGATCAAATCTAATGATCATTGCTTTAATTGGTATCTCTGTTCAAGTATTTTTGCATTTACTTCCATTCCTTTGCCCTGTTGAAGGATTACAACACATTTTTATTAATTTTACTACAGACATGACAGCTTTCCATAATTGCCCATATGATCATGTGGTAAACTGGATTCTATTGGTTTCTCAAACTTTTATAATGATCATGGCAGTAAATGGTGGTCATATATCCAGACATATATCCATGTGATGTAGTCAAGCGCACAGTCCTGATAAAACCGGCCTGCGAGATGGGGAATTTTGCCATGTAAATAGTGTTCAGCACATTTTTGAGTCATGGTATGATTTACATATTTCCTGTGAATCATATTTTAGTGAATCAGGTGCTAAAACAAGGCAAGTAAACAATGCTATAATTTGTCTCAATTGATTCTTAAGTTATTCTTCCCTGAATAAGTCTGTGTGTGCGCGTGTTCATGTTTGTGTGCATGTCAGGTGTCAGCTTTGTTTGATATGTAGTATTTGCATTACGGTTGCGCCCATTAAATGAGAGGTAATCAGATCCATCTCTTCACTGCGAGCCGCACTTAGAGGCACTCAGCTTTAATTACCTGGGCCGACTGGATGCAGAGAGCTTTTAAGATGCTCATCTCCTTTCACAAAATGTCTCAGTCGAGACAGTAATGAATGGCTACGAATACATTCGCTACTGGTATTTTTACTGCCGCCTGCACTCTTCGGCTGTTTGTTTTGCTGCCGTCTCTGATGTTACACGTTCCTGGCATAATAGCTTCCTGTGGTTTCAGCCAGGCTTCATTAGAGTCACCACAGTCCATATGGACAACACTGTGGTTTTCTTTATGTTAAGGCTGATTGCCATCAGCATGTAATATAAAATAAGCAGCAATTTGGGGATTATTTTTGATGAGTCATTTAGAAAGCCTCCACAACATTCACTCACTGTTACCAGATCTGTTTTGTGAGGGGTCAGTGAAGATGACAAGATGACCCTTTACACAATAGTTCACCCAAAAATTCTACATCACGTACGCACCCTCATGATGTTCTACAACTATGACTTTCTTTCGTGAGTGACACAAATTGAGATGAGTCAACTACTCTTTTGGGTTACAGGGTTTGGGTTACAGTTAGAGGTAAAGTAACAGTGTAACTACACTTAACATCATAATCATAACAATAGTCCATATGACATGTGTGGTTCTATATTGTTTTGAAACCAAAAGACAGTTTTTGTGTGAGAAACAGATCTGAAATTTCAGTCTGTTCAGATATGTACACTTTATAGTACAATTTTAAAAATAGTAATGGTTACGGAAATAATATATTAGAATATTATATTAAGTGTTAATTAAGTTAATTAATTAAGTGTTCTTAAATTAAGGGTGTAATGTTTTCGGACAGATTTATTGCTTGTTAAGTGCAATTAAATCAAAATTTATCACAGTTTAAATTCATATTTAAATGAACTTAAGTAGGATCTTTATGTAATTTCATGGTTACTTCTATATTGTCTTTGAAATATGGTAAAGGTTTACTGCCAAATGTCGTGGCAAGCATTTGTGGTAAACTAAAATATACTTTAATTCGATTAAAACATGTATGTCATGCATGTACATTTATTTGTAATTGCACATTTGTAATGATGAAGTTGCAACTTAGTAAAATTACAATATATTAACTCATATGTGTAATATAGAATAACACACTACAGTTGAAATTATAATTATGATACTTTACATGTGCTTCAGTATGTTAGGCAACACATCAACATAAGCATACTTTTTCATTCAAACTGTGTTTCATTATGTACTTTAACATAAAAGTTTGACATCATTACAAAGTGTGTCTCTTTTTGAAAATACACTTTATTTTATTTATATTATACTATCTGGCAGTACAGTTTTCAAAAACATGCTTTTAATATTTGACTTATACCACAACAAGTGAACATTCAAGACAATATTTTTGCTGAGAAGGATATCTTGTATAACATTTTCCTCCTTCATTATTTCAGGATGGAATATATTTCCAGTTCTGTTGTATGATTTAAAGCAATGTGGGAACTGTTTTGCATTCTGTTTCCAAAGCTACTGTTTCTGTCAAGCCCACACACACTTGCACATTACAACATCCGTACACTGTACGTACATACGTACACCGTACACTTGCACATTACAACATTAAGATGGATCTCAGGTCAAGCACTTGTGTAGTGAGTCATAATGCCTGATGCTTTTCATAAATAAGAACAAAAGCATGATGAAAAAACAACTACAACAAAGCAAATCCTGTGTATTGTATTTTCACTGTTGTTTTCTACTCCGTAGGTAATGACCTGTTCCTTGTGGCGGTCCATGAGCTTGGTCATGCTTTGGGATTGGAACATTCGAATGATCCTACGGCTATAATGGCTCCATTCTATCAGTATATGGACACTGAGAGCTTCAAACTGCCTCATGATGATCTCCAGGGCATCCAGAAAATATATGGTGCGTTTAAACTTGTTAACAGCTTTACTATTACTTTTTTATGAGACATTTCTCCATATCCGAGGCATATATTGCTGCCCAGGTCATTATAAAAACATGGTGGTGGGCTTATTTGATTTAGACCAGTAAGCAAATACCTTTCAACCAATCAGAGCAGCCTAGCAACACCACAGCAAACACCCATAATACCCAAACAACCACATAGCAACACACTAAACGGATGTATTTAAAAAAAGTTTTAATTTGTATTTAAAGTTTCAAGGATTTAACAGAATTTTAAGTGGCATAAGAAACACAAGCATATACTTTTTTTAATCGTTTGCAAATTTGTTAAATAAGGGACATTGAAAGTGATGTGCTATTTTTGATCTATTGATTTATTCAAAGTTCAAGTTCACGTTCATTTTATTTATATAGCACATTTACAACAGCCAGTAGGCTGACCAAAGTGCTTTACAGAACAAAGAAAATAAAACCTGCATAACAACACATAAAACACAAATAAAAGCAGCAAAGCTAAGAGCAACCTTAGAACAGGAGTAGCAAAACAGTATCAGGCTCTAATATAAAATAGTAAAACAAAAGTGGCAAAACAGAGGCATGAGTTCGCTTGAGTTCCAGAGTCGTGGCCCAGCCACCGCAAACACACACTCCTCTCTACGCTTGAGTCTAACGCGAGGGACTACCAGCAGAGCCTGGTCGTAGGATCTTAGGCTTCGGCTTAGGCTTGTAAGGATGAACAAGTTCGGAGAGATAGGCAGGAGCTATGTTAGAGATTTAAAAACAAAGAGTAGAATTTTAAAATCAATTTTCTGTCGAACTGGCAGCCAGTGTAGAGATTTGAGTATCGGAGAGATGTGGTCATATTTGCGACACTTATAAATAAGTCTGGCCGCGGACTAACTGAAAATGGGCAATTTGAGAACTTGATATACCGCAATATAAGGAAATGCAGTAATCTAGCATAATAAACATAATAAATGCATGAACAGCCAGTTGGAAGAAACTGGAACTGATTATGGATTAAATGTGTTTATAAAATTTTAAAGGCTGGTCAACAAGAACACCTAAGTTCTGCACTCCTGGGGATTTAAAGAGTAGAGTAGAGTAGACCTTTATTAATCCCCACAGGGGAAATTCAATGTCCATCAGCTTTAGTGTGTGTTGATTACCAACAAACATTCTCACTACTATACACGCATTAAAAAAACCCACAAATAATAACAGTAATAAAAGAGTTAATAGTAAAAGAGTCACACAACAAACTACTACTACCATTAGTAGTAGAATAATAGTGCACTTCAAGCAGATCCATTGTATAGCCTTATGGCGGCCGGAACAAATGACCTCCTGAACCTCTCAGTCCTGCAGCTCATAGAGGAGTCGGTCACTGCGGCTGCTTCGCTGGGCATCCACAGTGTCATGTAGTGGGTGGCTCCTGTTACTGAGGATGGATTTCATCATTCTCCTCATTCTTTCCTCCACCAACTCGCCTACAGAGTCAACCCTCCTCCCCAACACTGACACACACTTTCTGACCAGTTTGTCCAGTCGGTTCCCATCTCTGGCTTTCATACAGCTGCCCCAGCACACCACAGCAAAGAACACAGCACTGGCCACAATCGACTGATAGAAGAGGTACAGCATCTCATTACAGACATGGAACGATTTTAACTTCCTCAGAAAGAAGAGTCTGCTCTGGCCTTTCCTATACGCTGCATTTACATGTGCTGACCAGTCCAATTTATGGTCCAGATGGACTCCCAGATATTTGTATGTCTGGACCACCTCAATGTCCACCCCCTCAATTACCACCGGTAGATAGTGTGACTTACGCCTCCCAAAGTCCACTATCATCTCCTTGGTTTTAGAAGTATTAAGGACGAGACCATTGCACCTGCTCCAGGTCACAAACTCCAAGATGACCCTCCTATACTCCTCCTCATCTCCTCCCCTCACACAAGCCGCCACCACAGTATCATCAGAATATTTTTGTATATGGCAAGAAGGTGTACTGTATGTAAATTCTGATGTATATAAGGTGAAGAGGAAAGGGGATAATACAGTTCCCTGGGGGGCCCCAATACTTGTTTCCACAGTGTCTGAGACCATGTTCCCCAGTCTGACGTACTGTGGCCGCTTTGTCAGATAGCTGATTATCCACTCAGTAAGAGCAGGCTTCATGCCAAGATTCACGAGTTTGCCTCTCAGAATCTGAGGCTGGATGGTGTTGAATGCACTCGTAAAATAAAAAAACATCAGCCTCACATACCCCCTGTCCCATCGAGAAAAGTGTGAACTCGATGAAGCAAGTAGAGCACAGCATCCTCCACCCCCATGTTTGCTCGATAGGCAAACTGCAGGGGGTCAAGTGCGCACTGAAGTTGAGGGCCCAGGAACCGAAGGAGGAGCCTTTCAAGGGTCTTCATAATCACAGACGTCAAGGCCACTGGTCTGTAATCCTTGACCCCGGAGGGTCTCCCACCCTTAGGCACTGGCACAATGCAGGATGTCTTCCACAGCTTCGGCACCTGACTGTTCTGAAGACTCCAATTAAAGAGTGTGTGCAGAGGAACCGCCAACTCCGCAGCACAGTCCTTTAGAAGCCTCGGTGGTATTCCATCTGGTCCAGCTGACTTGCCAGGACGCAATCTTCTGAGCTCAGCCCTCACCGTCTCCATGCTAAAATAACCACATTTTGGTATACAGCTGAATGGAGCAGGGTAGGAGACGGCAGAAGAGGTAGAACAGCCACTGGGTGTAAAAGAGCCGGAGGAGGCAACATAGATGGAACAGCCACTAGATGTAGCAGAACAGGAGGAGGTAGCAAGGCTGGCACAGCTGCTGGGTGGAGCAGGGCATGAGGCAGCAAGAAAGGTGGAACGGCCACTTGGTGTCGTAGAACAGGAGGCAGCAGCCGAGATGGAACAGCTGCTGGGTGGAACAGAAAAGGTGGAACAGCCACTTCGTGTAGCAGAGTCGGAGGAGGCAGCATAGATGGAACAGCCACTAGGTGTAGCAAAGCCAGAGGAGGTAGCAAGGCTGGAACAGCTGCTGGGTGGAGCAGGGCAGGAGGCAGTAGAAAAGGTGGAACGGCCCCTTGATGTAGTAGAGCAGGAGGCAGCAGCATAGGTGGAACAGCCGCTGGATGGAGCAGGGCAGGAGGCAGCAGAAAAGGTGGAACAGCCATTGGGTGTAGCAAAGCAGGAGACAGCAGCCGAGGTAGAACAACCACTGGATGGAGCAGGGCAGAGGATAGCAGCAGCGGTGGAACAGCCAGTGGGTGGAGCAGAGCAGGAGGCAGCAGCAAGGGTGGAACAGTCACTAGATGGAACAGGGCAGGAGGCAACAGCGGGCGTGGCGCCACCGCTGGGTGGACGTGGTGGAGAGGCACAGACAGGAGCAAACCTACTGTAAAAGTGGTTGAATTCGTTGGCTAAAGAGATATCTCCTTGAGTCACCCTTCCGTTCTCCTTATAGCCAGTAATCACTCTCATTCCCTTCCACACTTCCCTTGTGCTGTGATGCTGTAGTTTTTTCTCCAGCTTTTCCTTGTAATCTTTTTTAGCTTGTCTTATAGCCCTCTTCAAGTTGCGTTGGGCAGCCCTGATGCTTTCCGTGTCCCCAGTTTTAAAAGCCTCCCTCTTCTGATTCAGATGTTGCTTTATGTTTCTCGTAATCCATGGCTTATTATTTGGAAAACATCGGACTTCTCTGACCGGAGCCACCACGTCCATACAAAAATGAACATAATCAGTCACACATTCAACCGCCACATCAATATTATTATCTGACCTGTGAGTGTCCATAAGTGTGTTCCAGTCAGTAGACTGAAAACAGTCCCTCAGAGCTTCGCTAGTCTCCGGAGTCCACCTCCTGTAAGATCTAATGGTCACAGGCAGTCTCTTTACACAGGGTCTGTAGGACGACCTAAGATGGATCAAATTATGGTCTGACTTGCCTAGCGGACCCAGGGCACATACACTATAAGCATTTCCACATTAATGTAGCAGAGATCTAAAATGCTGTTGTGTCTCGTGTTACAGTTGACATACTGTATAAAACCGCCCCCCAGTGAACTAATGTCAACATGATTGAAATCTCCCGAAATGACAATCATCGCATCTGAGTGTTGTGACTGTATTCTTGCGACCGAGTCCTGAATGACGTCACACGCTACTGAGGGAACTGCACGCGGTGGAATGTAAACAGTAATGGCGACGATGTGAGAAAACTCCCGCGGCACATAGTAAGGTCTTAAACTCACCGCTAGTACCTCCCCATCCCGGCAACAGATTTTTTCCTTAACAGTTATATGACCGGAGCAACACCATCTGTCATTCACGAGCAGCACCAATCCGCCACCTTTCGTCTTTCCACACATATCCGGCTGTCTGTCCGCCCGCACAATGGTAAAACCAGGTATGTTGACAGCTGAGTCAGGAACAGCATCGGTAAGCCACGTCTCCGTAATACAGTATAAACTGCATTCCCGATAGATCCGATCCGTTTTTATCAAAGCCTCCAACTCCTCACACTTATTAGGCAGCGAGTTAACGTTACCCATGATAATCGATGGTAGAAAGGGCTTATACCGCCACCTCCTCGCTTTCACCTGAGCTCCTGCCCTGCATCCACGGAAAGATTTTCGCAACGCACGCGGGATCGGGTGAATAATTCCATTAGATTTTCCTTGGGGTCGCAGTTGAAGGAGTTTGTCGTGTGAATATGTTATCAGACACATTTTGTACCACAATCAGACACCAGACGAAGACGTATTCACTCAGCACAACACAGAGCTTTCCGGACTTGCTGCCAGCACAGTTGGCGCACGCGACAATGACGTCTATCTCTTAAAAGCAGATAGACTCTCTAAATCAGAGATTATACAATGAGAATTTTCAGTTGAGGCCAGACACAATGAACTCAGCCTTATCTTCATTTAGAAAGAGGAAATTTTGGGCTAGCCATGCTTTCACTTCCTCTAAGCATAGCAGAATGAATATAAATTTGGGTGTCGTCCGCGTAAAAATCAAATGATACACCATGTTTCCTTAGAATAGCGCGCAGAGGTAGCATGTAGAGAGAAAATAGAGAAGTAGAGCCAAGTAGAGCCCTGTGGAAGACCACAGGTCAGAGGTGCCATAGAGCTGGAGAAATTACCCATCTTTACTAAAAAACTTTCTGTCAGACAGGTATGACTGAAACCATATCAGAACAGAAGCTTTTAGACCCACCCAAGTCTCTAGTCTAGCTTAAAGAGTAGGGTGGTTAATGGTATCAAAATCTGCCGAAAGATCTAAGAGAACAAGAACCACAGTATCTCCAGAATCAGTAGAGAGATAAATATCATTTAGCACTCTCAGGAGGACGGACTCAGTGCTGTGAGCAGTCCTAAAACCAGATTAAAAAACCTCATAGATACAATTAGTTGATCCTGCACAATTTTCTCCAATAGCTTAGAAATGAAAGGTAAGACAGAGATAGTCGGGAATTTTTTAAAACAGAAGGATCTGTGAAGGCTTCTTGAGCAGAGGAGTGACCGTAGTCACTTTAAGATTGGCAGGAGCCCGTTTTGAGACGCTTGTTGAAAAGAGATACCATACCTGGCCCAAACGAATCAATGATTCGTTTAAAAAAATCTCGGGTGAATAATATCATTAGGACAGAAAAGAAGGTTTGAGCTTGATAGTCACGTCCTTCAGTGTCTGGAGGTTGATAGGATCAAAAACCTCCCAAAAACCAGAAACAGGTGACAAGATTGGGTGGGGGGACAATTAAATTAGTCTTAATTTAGTGATTTTGTTAATAAAAAATATTTGGAAGTCTTCAAATAGAGCATCTGAGGCAACAGACAATGAGTTAACAGAAGGATTTACAACAGACTGAATGACAGAAAACAGAACCTTCGGGTTAGAGTGATTGGATTCAGTTAAGTTAGAAAAATAAGCAGCTTTCGCAGACTTGGCAGCATTCTGGTATGATGTTAGAGAGTCTTTGAACATTTGGAATGAGATAAGTAGCCTGTCCCGTTTCCATTTGCCTTCAGCATTTCTACAAATTTGTCTTTGGTGACGAGTGTCAGAGTTTTGCCACTGTTCAGATTTGGTTTGCACTTGTGAGGCTTAAGGGGAGCAGTCACATTTGCTACCTTAAGCCAGGAAGACTTTAAAAGGCTAAGATGTTGATCCGCATCCAGGTCAGATAATGGTTGATCTAAGTGCAAGTGTGAGCATAGATCAGCAAAGCACAGATCGAAGTTTGTGCTAAACTGTGGAGAGTAGACCCGCGACAATGTAATAGGTGCAATAGTGAGTTGAGAGAGCTCTGGAAGAGACAGTGAGAATAAAATAGGCTTGTGATCGGAGAGCAGAACATCTGAGAACACAATATCAGTGACATTGAGCCCGTAAGATAGTACAAGATCCAACGTGTGGCCCTGAATATGAGTAGACTGCGATAGATTAAAAGCATCTATTAAATTAAGAAACTCCTGCGACAAGGAATTTGAGAGACAGCAAACGTGAATATTGAAATCGCCCATCAGTTGGAAGCGATCATAGTTTGTGGCAATATTGGCAATAAGATCAGTAACTTGCTGTATAAACAAGTTACAAACCGGCGACGAGGGGCGTTAAAAAATGTACAGTTCGCTGGAACCAGTTCTGAGAAGGGAGTTAAATCACCAACCTTTATCCAGGATTCTGTGATGAACATAAAATCCAAGTTATGTGAAGAGTAGAAGTCATTTAATAAAAAGGTCTTATTCACCACAGAGTGGGCGTTTATTAATGCTATCTTAGGTGGAGGAATAGTCATGTGAGATGAAGGTGCTTTTCTCAATGAGCGCAGAAGGCGTAGCGGTTCAAAGACATATTAAAAATGCAAGTTATAAATACAATGACATACCATAATGAGCATATTTCCCCATCCTGATGTCATACTGAAGAATAAAGCCATTAAAAAGAAAGAAATCATTGAAAAGAAAACCAGAAGCCCGTCCTGCGCACTCAGTGTCCGAATTCACTCACTTTTTTTCATTCACTCCTTCAAGAGAACTTTATTAGTGGAGTAATCTAGGGAATAGTGAATGAGAGTATAGATGTGCTAATGGTCAAGTCATTACATTTGTTGAAAATGGTATAGTTTTTCACAACCACATGAAATACAAAGTGTACATTTATTTGCCACATGTGTTTTCATCTAGATTTTGAAAAGAGTTTTTCCTTTTCTTTACACTCTTATTTGTGAATTAAATTCTTCATTACTTCTGCAGGTCCTCCAGACAAAAACCCTCAGCCAACACGATTGCTCACGACCGCTACGCCTCCTCGCCTGCACCCACCGACTGACCCTCGAAAGCAGGACCGCCAGGGTCGCCCTCATCGCCCTCCGCAGAAGTCCAAACCCACCCACCCCAACTCCAAACCCAACATCTGCGACGGAGGATTCAACACTCTGGCAATCCTACGACAGGAGCTTTTTGTCTTCAAGGTATGATTAATGAACAGCTTCACTGAGAATTAGTGCTGTATAAATTGTGTGTTTCCTAACACCAGTGCACTCTTATTAGGATCAGTGGTTCTGGAGGGTGCGAGATAATTCTGTGGTGCCTGGGTACCCAATGCAAATAAGCTACTTCTGGAGAGGTCTGCCTCCCAAGATCGATGCTGTCTACGAAAACAGCGAGGGGAGATTTGTCTTCTTCAAAGGTAAGACGTTTCTCCTTCTGGCTTTTAAATCTTACAGCCTAAATATAGATGTGAATATATATGGGCTTCAGCTTCAGGGTATGTTAAAACTGTGGAAGCTTGTTTCTGCCAAGGTAATTGCAACCTTTTTATCTCATCATTCTATTTCTGTCATGACAACTCTCTGAGAGATTGGCATGGCAATGGATGTGGCAATGGTAATGTATTGGCGGAATAGAGCTGCTGTAGAGCAAGTACCGAGACTTTGCTACTGTTATTACATTCACAGACATTACTGTGAGCAAGTAAGACATGTTGCTGCTATTGCACGTCACATACATGAAATAACCCCTGTAGCAGATCTATACAGGTGGAGCTGGGGAAGATGGAGGGTTTCTGAAGCGCACTGCAGACTGCTAACAGCAAACAATGCCAAGTATTTTAATGATGAGCCGTAAGCTCATTGGCTGCTGATGCCACAGCAACCAATCAGCTGCGCTATGTAGATAACAATGTGATCGCTAACGATCGCTGAGTTAAGGACCTATCGGCTTGCGCCATCTAGAGTTTCATGACAGAAATGTATTTTTTAAATTTCTGAGTTTTTTTTTCAGAATTCAGAATCTCACAATTCAGACTTTTTTTAACACAATTGCGAGGTTAATATCTCACAACTCTGAGAGAAAATTGTGAGATATAAATTCTCGCAATTCTAAGAAATAAAGTCAGAATTGCTAAAATTCTGAAAAGTCAGAAATTGATATCTCGCAAAAAATAAACCTGCGAGTTTAAACCCTGTAATTCGGACCTCTTTTTTCCCCTCACAATTGCAAGTTATAAAGTCCGAAATGCGAGGTATAAACTCGCAATTCTGAGAGAAAAACGTCAGAATTGTGAGACACAAACGTTTTTACTTTTTTATTTCATTATTAAAAAGCAGCCATTCTTATAAACCAGCCAAATTGTCATCAGTTTTATTAGTTTTCAATTATTATTATTATTATTATTATTATGAGAAGACAATGCCATTTATTGAAACATTTTAGTAAATTTTTTCCATTTCTCTGTATTTCTGAAGGCAACCGGTTCTGGGTGTTTAAGGATACAACTCTGCAGCCCACATATCCTCAGAACATTTCTCTTTTTGGCAATGGAATGCCTACACAGAGCATTGAAACAGCTGTTTGGTGGGAAGATGTGGCCAAAACCTACTTCTTCAAAGGCGATAGGTCAGTTTTATAGCTTCCAGGCACAGTGTACAATAGGACCCAGTGGATACCCCTTCACTGGATTGTTCCATAACGTCCGAGACCGATTTTTCTTTCTCTGTTTACTGTTACAGGTATTGGAGGTACAATGAGGACATGAGGACCATGGACCCTGGATATCCAAAACCTATTACTGTGTGGAAAGGCATCCCAGACTCTCCACAGGGAGCCTTTGGGTGGACAAAGCCAATGGTAAGACATTGAAATGGTCCCAGCTAACTGTGCAGTGCCTTGCAATAATACTGGAAATCAAAATAAATCATTGTAAGTGTCATAAATGCGTTTTCATTGGTGCCGTGGTCTGGTGGTTTGCACATAATGCTCAGACACACTGAGATATGACTTTTTATGTGGGTGAGGCAAGTTTTAAGTATGCTTGCATTTAGTAAAACTGGAAAAAGGCAAAAGAATATTTTTTTTTTTTTTATATTTAATATAATTTTTTTATTACAAAGTGAAATATTACGCTTTGCTTAACTAAATCCACACATTAAGATGTATAAAACCGGGGACATTTCCTAGTTCAATAATAATAATTATTATTATTAATTATCATGATGTTTACAGGTCTAACTGATTTTAATACATTTCACCAAAAATCACACAGTAGTACCTTATAACCATAATGCTCTGATCTCATCCGGGTTCAGTTTATCAAGGCTAAAATAGCGGTGTGCGACCAAGAAAACTGGGACAGTACCCAGAAAACAGACGTCTGGTCACCTTTACCCCACATTTAAAAATTTTGTTGAGACACCTGAATGTAGACTTGTCTTTTGGAAACTCCTTCCACCCTAGAATCCCCTCAGAGGCGCAGGGTTTCAGTAATTGGCTCACTCTGAGGTGCTGAGGTTCAAACTTTGTGTTGGTGACAAAAAGTTTCTTAAAACTTGTGTATGATGGCTGTACTCTGTGCAAGTAGTGTGTCCTCACCTGATCTCTGAGCTCCTTCGGTGTGATAATTGGCCTCACTGTGGCTTCTCTCAACAATCTCTTTAAGTTTTTGAGGAACAACTAGTTCTAGGCAGCATTTGGGTGATTTATAACTTCAACTTCTACTTCCTCATAATTGAACCAATAGTTGCCAAATAGGACCTTCAAAAAAAGTTTGGTAGCTTTTTACAAAATGTATACCTTTGTTTTGCTTTAATTGGAATGGTCTTTTTTGTGGGTTACCACTTTTGTCAAAAGTGATAACACAATGGTGCTCTTTGAATACCATGGTACATTCTAAAAATCATGTAAAATTTTCATTTCAAGTATATATTAGTGCTGTCAATCGATCAAAAAATTTTACAAATTAATCATATTTTCTGTAATTAATCACGAAAGATTTTAATATATTTTTATATTGTAATAAGTTAGCATTTAATCTCAAAATTAACATAGAAGTAACATTAAGATATAGTTTATATTTTAAATATCTGTTTAATGGCATCTTTTTATGAAAGAAGCCATTTTTTACATTTATTAGGCTTTAAATAATATAACAACTTTTAATTTGTCAACTTAAAACAATCTTCACACCAACCCATTAATAAATTTCATATTTACCTGTGGCCTTCAATATATCAGGGTTCAACTTTTTCTATTGGCCCAGTCAGACCACTTCAGATTGTTACTTGCTTACTTACTTTACTTACTTCATTTAAAACATTTAAAATTAAATATAGATATAGATCCATCTTAAAGCTGTGTTATTCAGTCAAAGGCAGTTTTTTGTCTTTTGAACAAGTCTTTAGTTCATTGATTAACATTAATGTCAGCAGGTTTATTGGGCTGCTGTCACTTTAAGACCTGCCACATGATGCGGATCTGACACGCATCCTTTCTCACACAACTCTTTAAGTACATTTAAGACTTAATTTAACTCATTTAACTATGCTTGCAAGGATACTTGACAAAATGGGCATTTTGGCATTATTTAGTGCGTTTTGTCCATGCAAGCGTGGTCTAAAACGGCTTTCTGGTGAGCACAAGAAAGTATAATATATATAATATGCCTATAATTATAGTAACATATAATTGACTTCTAATTACATTATTTTATTACCCAAACTCATTGTACAAGCAATGACTGGATTGGTTGAAATTTCTAAACATATCATATGGTTATGTTTTCCATGATGTGTGGTTCAATATGAGCTGTCTTCCTTCTTCCCTAAGGATTCACATACTTCTACAAGGGGAAGGAGTATTGGAAGTTCAACAACCAGCGGCTGAGAGTGGAGCAAGGCTACCCTAGGTCTATCCTGCGGGATTTTATGGGCTGCGACGGTTACGCCACCGAGCCCGACTGGGACTGGAGCTCCCCACAAGAAGAGGAACCGCCGCAATATGACCACGATGATGACGTTGATATCGTGCTGAAGCTCGAGAGCAGCGGTGGAGCGGAGAAAGCGGTGGCCATTGCCATCCCCTGTGTCCTGGCCCTGTGCATGATGGTGTTGCTTTACACCGTGTTCCGCTTCAAGAGGAAGGACACGCAGCGCCACATACTGTACTGCAAGAGATCCATGCAGGAGTGGGTCTGAGAAGTTGAGGTCCCACTCCCACTGATAAAACTATTTCCGTCTTAAAAATCCGCTCAAAGGTCAAAGTAATTGGCAGAAGTGAAGAACGGCATAAATGGACAGCATGCCAACTTCCTTCTCACACAGTCAGCCTTTGAAGGTGGCAATGTGTTGTTTTTGTATGGTTTTGGAACTCTGTGTGGCTTTGGGCGGCCATTTTGGTTCCCAGAGTCCTGTGCTGGAGTGAACTCTTACTCTACAAACCATAATTATCAACTTTTCAATTGACTCAAGAATTATTTATCTTCAGACTGCTGATCTCGATACTCCATATAACATGTGAAATCACCCGTCACTCCGAAATACTTGCTTGTGTTGAAAAACTGATACCCAAACCAAATATGCCCTTAGTGTCCAAAGAGGATTGCTTCATTCACATGGGATATCCTGAGATGACTGGATTACCGATCATTATTTGAGTTCCGTTCATCTGCAGAATATATGGGATCTGTTTGCTTGGAAATCAGAAAGGGCCTTGACATATAACATTGGGGCTACATGCAATATTTCGTCGAATGCCTTAATCACATATTGAGTTTATTTTTCTGTATGTTAGTGTACATGTGCCTGTGTGAATGCGACCCCTTTCCATTACTTCATTTGTTCGTCACTGTTCTTTTGACGCTCTGCTGACCAATGGGAACTTGCAGTTCGATAGTGCCGCTGACTGTTGAAAAGTTGAATTGAAAAAGAGTGTATGGCTGCCGTCCATGTTCTGTATTGCTGCATTTTTTTACTACAGCATAGAAAATTTGACTTTTGGGTAAGTGCTTCCAATCAAAACGTAGAAAATGTATTAAGCGAAGGATGCCGTTTAGCAGAAATTCCTAAAGGACCTTCCTGATTCTCTTAAGAACCAGATTATCAATAAAAACCACTGAAATTAGCTATATTTGCATTTCCTGAAGAAAATACTTGTGCTTGCAAGGCAGCAAGAGAATAGTGCTAAGGTTTTGGGTAAGTTTAGTTTCGGGCTTTGGTTCAGTGAATGCTGCATCAGAGCCACTTACTGTATGAATCTTCTGTTTCTGTCTTCAAAAAATTACCTGTAATGTAAGATTGTCTTTGCAGTGTAAAGTCCACTTTGGTTTAGACGCGAACGCTTAGCATATGCGTACAGCTGATCGTATAACTATATTCCATTTGATAGCACGGTGGTTCAACACAGGCACACTAGAAAGTTTGATCTTTGTTGTGTTCCTGTGCTATTTCTTAACAGAGGTTATGATCGATTACATTTCTTTGTATCTTTTAAACTAGAGCTGAGGCCATGTATCTCTTTATTCACTCATACATGTGTTTGGCAATGCCAGCATTGTTTTCGTGGTTTCCAGTGGTTTGTTGCTGTTGTTTTTTCACTTCTGATTCTTTTTCAGACAGTGTCGGCACCTTGTAGACCATCTAATTAGTAATAAAATAATTTGTAAAAAAAAAAATTGTGCGAGATGAGCGTACAGCAATGTTGAGGGTAACATTACAAGTAACGTGAGTTACATAAACAGATGACTTTTTTCAAGTAACAAGTAAAGTAACACATTACTTTTAAATTTACAACAAAAATAAGAAAATTTTCAAATAAGTATCCCAAGTTACTTTTTTGGTTACACTTTTTTTGCCGTAGTTACATTGTACTTACTCAAATAAGTACTAAGTAATATTAATTAACTACATTTGCTAACTATAGAGTTTGGTTTAGGGTTAGTTACTTGTAATTATGAATAATGTACTGTTATTACTATAGAAAGTACATGTAGTAACTACGTCACCTGAAAATAAAAAGTGTTACCACTTTTTTCCCTATTTATTAAATGCATCCTTCCCCAATCCAGATTGGCAGCACAGACGAAAGGTTTGGTTGAGCTGTGCCCTCTACTACAGTATACAGGTGTAAATTTCACTTTTGCCCAAAAATGTAACTTAAAAAATAAAGCAAGCCCTGCACAGGTGAGACACAGTAATGCAAAAGTAGTGTAACATTACTTTCCCATTAAAAGTAACGCATTATTACTTTTTTAGGGAGTAAAACAATACTGTAACATTCATTTTAAAAGTAACTTGCCCCAACACTGGCGTACAGTATGCAAAATATGCCAAGAATGAGCCAATCAGGATGCAGGATGCCTATTAATGCATAAAACCGACCAATCCATTTATCATTATTATTAATACACAAATCACTTTGTGACAATAAATGTCTGACTGTACATTATTCCACTTTATTTTTCACGGCTTAAATAAAGAAACTTTTACATGAAATAAATAAATACGTGGACAGAAAAAAATATTGATTTGAGTTGAAATTATTTTTAAATGTACCTTTATATTATCCTGTAGCTTCTGCTAAGAAAATAGTCCATTACTGTCAGGGTTTTTGGGTAAGGTGGAAGTAGCGAGGACTCAAATGCAGGACAATGGGGTTTTATGAAGTATAAAATTAAAACAAAAACTACCCCGTGGGGGAAACCAAGACAGGTAGCAAGACTTAACAGACTGGACTTGGCAGGAACCAAGAAACATGAGGTACTTTAGACAATGAACCAACACAGGACTGAAAACACAAGGAGAATAAATAGGGAAAGCAAACAAAGCAGGAAACGAGGGAGAACAGGTGGGGCAAATGAATCAATAATCGGGTAACAAGATGGGAGGGGATAGACAATGACAGGAGAGCACATGGCACAAGGAAACACATGACAAGCCATGTGCTCACACCAAACATGACAAAAAACAAGCACATGGCCAGTAAAGCAAATCACAAGCCATGTGCTCACACAAAACCAGACCTGAACACGCAGCTAATGAAAACATTCATAAGTCACGTGTTCACACAAAACATGACAACATGAAAGCATGCAGCCGGTGAAAAACACAAGCTGCATGCAACACAGCCAAGACAAAACATGACATGAAGCACATGAAACAAGGCACACAGACAAGACAAAACAAGAGTTGGTTCACAAAACCAAGAAATAGGCTAGACAGAAGTGACAGAAACCTGGCAATTACAATACAGATTAAAAATGCTGTGATTTACCAATTAGAGAAGAAGAATATGTGTGGAGTTAATTATTACAGTGCTGCCTTGCAAACACCCAAAATCATAAAATGCTCTTTTCAGGCATGGGTTTGGGTAAAATAGCATTTGTTGCACCGCTAAAAGGAAACTGAGATACTGCAATCAGAGGAATAGCTTTACTGCTTAATGATGACCATGTGGAAATATCTGTTAGCATGATCATTCTCAAAGCATATCTGTGACTGAACAAATCAAATGTTGCCGTTTTATATTCCTTTTGAGTGTTTCTTGGAAGTGGTGAATATTGTCACATGTCTTGTTTTATCTTTTCTTCTAAGAGATGATCTATAATGGACTGGTGTTTTTCACCATGCCATCAGCATCAGCCATCCAGTTGAACAATACTGAGACGGGAACATGAATTTCCATGTGTGAACTGTTGTTTCATTATTACCATAAGAACATCTCAAGAATATGCCCCATTCTACCTTTGAGGTCACTTGGTCACATGCGTATCTGAACATGCTGTATATATATCTCATGTAGTGTCTTTATTACAGACATGAAAGGCAAATTATGCAGTACGTCAATAATACGATATTATCTAAGATGTGGCGTGTGAATCATTCTTGTGAACTCTAATGAAGAAGTTAACAAAATGTATCAGGCAACCATAAGACATTAACATGTAATTTATCACTGAGATTAATGAAAGGTTGTTTGGATGATATAATTAAACAATTATATATTAAATAATAGTGTTGACTCTCTAATGTCACAACTTTATATTGTAATGGGGGAACTTCAGTAAGGTCTTGGGCTCGGTAAGTTTTATTATGTTTTTGAAAGAAGTCTCTTTTGCTCACCAAGGCTGCATGATAAAAAATACAGTAAAAACAGTTTTATATTGTAGATATTGTGAAATATTACAATTAAAAATAACAGTTCCCTTTCGTTCGTCACTCCGAGTTCCATCGGATGAGACGAATGGGGTTTCGCTTAGAAAGCCTATCGACTTCGAGTATACAAAACGAGCCAATGGCAAAGAAATGCCATGGGTCTGCGGAATTTGCATGACGTAACTCCGCCCCACCTCGTGGGTATAAGGAGGAAGTCCAGCAGAATGCAGATATGTTTTCGCTTCGGAGCCAAGAGTATTTCTTCACTCCACAGTCATCTCTGACTTCACTCTACGAGACGAGCCTTTCTCTCCGGTGTTGGTGTGACGGCGATCTGCGGCGAGTTCACAGTGCCTGCTGTTCTGTGCAGTGATCTGCCAGTGTGTGTGCGTCTCACCGCCCGCTTCAATATCGCAGAGTTCTCTCTCCTCTCACAAAAGAGCTCGCACGCGGCACGTCTTTTTAAAGACGGTTCGCCCGTGCATTTCTAAAAATAGGTTGCAGCGGACTGGTATCGGACTCTGATGGGCACGAGCGCTGTCTAGTGTGTTGGGCTATTGATCATGCTTGAACAGCGCTCGTGGATGACTCGTGGACGACCCCAGCCCCCCTCTTCAATGACGGTGCCCGCTAGTGAACTGATGATTCCACGAGTCTACCCTCGGGTGGCCCTTGCGTTTTCATTTGAAGCTACAGAGGATGATGCTGTGTCTGCAGCAGCATCACTAGGCAGCCATGCTTTCCTGGGACGATTGGTTTTTGGGTGAGGCCGCCGACCCGCGTCCACGGCAAACCCCAATATCTTTCCTCCCGGACGTGCATGATGAGATCTCGAAGTCCTGGTAGACCCCCTGGTCTTCTCGGGACCGCTCGTTGGTCTCACCCGCCTTTCCTCCCCTCACTGTCAGCTGCCCATGGGTACACTGGGGTCCCCCCGATTGAACGCTCTGTTGCGATGCTGCTGTGTCCTCAGAGTGCTTCCCGGCGCAATCCTAAGCACCCGTCCGAAGCCTGTAGTTTTTTCGTCTACACTAATCTGTGGCGAAATGCTATAGCGCCATAGGACAGGCAGCCGCCTCACTGCATCCATGACCATTCTGCTGGTCTACGTGACCCAGATGCTCACGGACATGCACGAGGGCGGGACTGACCCGAGGCTCTTCAATGTGACGCGCCGCCACTGACCTTGCTCTCTGAGCGACGAAAGTGGCCGTACGCTCTCGGTGTCAGGTGATGCTTACCTTTGGGGGCTGACCGGTCTGATGTACATCCGTCTGCCTCGACACCTCCTCGGCGGTGCGGTTGAGTGCTTTCGCCCAACAGTTCTCAACCGCCCATGCGCAGACTGACGTTATTCTGCCCGACGGCCCCGCCGTCCGCTCAGATCCCTCAGTCTGCCCACCGCCGAAGGCGCCCTCCCATGGTTCCAACCCCCCCGTTCACCAGAAATGGGCTGGCTCTGGAAGACCGTAGGGAAGGTGCCACAGCCCTCTCCAGCCCCGCCCCCTGCTAAACGCCAGGCTAAGCGGCGCTCCTGAGACGGGCTGCTCAGGGATGATGTTCGTTTCTCAGGAGATGGTAGCAGGACCACTCCTTCCCCCGGTGGAGGGCCGGGGGAGAATCTTTTGCCCACAAGCCACGCTCCCCTCGTCCCCCTCTGTCCCAGAGGCAGTTGACACGGCGGGTCGTCCACGGACCGCCTCAGCCCTGTCCCCCTCTGTCGCCAGACCCCCGACAGAGCAGGCCCCCGTGGAACGCTGGTCCTTCCCTGGCCTCCTCTGTCCGGGCGCGGAGCCTAACTTTGCCCCCACACCGGGCCGCTATGCCACCCACGTCCGGGCCAGTTACTCCGCTTCGCTGCCCCTCCGGGGGGACGCCTGTGGTCCGCATGACCCCGCTGGTTCAGTAGCTGGGAGCCTGGCTAAAGCTTCCCCGTCTGTCCCGCTAGGTCGCCTGCACCGTCAGGTTCGGCTATGCGATTCAGTTCGCACGGTCTCCTCCCCGCTTCAGGGGAGTCCGCTCCACTCTGGTCGGTGGTAATGCCCCTATCATGAGAACCGAGATTGCCACCCTGCTGGCGAAGGGTGCAATCGAGACTGTCCCTCCAGCCGAGATGAGGTCCGGCTTCTACAGCCCTTACTTCATTGTCCCCAAGAAAACCGGTGGGTTACGACCGATCCTGGACTTGCGCGTGCTGAATCGCTCCTTACACAGGATGCCGTTCAAGATGCTCACTGCCAAACGCATTTTCAAATGCGTGCGGCCCCAGGATTGGTTTGCAGCGATTGACCTGAAGGACGCCTACTTTATGTCTCCATTCTTCCTCGACACAGACCGTTCCTCCGGTTTGCTTTCGAGGGGCAGGCATACCAGTACGCGGTTCTCCCTTTCGGGCTAGCCCTGTCTCCTCGCGTCTTCACGAAGATCGTCGAGGTAGTCCTTGTTCCCCTTCGGGTTCACGGGGTTCGCATCCTGAACTATCTCGACGACTGGCTGATCCTAGCTCACTCTTGAGACCAGGTTTGCGAACACAGGGACCTTGTGCTCCGGCACCTAGCTCGCTTGGGCCTTCGGGTCAACTGGGAAAAGAGCAAACTTTGCCCCGTGCAGAGGATTCTTTTCTCGGTATGGACATCGACTCGGTCGCCATGTCCGCGCAGCCTACAAGCGCGCGCGCGCAGTCACTGCTGACTTGTCTGAGACAGTTCCAGGACAAGAGTGCGGTTCCACTGAAACTTTTTCAGAGGCTCCTGGGGCATATGGCATCTGCAGCCGCGGCAACGCCGCGCGGATTGCTTCATATGAGACCGCTTCAGCTTTGGCTTCGCGACCGAGGCCCGAGGTGGACATGGCAACACGGCACCTCCGAGTACCAGTTACTCCGGCCTGCCGTCACTACTCAACCCATGGGCGAACCTCAGTTTCTACGGGCCCAAGTGCCCCTAGAACGAGGTTCCCGGCATGTTGTTGTCTCAACAGATGCCACCACGGGCTGGGGCGCCATGTGCAATGGACATGCTGTCACACTCTCATGTTGAGCAGAAATGCTCCTGAAAAATTCAGTGAGATTTATCACACTCAGGTGTTGAGCAGAAATGCCCCTGAAAGTTCAGTGAATTTCTTCACACTTAGGTGTTGAGCAAGCTTGCTCCTGAAGACCGGTGATACTCGCATGTAGTGTTGCAGTATGGCATGTCAATTGCCTCGAGTTGCTGGCCGTACGCCTTGTCCTGCACCGCTTTCGAGTGCTGCTCAGGGGTCAACACGTACTAGTCCGATCAGACAATACCGCCACAGTAGTGTACATCAACCATCAAGGTGGTCTACGCTCGCGCCGTATGTCGCAACTTGCTCGCCACCTCCTCTTATGGAGTCAGAAGCATCCTAGGTCCCTTCGTGCTATTTACATTCCCGGAGCCCTGAACTGTGCAGCCGACGAGCTCTCACGGTTTCAGCCCCTCCCTGGCGAATGGCGACTCCATCCCCAGACGGTTCAGCTGATTTGGGACCAGTTCGGCGACGCACATATAGATCTGTTTGCCTCCCACGACTCGACCCACTGCGCCCTGTATTATTCCTGACCGAGGGCACGCTCGGCACGGATGCACTGGCGCACAGCTGGCCGCGGGGCCGCAAGTATGCGTTTCCCCCAGTGAGCCTTCTTGCGCATTTCTTGCGCAAAGTTAAGGAGGACGAGGAGCAGGTCCTTCTGGTTGCACCCTACTGGCCCACTCGGACCTGGTTCTCCGAACTCATACTCCTCGTGACAGCGAAGAAAGGACCTTCTTTCTCAGGGACGGGGCACCCTGTGGCACCCTCGTCCCGATCTGTGGAGCCTCCACGTGTGGCTCCTGGACGGGACCAGGTAGGTTTGAGTACCCTACCACCTCCGGTGGTGGCTACCATCACTTCCGCTAGAGCGTCGTCCACGAGACACCTCTATGCGTTGAAGTGGAACCTCTTCGTCAGGTGGTGCTCTTCTCACCGAGAAGACCCCCGGAAATGCCCGATCAGCGTTGTGCTTTCCTTCCTTCAGGATGGGTTGGAGCGAAGGCTGTCTCCCTCCACCCTCAAAGTCTATGTTGCCGCTATCGCCGCACACCAGGACTTGATAGAAGGTAAGTCTGTGGGAAAGCACGACCTGGTCATCTCGCTGTGGTTCTAACTGCCCTGCAGCATGCTCCCTTTGAGCCTTTGCAAACAGTGGAGCTCAAGCTCCTGTCAATGAAGACAGTGCTACTGGTTGCATTGGCCTCTATCAAGAGGGTAGCATTCTCCGATGACGAAGCGTGCCTGGAATTCGGGCCGGCTTACTCTCACGTGATCCTGAAACCCCGGCCTGGATATGTGCCCAAGGTTCCTACCACTCCCTTCCGGGACCAGGTGGTGAACCTGCAAGCGCTGCCCCTGGAGGAGGCAGACCCAGCCTTGGCACTGCTCTGTCCAGTACATGCCCTCCGCACCTATGTAGACAGGAAGCAGTGTTTCAGGACCTCAGACCAGCTCTTTGTCTGTTATGGTGGGAAGCTGAAGGGATGGGCTCTCTCCAAGCAGAGGTTGTCTCACTGGATAGTGGACACCATTGCTTTGGCATACCAGCAGCAAGGTCGACCGTGCCCCCTTGGTGTGACCGCCCACTCCACCTGGAGTGTGGCGTCCTCTTGAGCTCTAGCGCATGGCGCCTCGCTAACAGACATCTGCAGAGCTGCAGGCTGGGCGACACCCAACACATTCGCCAGATTCTATAATCTCCGAGTGGAGCCTGTGTCCTCTCGTGTGCTCGCTTCAACCAGCCGGCACTAGGACCCGCTTAGGTGTCTTCGCTTGCTCGCCATTCCACTCCACGGACTGGATGCGTGCGATATTCTCCTCAGGTGAGCTTCCCCGAAAGCCCTGAGTTCCTCCTGCACTCCTGACGTCGACCCAGTGTCTCTTGCCTGAGCGTCGGCTAGGTGCCTCCCATGTGCATGGTCCCTCTCCGGAGCAATCCCCACATGTGTATTCCCACTGTAAGCCTCTCTGAGCATGTGTATTTCCCTTGGCAAGCCACCTTGCCACCTCTGGGGTTTAAAACTTTTCCACCTGCGGCTGGATACCCCAGTGTATTCCCCATATGCATCCTTCGGGTCATATGTGTATTCTCTAAGTCCCCCCCGTTTGGGCTGGCAATATTTTGCATATTCCTCTAAACTATGGGATATACTGCCCAGTCTACCTTGGTATTCCTGTGTTAAATAGGAGTCCTACTTGTCTTACGAAAGGGAACGTCTCGGTTACGAATGTAACCCTTGTTCCCTGAGTTCCGTCTTCTTGCCACTTCCGCTGTATACCGCGGGGATCGCCTGAGTTCAGTCTCGGCTCCTCAGCGAAGAAACATATCTGCATTCTGCTGGACTTCCTCCTTTTATACCCACGAGGTGGGGCGGAGTTACGTCATGCAAATTCCGCAGACCCATGGCATTTCTTTGACATTGGCTCGTTTTGTATACTCGAAGTCGATAGGCTTTCTAAGCGAAACCCCATTCGTCGTCATCCGACGGAACGTCTCCGTTCCGTCACTCAGGGAACGAGGGTTACATTCGTAACCGAGACGTTTTCTAATGTCATACTGTGGTGGCAAAGCTGAATTTTCAGCATCATTACTCCAGTCTTCAGTGTCACATGATCCTATTGATTTGATAATTTGATGCTCAAGAAACAATTCTTATCATTATCAATGTTGAAAACAGTTGTGCTGCTTAATATTCTTAATAACTGTGATACTCCCCCCCCACCCCCCAAAGAACAGCATTTGTTATAAATAGACCTCTTTTGTAGCATTACACTAGCCTAGAAATCTAGACGCACCCTAGCGGCAGTGAAAATTATTTCGCTGCTAGTGTGGTCTAGCAACTCTCCATAGGCTTTTGAGCTGGAAAAAACAAAAACTGGTCAGGCCAATCACATCGTGTATAGAGTCTGCGGGTGGGCTTAAGATGCAGCAGTCTTTCGAATCGGCTTTGGCCGCGACTCTGGAGGACTTGGAGTTAAGAGAACGTCACTTAAGTCATTCTTAAAAAAAGAAGATGTGTTCGGAGTTTTGCCGACCTGATACGGCAAAAGTTTAATATATCAATTAGCTCCGCTGGTGGAAAAACGCATGGGACTCACTCATCCACAGCCGTTCGTTGCTCTGGTTGGCTGTAGCGTTATCCTATTGCGTGCAGAGGGATTTTGAAAGACAACCGTTTATCCCGCCCCTCAGATTGAGGTATGTCAATGGAGAGTTCCCAGACCTAACATCTTGATGTAGGTCTGGCATGCCAGGCTAGCATTACACGTCAGTCACTTTTGATCAATTTAAAGCATCCTTGCTGAATAAAAGTATTTATTACTTTCAAAAAAGAAATGTGCTGACTTTTGAACGGTAGTGTCAACGCATTTTCATCCCAAGGCGTCATATACTGACGCTTTTGCCATTTTGTGTACATCGAGCGCACATGGCACCCTTTAGCGTCAATATAGATATGGTTAGGTTTAGGTCTGGGGTAGGGTTAGGGTTAGACCACTAGGAGGCGCCTTCTGGCTCATATCTATCTGCGTCTCATATTGACGCTAAAGGGTGCGTTCGATGTAGACGAAATGGCAAAAGCGTCAGTATATGACACCTTGGGATGAGAACAGGCTGGTAGTGTATATAATTTTTATATTATTTTATATATTTATACACTTTAATATACTATAAACTTTAACTATTTATATATAACTTTTGAGCAGGGTATTTTTATTCGCCCTCTTGCATTGCAATATTGTGCAGATACTACACTGCCTATTTAAAAAAGGTAGTATAGTATAGTGCACAATATTGCAGTGCAACAGGGCAAATATACTCAATCTAATAGAATAACTAGCTACGCTGATGGATTATGTTTCTCCACCCCTTTGCTCACCTCACCCTGAAATGCAGTGACTGTTAAATAGGTCACACTCATGACTTCCATTTAGTGTGAAGTTCTGTGCAATGTAAAACAGAGTGTGTAATTTAAATTAATCTGGTAGAGAGCAGATTGCAGGTGCTGCCTGGTTTACTGCATCTCAGAAGAAATTTAAGCACTGAGGTTCACTCTAAAAGGAAAAGGTCAGTGAACACTGGAAAGAAAACTATTGGCACTGTGATGGTGGGGGATCATTCATTTAGGTCCTTAACCCTGAAATGCATTTGTGAAAAAATTAGTCGGTCTGAAGAGCTCAGTGAATGCAAGCGTGGTACTGTGATTGGATGCCACCTTTGCAATTAGTCAGTTCATGAAATTTCATCCCTGATATATATTCGGTCAACTGTAAGTGGTATAATTGGAAAATGGAAGCATTTAGGAACAGCATTAACTCAGCCATGAAGTCGAAGATCACATTAAGTCACAGAATGCGGGGTCACTGAGTGCTGAGGCGCATGGTGCGTAAAAGTCACTAGCGCTCTTCTGATTCCATCGTTGAAGACTACCAAACTTCCACTGGCATTAATATCAGCA
This sequence comes from Chrosomus eos, assembly GCA_036326025.1. Taxonomy (NCBI): domain Eukaryota; kingdom Metazoa; phylum Chordata; class Actinopteri; order Cypriniformes; family Leuciscidae; genus Chrosomus; species Chrosomus eos. The sequence goes on along the minus strand of CM070823.1, from coordinate 33,085,019 downwards.
CAAAAACTGTGGGGCGGGAGCTATATGTAATAGGTTCCTACGGCCGAGCAGCTCCATGCAAGTCTCACATCAACAAGTACAATGTGAAGCATTGGATGGTGTGGCGTAAAGCATGCTGCCATAGGAGCAGTGGAAACATTGACAAAAAACGCTTCTCAGTTTGGCAGTCTGATGGGTGAGTATTTGTGGGATACCAAGAAAATGTTACCTGACTAACTGCATTTTTCAATGTTTTTTTCAATTAATGTTTGGTGGAGGAGGGATAATGGTATGGGCTCTTTTTCATGGGTTGGGCTAGGCCCTTTACTTCTAGTGTAACCAAAACGTTCCCTTCCCATGTTGACACTTTGGAAACATTCATGCCCATTATGCCATACTGAACAATAGCCAGGCCAATCGTTGTGAATCATAACAAGCACAAAAGCTTAAGAGAGCCTTGGGTAAACTCCATATTCAAGCTATTGAATCTAAAGAAGGTGTGGGTAGAGGACGATCCTGTCGCACCACATACCTCTTGAAGGGAAACCCCTGACAATAATGCCTTAGAGCAGGGGTTATCAACTAAGGCAGGGGTTCTCAACTCCAGTCCTCGTGACCCACTGCTCTGCATATTGTGTATGTCTCCCTTATTTAACACACCTGATTCAGATCCTCAGCTCGTTAGGATATGGACGAGAGTCTACCCTAACGAGCTGAGGATCTGAATCAGGTGTGTGTAATAAGGGAGACATACACAATATGCAGAGCAGTGGGTCGCGAGGACTGGAGTTGAGAACCCCTGCCTTAGAGGAAGCCATTCTACTGGTAGAATAGACTCTGATGACTAGCGGCGAAGGAAGATTATGTGCCTCGTAAGCCACAGAGAAAGCCTGTACAATCCGAAAAGCGTTGACCGTGCCGGAAGCAAACTCTAAGCAGGAGGAGGCTCAAAGGGTGCCATAGACAAACCCTACAATACAACAGCCTAGTCCCAGGCCAGAATTCAAGCATGACATGCAGGTCTCAGCCATACAGCACCACGCAGGAAACATGACACTAAAGGGTGTCTCCATAAAGACTCAACACTGACAGGTGCGTGGTAAGCAGCCATGGCCGCCACGTAAACCTTAAATGTGGAGGGGGTTAACCCAGGTAAAAAAAAGTATCCCGAAGGAACTCCAGTACTGAACCAACTGCAAAGTTGACTGGGTAAACGATAAATCACGTTTGAGAATTCTGCTGGCTACTGTATACAGGCCACCAGGGCACCAAAAAGATTTTATCAAAGAATTTGCTGACTTTCTATCAGAATTAATATTGACTGCAGATAAAGTCCTAATTGTTGGTGATTTTAATATACATGTAGATAATGAAAAAGATGCATTGGGATTGGCATTTAAAGACATTGTAAACTCTATTGGAGTTAGACAACACGTGTCAGGACCTACTCACTGTCGTAATCATACTCTAGATCTAATATTATCACATGGAATAGATGTTGATGCCGTTGAAATTCTGCAGCAGAGCGACGACATCTAGTCTAGATCATTATCTAGTCTCGTGTAAATTACATTTAGCCAAGGCTGCAAAGCCGACTCCGTGTTATAAATATGTTAGACCTATCACTTCTGCCACTAAAGATTGCTTTATCAATAATCTTCCTAATCAGTTTCATCATCTCAGCATCCCGGATAGCTTAGAAGAACTTGATATTGCAACAGAAACGTTTAACTCTCTCTTTTCCAGCACTTTAGACACAGTTGCTCCCCTGTGCTTAAAGAAGATTAAAGAAAATAGTCCAACGCCGTGGTACAACGAGCACACTTAAGAGAGCAGCCAGAAAAATGGAGCGCAACTGGAAGAAAACAAAACTAGAGGTATTTCGGATTTCATGGAAGGAGAGCTCGATTGCTTACAGAGAGGCTTTAAAATATGCTAGATCTGATTATTTTTCAAACCTGTTAGAAAAAAAAAATAATCATAGGTATTTATTTGAAACAGTGGCTAAACTAACGAAAAAGAAAGCTTCAAGCTCAGATGTTTCCAAGAAACACAGCAGTAATGACTTTATGAACTTCTTCACTTATAAGATCGATAATATCAGGGACAAAATTATAACTATGCAAACGTCTACTACAGTATCACATCAGACAGTGCCGTGTAGTCTTCATGACGAAAAACTTGATTCATTTGTTGCTATAGGAGAGGAAGAATTTTGCAAACTCGTTAAATCATCTAAATCAACAACATGTATGTTAGACCTTATACCGACTAAGCTACTGAAAGAGATGCTTCCAGAGGTCATAGACCCTCTTCTCAATATCATTAATTCATCTTTGTCTCTAGGATACATACCAAAAACCTTTAAGCTGGCTATGATTAAACCACTTGTTAAAAAAACGCAACTTGATCATACAGAATTAGTCAATTACAGGCCGATCTCGAATCTACCTTTTCTGTCAAAGATATTAGAAAAAGCAGTATCCTCACAACTGTGTTCCTTTTTAGAAAGAAATAAATCTGCGAGGATTTTCAATCAGGATTTAGACCGTACCGTAGTACTGAGACTGCTCTCATTACAGTCACAAATGATTTGCTCTTATCATCCGATCGTGGTTGTATCTCTCCATTAGTGTTACTCGATCTTAGTGCGGCATTTGATACTATCGACCACAACATTCTTTTAAATAGACTAGAAAACGTACTCGGTTACTAACGTAACCTCGGTTCTCTCTAGAGAGGGAACGAGTACTGCGTAATATCTTACGCTATGGGGAAAACTCTTTTCCACGAGATATTGAAGCCAAAAATTATCCTTAATTTTTTATTAATGTAAAACGCTTTGCAGCAGCAAGCAGACATAGGCGAGACAGCTCGCGCGCCTATTGGCTGCCCTGCGGCAATAGCAGCAGCCTATCGAGAGAGGCTCTGCGTGACGTCACGACGAATGGGGGCCTTCGCGCCCATATCGTCACGTCCCGCCAGAAAGGGCGTGGTCTCGCCCCATATCTAGGCTCGATAGCTGCTCTTACGTTGGTTTTCATCGCCGAAGCGAACCAGAGCGTATTCCAAGCACGGCAAGATACGCAGTACTCGTTCCCTCTCTAGAGAGAACCGAGGTTACGTTAGTAACCGAGTACGTTCTCTTACGAGAGTATCTCTTGTACTGCGTAATATCTTACGCTATGGGGAACACAATGCAACACGCCGTGCTGGTAGGGATCCAACACCAAAGTCCCAGGGGCCGAAGCCCGGGGCGCATATAGTGCATAATCACCATAAACTCACAGAGAGTGAGGGAAGAGAGGCTAGAAGCATCATTCCCTGTAAATAGCATCCGAAGGAGCTGATCATGTGACAAATAGACCATACCGTCAGGGTGAACATTCAGCCTGAACTGGGTGGCCACAAGTGTGTCGACATTTTAATGAGCTGCTGTACCGGTCAGTGAGCAATACGCAGGTCAAACTCAGTATCTGAGCCGCACAGCGGGCAGATAGCACTGAACTTTATACCGCCAAAAGCTTAGCTTGCAAGGCGGGAACCTCCAGGTTATAGTATTTTATAAATGTAGACGGCGAGGCCCAGCCCGCGGCCATACAATATCTTGCAGGGTAACCCCGCTAGACCATGCCCACGAGGAGGCCATGCCTCTTGTGGAGTGCGCTCCAACACCCAAAGGGCACTGTAGGCCCTTAGAAGTGTAAGCCAGCGCTATGGCACCAACTATCCATCTGGATAGGCTCTGTTTCGAAGCGGCAAGTCCCTTAGCACGGCCGCCAAACGAAACGAAAAGCTGCTCAGTCTGTCTGAAACCAGACGAGCGGGACACATAAGCCCTTAGTGCCCTAACAGGGCAAAGGAGACTCGCGTCCTTCTCCTCATTGAGAACCGGACGGGCAGACAGGGAAATCACCTGGGCCCTGAACGGTGTGTTGAGGGATTTTGGCACGTAGCCGTGCTTCGGTTTGAGTATGACCTTAGAGTCATTAGGTCCAAACTCCATGCATGACGCGCTCACTGAGAGCGCTTGCAAGTCCCCTACGCGCTTCACTGAAGCGAGAGCCATAAGAAACGCTGTCTTGAAGACAAGTGTTTCATGTCTGACGACTGGATTGGCTCGAATGGGGCACCTTTCATGGCCTCCAAGACCGTGGAAAGGTCCCATGTCGGGACTGAAGGGGGCCTGGGAGGGTTTAGCCTCCGAGCTCCTCTAAGGAAACGCACGACTAAGTCGTTCTTTCCTAGTGACTGGCCAGACACCGGTTTTACAAACGTTGCTATGGCCGCCACGTATACTTTGAGCGTGGAAGAGGTCCTGCCCTTATCCAGTAGCTCCTGAAGGAAGGAAAGCACTTCCGTAACCCCGCAGTCTACAGGTGAAAAGCTCTGCGCTTGACACCAAGCAGAGAACACAGACCACTTCGAGGTGTAGAGCCGTCTGGTAGACGGGGCTCTAGCCTGCGCGATCGTGTTTAACACTCCCTCTGGGAGGTCAGCGGGTACCCGTTGATGGCCCCTGCGTGCAGGGACCACAAATCTGGGCGAGGATGCCAAATCGAGCCTCCCGCCTGAGAGAGGAGGTCTCTCCTCAACGGTAAAGGCCATGGGGCAGCGCTGGTCAGCTGCATCAGGACAGGGAACCACGACTGGTTTGTCCAGAGCGGAGCTATGAGTAGCACTGGGCATCCCTCCCTCCTGATTCGCTCCAACACCTGAGGCAGGAGTGAGACAGGGGGAAAAGCATATAGGGGGCGGCGGGGCCAAACATGGGCCAGCGCCTCCCGGCATTTCGAGAAGAATCTCGGGCAGTGAGCGTTTTCTTGGGACGCGAACAGGTCCACCTGCGCTTTGCCAAACGTTTCCCACAGCAGCTGGATCGTCTGCGGGTGCAGAGACCATTCTCCTGCTGGGACGTTGTTTCTGGACAGCCTGTCTGGCCCCACATTTAGGTGACCAGGCACATGCGCCGCTCTCAGCGAGAGCAGGTTGTGCTGAGCCCAGACCAGGAGGCGTCCCGTCAGCCTGTAAAGGTTTCGGGACCTGACGCCGCCCTGGTGATTTATGTACGCCACCACTGACATGTTGTCCGACCGGACCAATAGTGGTGGCCTTTTATCTGGGGACAGAAGCGCCGTAGCGCTTTGTCGACTGCTATTAATTCCAAGCAGTTTATGTGAAGGAGCTTCTCCCGTACTGACCATAGGCCAGCTAGCGGTCTGCCTTCGAGCAGCGCTCCCTGCCCCGAAGTGGGGGCGTCCGTAGACACCACCTTCACACTCGAGGGGATCCCCAGACTCACACCTGACTGATACCAGTCGGTTGCTTTCCATGGTTTCAGAGCCGAAATGCACTGAAGGTCGACCCTGAGGCGAAATAGACCTGCGGTCCACGCCCTGGGGGGAACTCGTGCTTTTAGCCATAGCTGCAGTGGGCGCATGCGGAGCAGGCCCAACTGGAGTACGGAGGCTGCTGAGGCCATCAGACCCAGCATTTTCTGAAACCTTCTGAGCGGGACTATAGAGCCGTGGCGGAAGGATCTCGCGACGTGCTGAATATTCAATCCGCGCTCCGGTGACAGGCGTGCTGTCATGGATAGCGAGTCTAACACTGTTCCCAGAAAGGAAATTCTCCGACTGGGGAGCAGTGAGCTTTTCGCCCAACTGACTGTAAGGCCCAGCTCCTCGAGGTGCTCGAGTAATGCGGCCCTGTGTTCCATGAGCTCCGTTCGTGAACGAGCTAGAATCAGCCAATCGTCCAAGTAGTTCAAAAACTCGCATGCCCCGAAGTCTCAGGGGGGGCGAGGGCTGCGTCCATGCACTTCGTGAACGTACGGGGTGCTAGGGACAGGCTGAACGGCAGGACTGTGTATTGATATGCCTGGCCCTCGAAGGCGAATCTCAAGAATCGCCTGTGATGGGACGCTATTTGTATTTTGAAAATAGGCGTCTTTCAGATCTATTGACATGAACCAGTCTCCTTGGCGCACTTGCGCGAGGATTTTCCTGGTCGTAAGCATTCTGAACTGGCGCTTCACAAGCGTTCTGTTCAGCAGTCGCAGATCTAGAATGGGTCTGAGCCCACCATCTTTTTTCGGTACCAGAAAATATCTGCTGTATAAGCCCCCTTCGCCCTGAGATAGAGGTTCTATAGCCCCTTTTCTCAGTAGTTTCGCTATCTCGGCTCAAAGTAGATGAAACACTTCGCTTTACACCGTAGTTTCGACTCGCGCCGTATAACGGCGGGGGCGTCGAGCGAACTGTAGCGAACAGCCTCTCGTTATAGTGTTCAACACCCATTCTGATACCCCGGGAAGCCTTGACCACGCATCTGCGTGAATAGCTAGGGGTAGAATGAAATCTGGGCTCTGGCCGCGGCAGGACGGCGGCTCGAGAGCCCCTGTGTACTGGGAACACAACACCGTGTTTACAGCGTTCGAGGCGGGGGGCGCGCTGATCACAGCGGGCAGCCTGGCCGCGCTCAGCTTCTCTATGGCGGGACGCGCAGAGAAAGCGAGCGGGGCGAATCCCGTGGGATTCGGCGCGTGTGAGGGAATGTGGGCACATTTACTACATGCGGGCACATTTACTACACTGAGAATACTGTCAGCTCGCGCCGACTAAATCACTGCTGTGTTTACAGCGTGCGAGGCGCGCGCTGATCACAGCTGGCAGCCTGGCCGCGCTCAGCTTCTCTGTGACGGGTTGTGCAGAGAAAACGAGCGGGGGCGAATCCCGTGAGATTCGGAGTGTCTGTGAGAAATGCGGGCGCGAGACAGCGGGCACATTTTCAGCACGGAGAACACTCGGCTCGCGCCGACTGAATCAACGCTGTGCTCACAGCGTGCGAGGTGCGCGCTAATCACAGCGGGCAGCCTGGCCGCGCTCAGCTTCTCTGTGACGGGTTGTGCATAGAAAGCGAGCGGGGGTGAATCCCGTGGGATTCGGCGTGTCAGTGAGGAAATGCGGGACAGCGGGCACATTTACTGCACTGAGAACACTGTCGGCTCGCGCCGACTAAATGTGTGTTAGTTTCGTTTTTACAGAAACCAAGGGACACGCATCATGTAGTGTAAGCGGGCATTGTATGGGCGCGTTCACTACATTTTCTGCACAACCGACATGAGTTGGTTTTATTTGTGCTAGCCCTGCACCGTGGCGGGCTGTGTCTGGGTGTGGGAATGGGCACTGGGACGTGGGCATTCTTACAACACTCGTAACACTATCGGCCGTGGCCGGGACACCAGAAAATGCACTCTTTATTGGATTTATCTGGGTAGCCATAGAAACGGCTTTTGTGCGCAGGCAAGCGGGCTGAGACACCGGCTGCTTCACTGCGAAATACACTGGGACAGTCACAACGCATGGAACTGAACGAGCGAGAAGTTTTGGTGGAAATCCGGCCGCAGCGGGATCTGAACACCGTCACTTTCCTAGAGAGACTAGGAAGGCCTTGAGACCTCGGGCTTTACCTCAATCCTCGGCCGGGGCCCGCGCTGAGGGGGGCGGCGTCCAGCAGAGCGAGAGCGCGGTGTTCGATCTCGGGCCTGGCGGCGCTGCTAGTTAGCCGAAACGACGGCCTTTGTGCGCAGGCAATGGGCTGTGGAACCAGCTTGCTCACTGCGAAATACACTGGAACAGTCACATTGCTTGGAACTGAACGAGCGAGAAGTTTTGGTGGAAATCCGGCCGCAGCGGGAACTGAACACCGTCGCTTTCCTAGAGAGACTAGGAAGGCCTTGAGACCTCGGGCTTTATCTCAATCCTCGGCCGGGGCCCGCGCTGAGGGGGGCGGCGTCCAGCAGAGCGAGAACGTCGAGGAACACGGAGCGCTCAGCTTCCGTCATCTCGGATAGCGTTAGCCACAAATGTTTCTCACCATTCAGGGGGGAAAGGCGCGGGTCTCGACTGTGACGGAGCTTCGTCTTTCCCGAGAAAGCGTCCGTCCAGCCTATTGCGCGTTAGTTGCGCGAGCGCCTTTCAGTCGAGGCCGATGTAATCCACGGCTTGAGAGAGCGGACGCATCGGCTCAGTTTCAATGCCGTCTCCGGTAAGTTCGTCGAACTCAAGTGCGGACGCGGCGGCAGACGGCGGCCACTGTCCGTCCGTGGGCGACTCGAGCGAAGCCGGCGAAGCTGGCGGGCGAACCGGCGAGCTTTGGCGGGCTGGAAATAGCTCGGGCGCGCGCAGGGCGCGGCGCTTCTTGCGGCGCGGCGTCACGGCAGGCTGGGATGCGGGCTCGGATAACGCAGCTAGGCGAGTCCGCAGAGTCACCATACGCAAACGTTCACAATGATGGCATCCGCCGTCAGCGAGCGCGATGGCCGCGTGATCCTTACCCAGGCAGGACACGCAGATGACATGGCGGTCCTCATCGCTGAGTGGGGCTCGGCAAGAACCACAGGAAGGCATCTTTAAAAAGACGCCGCTCTTTTAGAGGGGTGGGAAAAAAAGGCAGATAATGCAATCACACACACTCTAAGCAGAGGAAAGGATATGTACGCCGGAAAGCGCAGCAGGTACGGCGGCTGAAGGCGGCGAGGCCAGCGACTCCAGGCTCGATGGCACGTCCCGCTGAAGGCTACAGGTCGACGGCGCGGCTTCTCACTCTGGATCCAGCGATGCGGGAGGCTTCGCTGAAGAGATGAAAATCAACGTAAGAGCAGCTATCGAGCCTAGATATGGGGCGAGACCACGCCCTTTCTGGCGGGACGTGACGATATGGGCGCGAAGGCCCCCATTCGTCGTGACGTCACGCAGAGCCTCTCTCGATAGGCTGCTGCTATTGCCGCAGGGCAGCCAATAGGCGCGCGAGCTGTCTCGCCTATGTCTGCTTGCTGCTGCAAAGCGTTTTACATTAATAAAAAATTAAGGATAATTTTTGGCTTCAATATCTCGTGGAAAAGAGTTTTCCCCATAGCGTAAGATATTACGCAGTACGAGAGATACTCTCGTAAGAGAACTATGTTGGCATAAGTGGAATTGCACTAGCATGGTTTAAATCATACTTATCTGACCGTTTTCAGTTTGTTGCAGTAAATGAAGAGATGTCTTATCAATCACAAGTTCAGTATGGCGTACCACAAGGCTCAGTACTAGGACCGCTGCTGTTCACTCTGTACATGCTACCATTAGGAGATATAATTAGGAAATATGGAATTAGCATTCACTGTTATGCTGATGATACTCAGCTGTATATTTCTTCAAAACCTAACGAAAATTACCAATTCACAAAATTAACGGAATGCATAGCTGATATAAAAAATTGGATGACCAGTAATTTCCTACTACTAAATTCTGAAAAAACAGAGATTCTAATTATTTGACAAAAAACTTCCTCACCTAATAACCCAGAATACTGTCTAACACTTGATGGCTGCTCTGTTAAGTCTTCGTCGTCAGTTAGGAACCTGGGTGTGCTCTTTGATACCAATCTTTCATTTGAAAGTCACGTGTCTAGTATCTGTAAAACAGCATTTTTCCATCTTAGAAATATATCTAAATTACGTCATATGCTCTCACTGACAAATGCGGAACAATTAGTTCATGCTTTCATGACCTCAAGGCTAGATTATTGTAATGCTCTACTGGGTGGTTGCCCTGCACGCTTAATAAACAAACTACAGCTAGTTCAAAACGCAGCCGCTAGAGTTCTTACCAGAACCAGGAAGTATGACCATATTAGCCCGGTTCTGTCAACACTGCATTGGCTGCCTATTAAACATTGTATAAATTTTAAAATATTGCTGATTACTTACAAAGCACTAAATGGTTTAGCTCACCAGTACTTGAGCGAGCTCTTAACGCATTATAGTCCTGCACGTCTACTGCGATCTCATAATTCTGGCCAGTTGATAATACCTAGAATATCTAAATCGACTGCTGGCGGTAGATCCTTTTCCTATTTAGCACCAAAACTGTGGAACAATCTTCCTACCATTGTCCGGGAAGCAGACACAGTCTGTCAGTTTAAAACTAGACTAAAAACACATCTCTTTGACCTAGCATTCACATAATACATTATCGACTTCTATAATTAAATGTTAGGCTGCATAGATTAGGCCAGCCGGAACCGGGAACACTTCCCTTAAATCCTGATGTACTTGTTACATCATAAGAAGAATGGCATCTACGCTAATTTGGTGTCTTTGTTTATCCCGAGGCCGTTTCCAGATCTGACGAAGGACCTTCGCCTGGACCCGATGACAATGCAGTGCTGAAGTGCCAACTAGCCTCTCCCTATGGAGGATCCCTATTCCACTCTACGATAAAGCGCTATGGATGACAAATTCCGAGTTTCGTGCGTCCCTACGCCGAATTGATAAAATAAAATTATCCTGCGGTCTAAAATTTATTAGGCAAGACAAGTATTTGTTTAGGCATGGTTGTTGTAGCGAATTACGAAACCTAGCGCACAATATATTCAAACGCACAATAAACTAATATGATATCAATTCTTTAACGCGCATTGTGAACCGCCATCAGCGTTTATCACAGGTTCGCAATTGTAAAGTCCTATTTAGAGGAGAACGCGGCGGTTTAGCGGCCCCTAATTTAATACACAAATGATCATTTCGACAGAAGTGAAATCAATCAAAAACTAACTTTACTGTGAAACAACATATTCAAGAACCGCTATAAAACCAAACCATTCTTTGTTATACCTTAACTTATATGTTTGGCTGTGTAAAGCTGCTTGAAAACAATTAATTTGTTAAAAGGCGCTATATATAATGAGGTATGACTTGACATGACTTGACTTGGGTCAATCTAGTTTCTCCGTCTACTCCATGAAGTAAAAAGATCCCACATTTTAGGGCAATACAGTTTCGTCAGGTAGGGAGCTCAGGATGGTCTCAACAACTACAGTTCAAGAGTTGTTCGCCCTCAAGAGCCAAACCCACAATTTCCACATCTCCTGTTGGGGGTGAAAAATCATGCCCCCTGCTTGAGACAGAAGATCCCTCCGAACGGGAATCTCACATTGATACACACTTGGCCAGAACAGGGCTACTAGTAGTAGACGAATCTTGTCCTGGTGAGCCTTCTCTAGAACTCAAAGGAGCAATTGAGGTACATGCATACAGACGTAGCCTCGGCCCAGGACTTATTCAGTCTAGTTTCCGCTCTAGTGTTTCGATATAATATGCAAAATTGAGAAAATAATCAAAAAGGAAAACTTAAACAGAGTCGTTTTCCTTGATGTTGACCAGAATGTTTCAATCATATTTGTGACCATGGTGGATACCATGACCAGTGCAGGCCTTCCCATCCTGCAAAATCTGGTGCATTAGCCTCTGTGCTGCCATTGGTCGACCGTTGATGTGCCTATAATGAAAATGTCTCCGCATACACCAAAATTTGAATGGTTTGATCCCAGTCCGTAAAAAAAAGATGGACAATGCACCTTTACCCTCTTGCATTGCAGAAAAGTGAAACAGGTAATGCCCCAAGATGGCGCTGACATCTTCCACTAATTAAGTTGTTTGGAGACCTTTTAGTGAGGGGGAAGTGAAGCTGCGATATTAAGGTCCCGCCCACACTCCCCCAGAATCAATCACAAGCACACGCACCTGGACTTTTTTTAAGTAACAGCTCCAATTTTGATGTCTGCTGACTGTAGTAGCCTACAACCGACGGTTTGTTAAAATAAGGTAAACACAACTACTAACCAAACAGTCATATCCCGAAAAAAGGCTGTTGGTGCCTCCATGACTACTTCACTCAGAGAAGCTGTCAATCACAGCTGTTAATCATGATATTACCCCCTGTTTTATAGCATCAAATAAGTAGCTAAAACCAAACTTTTTTTAAAAACTAACACTTGAACTTACATCAGTGTGATTAAAACTTCCTAAAATGACAGAAACTTTGGAAAAAAAGTTATTTGAAGTGTAATTTCATTGTTAAGTTTGGCTCATGTCCCATTTGTTTACACGAGAGGGCGGGGTTTATGACCTATACTGCATCCAGCCACCTTGGGGCGATCAAACTGCTTTAGCTTCACTTTTCAGGACGTGTGCGGCACACCCGGTTTGAACTGGTTCCTTGAACCCTTCATATAATTCTATTATGTGGGGCTGGGAAGACTTGTGGGGAAGATGGGGAGCCACTCCAAAATTCAGAAGGCCCAAATAGCCAGGCTAGAGAAAAGAATTCAAAAGTAGTTGGTTAGCTAAATATAATCTTGCTTCAAAGTATTTTTGCATTTTTATACATATTTAATACACATTGTAAGACAAGGAAACTTACATAGGCCGAGTCGCAGTCATTTCTTGAATATGTAAAAGATGGAAAACATAAGCTCCTGTATATGAAAACCAAACTTAACTTAATCAAAACAGTGGACACAGATCTACACTGATCTGTAGTCAATGTATTCACAACAAAAAAAAGGAAGAGGGGGAAAAAGTACACTGTAAAAAATAATTCTGTGGCTTAGTAAATATTACAGAAATATTTAACTTTATTAACTTAATAAAATCTCTGAATATCTTTAACTTGATTGTTTGAGTTAAACATACCAAAATAATTTAGTAAAAATCCAACAGTTAATTTTATCTAGAATTTACAGATATATTTAAGTTTTTTTCAATAAAATTATTTAGTATTTGACTAACCAATTATTTCTTTATAATACACTTAATATATTTGTGAAATATCTATCAAAAAATATGAGAATGTTTAATTAAACTGATCTGTTTCAAGAAACAAAAAAATATTACTTAATTCAAATCAATATTATTAATATATTTCACACTCTTAAGAAATTTAGTAAGTTTACTCAATTAAAACAATGCACCCCTCCCCCACCCTCTGACGCGACGACAACTCGACGGTTGGTTCTTGGTTGAGTGAGCGCGGGCTGTTTGAACTCTCCGGTCTCCAGTACATCATCTCTCTTCTCAGCGTTGCAGATTTGGTGCATTTCCTCTGTGAAATTCAGGTTTGTGCATATATTATCTTATCTATACAATCATTACTGTGCTTTAAATCATTTTATTTAATGCAAAACAACATATACATGTGCGTAATTCGACACCTAAACAGAGTCGCGCCTGTCTTTAACGTTATGGTCTTTTCGTGTAATTGAAACGCCTTGCATAAACACACGACTTTATTCCTTTCTAATGATAATGAATATAATTCATTTGGATGATAAAATGTCCTCAGCACTGTCACTGTTTGTTTATTGGCAGGTTATGGAGTGAGTCGCTCGCAGTATCTTTCGACTATGAGTGGGACGGTATTCAGGACAGCGGTCTAAAGTTCGAAGTTCACCCGCAGAGCGCGAGTCCGTCTCCGGGACGAAAACCAGCGCTGATCCGGTGGACATTGGATAACAGACTGGTTGATTACACTTGAATTAGGCTACCTGAATGTTTAAATGTTTCATTTTACTTCAAAAATGTTTGTTAATTGAGTTTAAATGTAGGCAATATTGTATACATGTTAAAAACAGTGTAAAATGTGCTGTATTGCTGTACTCAATGACAATAAAGGCCAATGCCATTTAACGTATACTGGTTGTTGTGTGAAATAGGCTACTATTTTACAAAGGTTTAGAGGAAATAAAAGAGGTTAATATTACTTATAAATAAAAACAGTTAATATTACTCATAAATATTGTTTTTTAAATGTTAAATCATACTCAATTTTATTTCTTAATGTACCAGATGCAGTTACTCCAATTTACTTAATTTTTTTACTTGCATTTACTCAATTCACACAGTATATTTCATTGATTTCACAGCTTTAAAATTTACTCAATTTTTTTGAGTGTAAAAATGTTTCACCAAAAAAATTGAGTAAATAATAGTTAGACTTTTTACAGTGTAGGGTCTACTTTACCTTTTGCCAATCAGACTTCCGAATTCCCATTGGGACACAGCCATAGACGCCATGTCCCAGCTCACCATGCACATCATATTAAATGTACGGAATGATAATCACAAAAACATGTCAATTTCAGGTTGTTACTTTCTTTGATTGTCATGCATGAACTCCAATATCAGCTCTGGTTGTCCCAGATCAGACTATAAAAAACCATGAATGTGGGAGTTATTCTTTATATGGAGATCAATGAAAATCAGCTACTAGCAGACTAAACATGGTAAATGTTTGACTATGTGAGCATTAAAGTAATCTGAAATCAGAATCCACATCGATACGTGATGTGTCGACACATATAGTTCAGGCTGGTAATAAAATGCATGCCAGTGTAACGTTAAGACCATTAGCTTAAAATACAAAATATAGCTTTAGACATGGAACTAGAATAATCTTTTAGGCCAGCTATTCTGCATATGAATATGCACCGATGAACATTCTCAAGATTTCCAAATTTGTGTAAATTATATAGTGCATCTCTTGGACCACAGTGTAAATAATTTGTACAGTGGAGTAATAGGACTGGGGAATACCTATATAAAAAAATGATATTCTTGTAATATAAATTGACTTTATTAAAATGTAATAATTTTGCAAGTATGAGGTAGGCTATTTCAAACTAATTTGAGTGTCCCGGTTTTTAACAGCCGTTTTGTTTTGCAAACACCTATCTTGTTGAAAGTTGTTGTATGAAAGTGTAGAAGTTGAAAATAGTACGTTCATACAGATGCACAGGAGATCAATAAGATTCCCACCGTTTACAAAGTATAAACAATATACTTATAACTGTGTAGTTGTGCTTAAAACTAGTAGATGGCGCCATTACACAACTATCTGTCTCGTTCTCTGCGTTGCTGCCTGATATTTTGTTTATGACTTGAACAGGAAAATGTGGAACAACTCTGGATTTAGTCAGAGCCTTGTACAAATCTGAGAGTTACAATCCACCATGACAGAGATGAGAGAAACAGTGTTTGAGATAACAATTTTACACGCACTTCATAAATGTGGGGATAGATGAAAGCTTTTGTTGCAGTAATGTCAGATCACATCTCTGCTGGTGTTTTCCCAAAACAAAACAGAGATTCTACAATTTAAAGTAAGCTGTTTGATGGGACCAAAACTGAACTTGAAATTGAGCCTCAATTTCTGCTGCTCTTAAAAAAATTAAATAAAAATCTTCCAACAAATTTAAAAAGGTAAAAAATATTATTTTTTTATATAGGGGGACTAATAATAATATTAATAATACATTTTATGTATAATTTAATAGTATTTTTGTATTATATATATTTTTGTATATTTAATATAATATTTTTGTAATCTCAATCTAATTGTATTCATTTAGTCTTCTGAAGTCATATACAATAGCTTTGTGTGAGGAGCAGAATGAAATTTTGCTTTAAAAATTATATTTTTGATAATGTAGTCAGCTTGATGAGGTCGTATTAAATAACACTTCTGCCTTGAATATTACAACGTAATTAAGATATTATATAAAGGGTTAGTTCACCTAAAACAAATGAAAATTCTGTCATCATTTAATCAACCTCATATTGTTCCAAACCTTTTTTTTATTCAATAGAATGAAAGTCAGTATACTGACTAAAAAAAGACTAATGTTGTTCTAATGTTGTTCTGTTCCCATGTTTTACAAAATATGTTTTTCGTTTGTGTTCCACAGAAGAATGAAAGTCATACTGGTTTGGAATGACACGAAGGCACATAAAAGATTGAGAAGTGCGCTGTAGCATACAATAGTGAACAATAGTGCCAATTGAAAGTAATGTAATCGGACACTTAACCACATGTTTTTTGCAATTAAATAAAAATGTAGTTTAAATTTATATTAAATGCAATCAGTTGAACTTAAGAGTGCAATTGACCCATTTAAGTAGAAGTTAAAGGAGTTCTCACCGATGGCAAATTAAACTTTCAATAAAACATGGCTGCTTATGCCATAGAATAGCGTTTTGTTTTGTTTTTAATTGGCACTACCTAAAGAAAACATATAAATAAGGCTGCTGTCTTCCCATTCGCCAAACAAGTAGGAAAACTTCAACACCCACAATGCACTGGGCATGTTGCCATCCAAGGCCACTCCCACAAGTCTGCTATTGATATGCTTGACCAGAATCAAACACTGTCTTGCTTTAGTACGAAATACTTCTTAGCAAACTTTTAGCCACAATTGGTGTCCACTTGTATTGTTTCAGGGTAAACGTAAACGTTTAGTGGGATTGAGTTACTTTCAGTTTCCAGAGAAGGATTCAGTGTGTTAGGCAACATCTGCAAGAATCATAAATATGGACATTTTTCTCTGGGGTATTATAATGGAGTTTTTTAATTTATGAGTAAAATAAAGCCTCTGTTAAACACAACTTACTTTGACAGCTAAATAATACATACTCGGTGTTTGTCCTCTGCATTTAACCCATCCAAGATAGTGCAGACATAGTCTTAGCCTCAGACTTTTGCATATGACACACTAAACTGGAACACTTCAGGAGTTTCAAAGTCGTCATCTGATTGGTTGAATTCTACAGGATGTCCGGGAGACTTGTGTGTCTCTTTCTTTAACGGTTCTTTGTCTGGACACAAGTCCGTGACGCCAAACCCCCTCATGGAAGAAGAAAGCCGTCGTGTTTAACAACTGTGTCAATGCTCAATGAGCGCTTACTAGTATCAACTAAACGCTGGATTTTCAGTATGTGAAGTTCAGGGCACCATTGTTACAGTACAGTACATTACATTTCAGTCAAACGTCCTCTTGGGCGAACCTTGGCCAATGAAAGCTGCGAAAGAGTCCAGACCTTCTGTCAGTCTGAAGGGCTACGCGAGACTAGTGCACACGCATTAGGAGTAGTGAACACACACATACACTCACACCTGAAGCAGTGGGCAGCCATTTTTGCTGTGGTGCCCGGGGAGCGATCGGGTGTTAATTGCCTTGCTCAAGAGCATCTCAGTCAGTATTGAGAATAAACCTATAGCAGTCTGACTCTCAAGCAGCCATGCCCTTCAAGTCATCTTTCATTAGTATTATATTATCCGCAAGTACAGTTTGAAAAAATACAAGACGACAAGGGCACAATCAATACAATTAAGCACACCTCTTTTTTATCAAGGGAATCCCTTTAAGTTATTTTCAAAACATTTACTTTCTTGTAGACATCAGCATTGACTGGATGTAGGGTGCTTTCTATTAAATGCCTCCCAGGACAAACATGGAAAATCAACAAAAGTACTTTTGGAGAAGCTAAAACAGCCTCACTGGAAATTTAACACGGGACAGCTTTTGTCTGAAAGCTGTGTGTTTTCCGTTTTGACTTTATATTTGATCAAAAGAATAAAACAAGTCATTGACATTTATCACTGAAGACTCAAGATGTTAACATCTGTCATCCACACAGTGGG
The DNA here is from genome assembly GCA_036326025.1 of Chrosomus eos. Taxonomy (NCBI): domain Eukaryota; kingdom Metazoa; phylum Chordata; class Actinopteri; order Cypriniformes; family Leuciscidae; genus Chrosomus; species Chrosomus eos. The sequence goes on along the minus strand of CM070823.1, from coordinate 33,067,734 downwards.
TGTTTTATTCTTCTGAGGTTTGAAATTGAGTTGCAAAGCACCATTTCTCATCCCCCTCTTTCCAAGCCTTGAGCCCACACTGAGAGAGCAGGGCTCTCCATAAATTAGGAAGGGGTCTTGCTGGGAGATTTCAATGGCGAATGAGGTGATTTTGGATTTTTTTCATACTTCTCTGCTGTCACTCAGCTTTGCCTCCACAACACAGCGGATGAGTTATCACAACAGCAGCGCTAATGCAGCCCTAATGCAGATGAGCTGCAGTCAGAGGTTTGCGGCAAAAGCCCTGCAAGCTCCGAAAAAAAGGTACAAAAGCTCTCGCCATTTCAAAAGGTACACTGTAAAAAAAGAATCCGTTAAATTTACGGTAAAAAAAAAAAAACGCAGCTGTGTAGCCAGAAATTTACCGTAAAAAAATACGGTAGCAACAGTTTAGGCTTCACAGACTTAACTTAAATTTACAGTAAAAAAACGTATTTCGTTATCTGATATAATGTTGAATTACCAAACACTAAAAACCATCATGGTAACACACATGACATTTTAAAAATTCAACAAACATTCATTTAACAACATTAAATGTAACATAAAACCCTAATACATAACTGATTAGAAAAATCTAAGAAAAACATATGAAGAAACAGTTATTTCGCAAAAATACATCAAATGTTAAGTGTCAAGCAGGGAATTGAGGGAATGTCAATTTACGTTTTTTCACTGTAAATTAGGAAAATTTTCAGTTAGATATCACAGTTATTATTAAAATTTTCTGTTAACCAATTAACAGTTTTGCACCGTAGCATCTTTTAACGTTAAAATAAGAATATTTTTTTACTGTGTAGCCTACGTGTACATTTGTAGGGTACCTAAAGAGCATATTAGTACCTCAAAGGTACATATTGGTACCAAAAGTGTACAAAATTAGTATGTAAATGTTATATATTAGAACCTTTTAAAAGGGCACCATCCCATCCTCTTTTTCTGAGAGTCAAGACAAACAGCAGTCAGTGCATTCCAACACAGTGAAAAACATGTTCAGGTTACTGCTTACTTATCAGTATATATACTCGATTTTCAGATAATGTGACACCCTCGTTAATTTTTGAGTAAAAGTTGGCAAAAGACTTTTTTAGGGTATTTTTTCTGCTGAATCCATTTTTGCTGTTTGCCAAGCTGTATCTCTTATGTGAAACTCAGTAGAGTGTAAAATCCAGGATGACCTCTAAAGATAAGATCACCATTATGGAAGCTGTGTGTAGTTTGAAGCCTGACCGGTCAATGTCATTGTTTTGTAGTAAGAGACGAGGAAATGATATCATGCGTTCCAGAGAGCCTCTTCATGTTCCTTCGCTTATTGTTTGGTGGACAGGGTCTCTTAGAAGTGAATCATGATGATGATAATGATGATGCTCAAAATAAAAAAGATGACACTCAAAGTAAGGTTCTTAGTGTTGCTCAAGACCTAGTGTACAACTTCAGTTTTGGTAAACACTGGACTCCCAAGCATATTGGTCTAGCAAGCACAATGCACCAAGCTACCAGATCAAAAGAACTGGTTGAGCTGTTTCACATGGCTGGTCACAAGCTACAACAACTTAAAACAGGTTGATACAGCTTTGGCAGAGAGCACACTTCGTAAAATGGACGTGGATACAGGAGCAGTGGTTCCACCAAACTTTGTACCCAACAGATTTGTGCACTTCACATGTGACAATATTGGCATCAATGATAGCAGTTTTGATGGTAAAAACAGCTTTCATGCAACTCAAGTCGCTGGATGGCAAAGAGGTCCAGAAGCAGACATGGGACTGAATGATCTCCATCCATCTACAAAGACTAGTGTTCAAATTCCTGAAATCATGGAACAACTTTCTCCAGCTGCAGTTGTGACAGGAAAAACAGAACCAATTATACAAACCAACTAGGAATGGTACAATGAACTCCTTGATAATCCATCAGCATGTGTAGCACTTGCCAAGGACATACGGCAAGATGCAGATATTAAGACAGGTTGGACCAATTTCAATCAGACAATCTGCACGACTAACTCAGGGGTCACAAGTATTGGCCATATGCCAATTAAAGCTCCTGCCCATGAACTCGACCCACTCAACACAGTAATACAGAGATGCAGGCACATTGCAACAGCATTTGGTCAATAACACGTGGTCCTTACAGTTGACGAAGCACTTTACTTTACGGCCTTTTGCTGCCCCCAGCATGATGTTGATGTTCTTATATGGACATACTCAAATACACAAAATAACAGGTCGTCAGTGTTTACCAGAAATATTGTAAGACAGAATGACTAACTTGTTCTGACTATTCAGTTTGTTTCCTTTACTCAATAAATGCTAAATCACAATAAAAACAGTTTATCTTTACACCAGTGCTGAGAAATGTGCTCATTTTGGCGTGCGAGGCGGTCATCTTGGATTTTACACTCTACTGAGTTTCATGTAAGAGATACAGCTTGGCAAACAGCAAAAATGGATTCAGCAGAAAAAATACCCCTAGATTAGTCTGTTTGCCAACTTTTACTCAAAAATGCCTGAGGATTTTTATTTAGGCACATTTTTGTGATTTCAACCTGGTCTTTGTGTTCATTCTAGTGGGAAGTTTATTCACACCATGTTTATTAGTCAAGATTTATCAAACCACTAAAGATTATCTATTAACTGATGTACTGATAAATAAAGTCAAATGAGCATATGGCTACATAGAATTAGAGTCAATAGATGAGTATTGTGAGTGTTGCTTTGTGGTTCAGTCCACCCTGAGAATTATGTGACCAACTTTGCATCTTAAAGCTGGGTTTTGTCCCATAAAGTTTTTTCAAAAGCGTATTTATTTACCAAGAGGCAACAGCGTCAGGGGAGATCTTATAATATTAAATATGAAATGTGATGTGTGAAAACAAACACATAAAAATCAGGAACTTGTAAACATACTTGTTATGTGCATACTTGCATGTACTTGTAGCAAAGTTAAAGCTCAGGGAAGGAGGAAGCAGGAACTGAACGTTCAACGAAACTTTCATATCAAAATAAACAACAAAATGAAAGTAGGCAGCTTCCTTTTTTGTGTGTGCAAAAACCATGTTTATGCTTTTATGCAAAGTTAGGCAACAATCATTTGAGCTTCCCGTTCATGTCCAGCATTACAGTGTCGCACATGCATAAGCTGAAGTTTTGGGTTTGCTATGATAACTAAAAAGGCCAAAAAAAGAGATCTGGCCTGCTTCACTCACAAAAGTATGAGGAAGCTTCTGCCTCACTGTACACAGCTATTATTTCATCTTTTTTGGCACAGCATAAACTGAACTCCTCTCTCAACACTTCAGACGTGTTATTATGGGAGAGCCATATGAATCTCCCAGTCTTGCGCCAAAGATTTGCATAAACTGTGATGGGTCACAAGTCTATCAGGCAGAATAGAGTGATTATGCTGAACTAATTCACACCCAGGGCTGCAGCACCGTGTCAGCTTTGAATAATCGTCTGCCTGATGCTTCTACAGATGAGTCAAGATAAACTTTATCCACAAATCAAAATGATTAACTCGCTTTTTCAGGTGAGATACAGAAGTTTGTTCAGAATATACAAACGGGCATCAAAGAGATGGTTTATCTGAGCTTCAAGAGGTGCACAACAAAGACAACAATTCAAATATAAATATATATATTTGAATTGTTGTCTTTGTTGTGCACCTCTTGAAGCTCAGATTTTATATATATATATATAATATATAAAACATGGGCTAATTTTAACAGTCAGTAATTTCACTCAAATTAATGAATTAGGCCTAGATTGTGCTGTTAACTGTACGCAGTTATGCTGCAATGCTTAGGCAATACGAATGTACAAATATTTGTCATGCCAATAAAGCAACTAAAACTGAAACTAATTGCCATTCACTGATTATTTTGTAATTGACATGTATATTTGCCTGTGTTGGACTCGCCATCTGTCCAGGGTGTTTCCCAGACACTGGGATAGACTCCAGCATATTGGCACATTGGTATAAACCTTCAAAATAACTTATTATATTAACTGAGTTTAAACAATTTCCTTCTGGGTACATAAACTACATGTTTAACAAAAAGTGTGCCATGCACTTTACCCGAGTTCACCCTAATTTATATTCTTTGAGGTATACACTATTACTCTTTAAACTTACTTAATTTAATTATGGACAGTGGTTCCACACAAGCAAATTGTGTTTTATTAACATTAATGGGATTTTTTTAAATCTATGTAAGCTACTTGTGTTGTGACAACACAACTGAATGAGTCCAAACAAATCAATGGAATTGCTTCCCTGTAACTTAAACCAGTTAAGTTTAGTGAACATGCTTTAGTTTATTTAAATCTTCACTGACAAATAAAAGTATGTCGGATTTACATAATTCCTCAAATGAAATTCTATACTATTAGCTTATAATAGCACTTACTAACATATTAAATGCTAACATGTATATGCTCTTTCAGCAACAAGAGTTATATTTTATTAATCAGTCCACATCCTAACCAAATGCTCCACTCTTCTACATAATGGTAACCCACTGTAATTTAAATGGTTCTAATAATTGCAATGTAATTGAACATTAACACAATTACACACTATAAAGTCTTCCCCTTTCCTCATTTTCTCAAAAACACATAAAATAACACTTAATTTCAACATTTATTCCCTCCGAATTCAGCTATATGCAAAGCATGCTGGGAACTAACAAGCACCGCCCAGTTTAAGTTAATGCAACACAAATTATTCATGTAATCCAACACAAACGGATTAAGTAAACTTTAATTTGACATATTTAAGCAGATTGAACACAATCAAATTAAGTTTGGACAAAATGTATAGCAATTGTGTTGCTTAAGCTCATTTGAACAAGCAGCCAAAATACTTTTTTTCATTGCAATATATTTAAAGCATTCCAGGACAGACTTTCCGAAATACTCACAGAAATGACAGACTTTGCCTTTAGATTAACTTTATATTTTCTCTGAGGTCATGCACGTTTCCAATTTCTTCACACGGCATCTTCATCCAATACGTTGGAAATAGTCACATCCAGGTTTTTTTGAATCGCGAAATTAAACTCTTTACATTAGTTTAACGAATGATAATTAAGTATAGTTGAAAATTATACAGGTTAAGTTAATTAAACGCAATACAATAGTGTTTTGGTGGTAAAAGAAATATATGTGTGTTACTTTAACAAAACATATTTGGGTAAAAAGAACAGTGCCACAAAATCATTTTTTTAGGCTGTAGTCAGTTTTTAATTTTATCTTTAAATTAGGCTTTTCACCCAAACATTTAAATCGTTTAATCGCCCAAATGTTGTTTGAAACCTATATGGCTTTCTTTTCTTCTGTGGAACACAAAAGATATTTTGAAAAATGTTTTTTTCCATGCAGCGCAAGTCAGAACACTGAAACATTTTTGGGCGATCTATCCCTTTAAATATACACTTATTTTTGATAAGGTCTTTGGTCTTCACACATGTCAAATATATCTGGATTATTCTGTGATTTGATTGACATCCTCAGGGCCAGTGACTAATTTGGGCCATTGTTCAGCCGAACCACATCTTCAAAAATGAAGTCTGATTATAATGAGACCTCAGATATAACTTTGTTCCATAGGCATATATTTTAGTCTTTGATGAGCTTCTTTATTATTTGATGTGGCTGAACCTGGATTGCATTCTTGCTAATGGATTATAGAGCAAAAGCTGAATAATAACAAACCAAATCAATGTTAGGGAAAATCAGATTACTGACCACTTATAATAAACATCTCAATAACAGTGTGTACAGGCTTTTTAGTCTATTCCACAGTGGATGAATTAGAAGTGACATGAGACACCAGCATCTGTTCAGCAATTTGCTGTTGGTTAATACTTAATACTAGTCACTCTTGCTCTCTCTCAGGACTAATTTTGTACACGAATCCCTGGCCAGATACCTCCCCAGGACCTGTCACTATTAGTTAGATCAGACTTGCACAGAGAAAATGTATTACGGCTCAACGTGCCACTTTAAAATCATGGATCAATGGTTAGATCAGGCTTTGCATATGTGTACTTTGTTGCATACTAATTGCTTTTCCCAATAAAGCAGATTTGGGTTAATCAGTTGATTTGATTGTAGAACAAAGAATACAACTTACCAAGATTTTTCATATCCATCAGGCTACAAACACATCTAGCAAATTGTTTTCGTTAGGCAGTGAAAATTAGCCCGCCATACGTACTTCCGCTCAATTTTAATTTTCCTTCAGTACTACGTCTGGGATTGTGCTGTAGACTGTGGTTTTCTCCGATCAATTTTTTACCGGGCCAATCAGCGAACAGAGGGAGTGGCTGAGAACGATGACGTTGATGTCGACTCATGCGTTATTTTGAGTTGTAGTTCAGTTGTAGCAGCGGAGAAAGATGCAAACAAATCCATTCGGTCCGTTGTGGCAACACTGCCGAATATCAAGAAGTTAAAGCCGGAGCAAGAACAATCTTTGCTTAGTTTTGTGTTTATGGCCATCCTCCCACGGGGTTCGGGATTAGACATATGTCACGACCAAACGTTAGCGATTGGTTATGGCAGATAGAGTGACTCTGGGCAGATCCAATAGTTTTAGACTTCAATAGAGTTCCCGCCTACAAGAAAGTTAACGTTTGTCAATGGAGCGGTGCCAGACTCTATGTACAAATATAATGTACGAGAGTCTGGTGGGACCAGGCTAAGTGAAAATAGCAGCAGGGCATAGAAATGAAAAAATGCTGAGACGCGCAAACCACTCGGGTCACTTCGTGCCCAGGGCGCGTCAGAACCCGCCAGAATGGGCATGGCTTATTCCTATAAAAGCAGACCATTTTGCCATAGAATCAGGTTAAATCGACTGAAACGATAGCACCTGAGCCAAGCGTAATATCACGGCAGGCTAAGCAATACTCATTCCCTACTCTCAGGGAACCAAGGTTACGTTAGTAACCGAGTACGTTCCCTTTCGAGAACGTTCACTTCGTATTGTGTAGCTGCAGTGAGAACCCATTTTATTGCTATTAGCTAAAGACTTCGCCCTGAACCATTACCATTAAAGTCACAATTCCCCCAGGACCAGACAAAGGTCGGGCCCTTTATTAAGATAAAATGTTGCAGAGGCTCGGGGCCCTCAGGGGCGAGAACTTTAGATAGAAATTACCCGTGCTTGCAGAGCAGGGACCTCTAGGTTATAGAATCTCACAAGTGGATGGATGAGGACCAGCCTGCCGCTGCACCAAGCCCATGAGGAGGCCGTGCCTCTAGTGGAATGAGCTCTAAAACCTAGGCATTAGCCGTGTTTCCACTGCCGGGCCAGGGCCGAGTCGTGCTAGTGCGTGCCAGGGCCAGTCGCGTTTCCACTGTCACTTCCGGGGCTTGATTGGGGCTTACTCTGGGCCAACGGCCAGGATTTCTAACCAAGCCCTAAGCATTCAGCGAGCAACGCTTAAAGTTCGGGAAAAAATTAAAAAGATGCGGACGCAGTATTGTACAAGGCGATTCAGACGCACAATGGATAAAGCGGACTCGGAGCTCAGAGAAGGAGGTTTCCATGGTTCGACTTGATGGACGGTGCTGTTAGTGGTGACTCGCGAGACAAGTCGGGACACTATTGCAGCCACGGCCGGTGAGTTAATATACATGCTATCTTCCTAACTTAAAAAATAAATAAATTCATAATACTCTCTGAAATGGGTTGGGTTGTATGACGTTTGATCCAGAAAGGCGTGTTAAGGGCGGGGTTTAGGGCAGCGCTGTGGGGCTACTGGCCCGGCAGTGGAAACGCAAGCCCGGTGCTTGAGGCCCGAGGCCACTGGCTCGCTCGGCTATTGAAGCATTGAAGGCCATCTGTCCTACCTACTATCATTCTAGAAAGTCTCTGTTTTGTGACCGGCAGACCTTTAGTGCGGCCACCGAAACACACAAAGAGCTGTTTCGACTGTCTGAATGTGGCGGAGCGCTTCTTCCGTCGTGGCTTGAGGAGGGAAGGAAGCACGGGAGTGTGAGGGACAGGGTCACCGTCCAAAAGGAGAGCTAGCCAGGAGCGCAGGATTGAGATGGGCAGGCTCTCACAGTGTAGACAGCCGCCATTGTTGAGTGCAGTCTCTGCGTGGGCGAGTCCCAGGCATGGGGCGCACTCGCTGTGTCCATCAGTTTCATGCAGAAAGGCTCTGCATGAAGTACATCCAGAACGCGGCATTTGCAACAACGGCGTAGAAATTTGCTTTTGCTTTTCTTTCAGCTTCTAGAGTGTCACGACGGCAAACACACAGAAGTAACAAAAAGGATAAAAGGCTTCTCCCGCCGGATAGCCACAGGTTAACGGCGTTTCAGGGGAAGGCGGCGCTGAGTGGAAGGTGCCGCGTGGCCCACGTCCACTGATCCAGGTCGCTCGTTCTGCTGCAGGGGCTCGTCGACGGCGAAGGCTCGGAGATCAGTGAAGAAGGTGTGCGTTAAAGGAGATTAAATGTGATTCTATGGCGAAATGGTCTGTATAGGCATGAGACACGGCCATTCTGGCGGGTTCTGACACGCCCTGGGCGCGAAGCGACCCGATTGGTTGGCGTCTCAGCCGCCTTGCCATAGGTTCGTGCAGTTGATGCAGCACAGCCAATGAGCGAGCTAGATGCTCTGTGCTTGCTGTGCAGCTGCACCGCGTTTTAAAATAATGGCTTCAATATTCTTGAGAAAAGGAGTTTTCCCACTGTGTATAGCTACGCAATACGAAGTGAACGTTCTCGAAAGGGAACTCTTTCATCAATACACAGCCTCAAGTTCCAAAACTGTATGAGTTTGCCATTGACTGCATGCCATTTTTTTTCCTGTGGAAGTCAATGCTACTGTTTGACACAGTGTGTTTATGTAACTGGCTCTTGTGTAAGCTGGTTTCAGCTGTTTTCCACCATGGATTCCCATGGAAACACAACAATTATTGGTAAAACATTCCATTTGCAACCAATCACAAAAATAGTAGGCTGGATTTCAGCTTCTGTTAAAAAGTTTCCAATTCCAAATGTTATGTTTCAAAATAACATGTTTTATGTCCTTATGGCACTTGGTGAGGATGTATTTTCCGAATCATGATTTCGACAAAGGGCAATGAGTGCACTTCTCACAAATAAGGCAGTGAACAGAAAGGGGCGTGGCATCAGCTTCAAAGTTTAAAAACAGGCTGTGTAAACGGAACCACATCTTCTAACGGTAGGCTACTGCATTCATTATTACTTATTTAGTTGTACTGTTTTAATTTGTAAGTTTTGAGCACCTGATAGTATTTAAATCTGAATGTGAAAGCTGTCTCGCGATATATGCATAAAATCGCGAGAATGTATTTCTCCGTTGTCAGTTCTGATCTGGATCTGCAGACTCGAAGTTGAACTCTCCTGCAGGTCTTGTTTTACACTTTGCGTTCTATTTCAATGTTTTTTAAGAATCTATAACTGCATAACGCCGTGTGATTTTATAATAACAGCTAGTTACACTGCATGTTAATCGTCTGTTTTGTGACTTTTAACGGTTGTTATTGAGGAAGTCTCGCGCAGTCCGTAGCTGTGTTCAGTTCATTTTAGAATCTCAATCTTATAAACTATGCTAGCATCTTTTTTTTGTTGCGAATAATCTTAAACTAATTTAAATGTTGCAGGGTTAAATAGACAGACAGTTTATTAAACCAGGTAATAGTTATTCGGACTGTTAAAAATCTCGACGACACGTGCACCTTCATGCATTTGTTTACATGCATTGCAAGTGCATTCATTCTGTAATCCATATTTAGAACTGAGTAAACCGCATTAAATGCATTGCAATGCAGTGTCTGTAGCCTTCAATCAGTGCAAAGTCCGAACCACCAAGGTGTGTCAACACGTAAATGAGATACAGCCTTTTACAGTAGCCTATTTATAACTTACCAGCCAAACATTCACTTCTTCTTCAAACATGCAGTTATTTCTTTCTTGGTTTAAATAGAGTTGGGGGGAAAAGATGTTTAAGTATTTTTTTAGGGGTGGGCCTAAATATGGCCTAAATCTTATTTCACGATACGAGCCATTTTATTTCATGATAACGATCACAATAATTATTATTGCTTTAAATGAGGTTTCAAATTTAAAACAATTGAAATTTCATAATTCTCGCCGTTCTCAATAAAAAACTAATACTAGCCTAAAAAGACTCTCTAGCTATTCATGAAGACTTGTAGACATAAAGAAAAAGCAAAAATAAAATAAAAAATACAATAGAACAAAGACACAAATGAAATAGATCTACCAGAAGAACGTCAAGCACAAAAATAATAAATGGTACATAAGATGTAGCTATATATATATATATATATATATATATATATATATATATATATATATATATATATATATATTATATATATATTATTAGTAATCAAATGTATTAAAAAAAAACATTGTATAGGCTAGTCTTTACTGTGTAAATTAACCCAGACAGCAATATAGTGTCAGCCCTGATCTGGCCCACATCTGGGCCGTGCGCCGACAGTGACACTATGTTGGTGTCTGGGAAATATAAATGTATGAAAGTTACAAAAGTGATTTAGTCAAGAGCAGTAACAGATTTTCTCTTTTTTTTTTTTGTTTAACATTAATAACGACACCTGTAAATTCGGATGCTGTCATTTTAAGACCGACTGCACTGATCCAATATAGTACTCGTGCGTTTTTTATTCTCAACTGTTTACATTCACTTAAGACATAAATTACTGTTTACTTGCAAATACTTGGTTATTATGACACAAGTTATTTGTTTAACCATTCAAGCCCAGTTAGGTGACAAAAAGTGCTCAGTTCATTTCACGTGCGCTCTATAAGCAACGGCTTCATGTACTGAAATGAGTTCACTTTCACTGCTTATTGCGCTTCTACATTTGAAAATCAACTGTTTTTTAACCGCAATGTTTAAAAATGCATGCAAACTATAAGCTTTCGTGACCGCACAGCAACGTCACATGAGCGTAACCACGATAGACACGATAGTCCAAAATAGGGCTGTGAAATCGCGATTAATCGCATCCAAAGTAAAAGTTTGTTTACATAAATGTGTGTACTGTGCAAAATTATTTTGTATATATACTGTAAATGTATATAAAAAAATATATATTTTTAAGAAAATGTGTTATTTCTCATTTATATATAATTATAGGCCAGGCCTACATATATATATATATATACAGTATGCAAATATTTCTTAAATATATAAATGCTTTTTTGTGTATTTTATACAAAATAATACAGTATACACATATAGGCTATTATGTAAACACAAACTTTTATTTTGTTTCACAGCCATAGTCCAAAATCTCTACCGGTATATCCACCCCTACTTTTAATTACATTTCACACTGTCCGAACAGTATTATAATGAGTGAATGTAACTGTTTGTTGGACAGGATCACTGAAACCATGTCTGAGCGTAGCGGTAAGGTGCAGACGGTGCTTGGTCTGATCGAGCCCGATCAGCTGGGCCGAACCATGACACACGAACACCTCACATTGACGTTTGAGTGCAGCCACGTTCCCCCAACACCTGGAGATGAGAGCCTCGCCACAGGTCCCATTGAGATGAAGCATCTTTACTGGTTGCAGCAGAACCCATACAGCCACAAAGAGAACCTGCTGTTGAATCAGGAGATCGAGGCGGTGAAGGAAGAGTTGCTGTGTTACCGTAAAGCAGGAGGAGGATCCATAGTGGAGAACACCACCACTGGCATCGACCGAAATCTGCCCGTTCTGCGTCAGCTGTCGAAGGACACGGGTGTGCATGTCATAGCTGGAGCGGGGTACTATGTGGACGTGACCCACTCTGATGAGACGCGAAAGATGACCGTTGAGAAGGTTGGAGATTACTTTGCAAAACAAAACAGATGCCTTTTCTATTTTTAGAATGATGGAAATATGGGTGTGCGATGTTGACAAAAAAATTATATCTTGATTTTTTTGATTACGACAATTAGTCGATATTTTTCTGAGTGTGATTTTGTGCTGGTACCTTCAGGCCTGTCGTGGACAGCTGACTCCCAAAGATTTTTATATTCTTCATATTCTGTGCGGTGGTTAATTCTCAGCAGTGACAGAAATACTTTTTTTTTTTTTTTAAAGGATGATATTTTCCATCTTAAACCGATTTTTAGAAGCATTTTTATCTTATTAGATGTGTACATTTTGAGTTAAATACTTAAATTTATATCAATGACGAGACACTATAGGCTGTTACCAATCAAATTAAATCCATATCAACGAAATCTATTGCACATCTGATGTGAAATAAAAGCTGCATCTAATGTATCTACACTGCTACACTTGCATAAATGCTGAGATTAATCATTTCAAAATAATATTATGAAAGTTGAAATATATTTTTTAATGAATTGGCACCTAAAACAACCTGTAGGTGGTTACAAGTCACTGTCTTAATGAGTGAGTCTTTAAATTATTCCTTTAACCAATTCGCTTGATTCATGTGAAATCGCATAATTTCTTGAGTAGGTATTTATTTTGATTAATTAATTTCTTAAAATAGTATGTTCTATATAGTATGAATGTGTGTAGTATGAATATAATCCGGACTCACTGCATGCGTCATGTTGTCATTATCATATGACCTACCAGCGTCAGTTGTGTCTTTTCACTGCCATTCACAAATCCTGTCCCGTGGCCTCATGGGATAGTAAAGAGTTCATCAAATAGTGTTCCGAATCTGTAAGTAGTCGTCATCTGGGTACTTTTTGTCTAATCTTTTATGAGTACTGTGAATTCGAACATACCTTTGTCACTGTTTTTCGCCTACTATGTAGTAGGGAAGTATGCGTTTGTCTTAAAAACAATATCGCACACCCCTAGGTGGACATTTTTTTGTTCCCATTTCTCACATGTCATCTTTTTTCCACTAGCTTACTGACATCATTGTCAGCGAGGTGCTCCATGGAGGAGACGGCACAGATATTCGCTGTGGCGTGATTGGAGAGATCGGTACTGGCTGGCCAATCACAGAGAGTGAGAAAAAGGTCCTGCAAGCCACTGCTCACGCTCAGACTCAGCTCGGCTGCCCCGTCATCATCCACCCGGGACGGAACACAGCCGCTCCTGGAGAGGTCATCCGCATTCTGCAAGAAGCTGGTGGAGATATCTCCAAAACGGTCATGTCTCATCTTGACAGGTAAGAAGAGGTGGGAAAACATCTGCATACTGGAACATGTTCCATAAATGGTTCCTATGAGGAAGAAAACCACAGAATATTAACTGATAACAAATGTCTGATAACAATTTGTTGATCAGGGGTTCTCAACTCTTTCACTTTCCTGCAGAGTTTTGCTCCAACTTTAATTAAACACACCTGAACAAGCTAACAAAGGGCTTCAGGATTCCTATAAAGTTATTGACAGGTTAGATTGATCATGGTTTGAGCGAAACTCTCCAGGGAAGTGGACCTTAGGGGCCAGAGTTGAGAACCCCTGATCTAGAGACAGTACTGACCAGTAATACAATTTATGCAGATTCACTACCAATCAATTTTTTTGTCATTTTTTCGAAATAAGTCTCTTATGCTCATCAAGGCAAAGTACAATAAAAAACAGTAAAAATGTGACTTTTATTACAATTTAAAATGACTGTTTTCTTTTTTTTACTATAGTCTTCAGTGTCACATGATCCTTCAGAAATAATTCTAATATGCTGATTTGGTGCTAAAGACACATTTCTAATTATCAATGTTAAAAACCGTTGAAAAACTTCTTAATGTTTTTGTGGAAACTCCAATACTTTTTTCCAGGATTCTTTGACGAATAGAAGGTTCAAAACAAATATTTGAGCAATTTAATGCATCCTTGCTGACTTATTTCTTCATAACAAAAAAAATCATGCCGACTCCAAACTTTTGAATGGCAGTATAAATCAACTTCTCACAAAATCTCACAATTCTTTCTGAGAAAAGATGTCATAATTGTGAGATTTATATCACACAATTCTGACTTTATATCATGCAATTTTGACTTTAGAACTCACAATTGTGACTTTGTGTCTCGCAATATTGAATTTTATTTCTCAGAATTGCGAGATATAAAGTCGCAATTGCGAGTTTATAAAGTCAAAATTGTGTGATATAAAGTCAAAATTGCTTACAAAAGATGTAAGCTCACAAATGTGAGAATCTTTTAAAAAGAGATTTTCTTTTAAAATGTTTTATTCTGTGGTGGAAAGCTGGAAACAAGCTTCCATAACTTCAGGCGCTTTTATGACCCAGGGTTTGTTTTTTGTTTATATGTAGGTCACATAAAAAATGACTGTACTTGTTAGTGGTAACGTGTCAGTGAAGAGCTTGAGATATGAAATATGTAGGAGGTGGTGGAAATTACTTTGTGGTGGATTAAATGTTCATGAGTTATAGAAGAAAAGACAGAATTTCCTGTGATGTTCTGTGATCTTGGCTGAAGTGAGGGGACAAATTCAACTAGAGTGCGAAAGTTTTTTTTAAAGGGATACTCCACCGGTTTTTCATATTAAACTATGTTATTCCCTTAACTAAGACGAGTTGATACATACCTCTCTCGTCTCAGTGCGTGCACTATATCTCTCTGTATTGCCGCAAAACTATGTTAGCACTTAGCTAGCACAGTGCATTAAATATGGGCCAAAAAGAGAAGCGACCAAACACTTCCTCGTTTTCCCTATTTAAACACAGTTACTCGAGTAGTGTAACTCGACCTAGGCTGGTGACACAAAATAAAACGTTGTGATTTTCTAAGCGTTTAAAATTGATGACTATATTGCCCCCTGTTATTTACATCAATTTTAAACACTTAGAAAAGCGCTAGTGTATCGAGACCGAGACAAGACCAAGACTTTTAGGGGCCGAGACCAAGTCGAGACCAAGACCGAGGGAGAGCGAGACCAAGACCAAGACCAGCGCCCCACACTACAAAAAATTGTGAAACATGATCAAAACAGGCTTCTCAAATTGATCTGACAGATCCACATTCCCATAAAAATACATAGCCTAGATATTAAAATTTAAATAAACGTAACCATCTTTTTTCAATACTCCTGGGTGACTTCCATCATACAGTATGCAAAAAAAAACAATTATTCATTTTTCATCACTAAAGTCTTCACTTTTCTCGGCCTTTTATAAACAATACATAAAGTTATGTTGTTTTTAAACCTACAACAATCCTTTTTTAAACGTATTTTAGCACAATTCACAACCAGTGGTAATTCAGGAAAAAAATATCCGAATGCTCCACATGAAACTATGGTCTTCCGATCTTTTACCATCGTGTCGATTTATTTTTATTAGTAGGGGGAGAGTGGGGTGATTTGTGCCAGGGGGGAAGTTGATCCATCCCTTGTTTCTGGAAAACTAAAGAAGAAATTAGTCATGTGATCACATCATTTTGAAAAGCCATCCATTTTACTTATCCTCCAAAGAAGAGAGACACATGGCATGATATGTAAGCACATTTTAGCTCAAAAAAACTTTTTCTTCTTGCAAAGTAAAATGTCTATGATTAAGGTTTTTTGATTGTAGTGTCTGAACAATTATTGACAAGTTTGAAAACATTTCACACATGTTTTAGGGCTTTAGCAGGCTACACAATGAGTCTATAGAGTAAGCATGATGTTAGCGCTTAACTGCTGGATCATGCTAGTTTTTCA
The DNA here is from genome assembly GCA_036326025.1 of Chrosomus eos. Lineage (NCBI taxonomy): Eukaryota > Metazoa > Chordata > Actinopteri > Cypriniformes > Leuciscidae > Chrosomus > Chrosomus eos. The sequence continues at coordinate 33,052,013 of CM070823.1, read as the reverse complement.
AACATGTAGGTCTGGGGGTGATTTGTGCCAAAGGGCATGGGTTAAGTTGTGCCAGTGGCACCTCCACTTATAATTATTTTCAACATATTAATTTGTAATTGTACATTGCACTCTTACATTTAAGCACTTAAACTATGTGACATTCTTCATTTTAGACCTAAACTTGGTGGTACAGGCAGAAGGGAGCAGAAGTATATATTACCCTGCAGCATTGACAAGGTTAAGTAGTAGTCCAGATCAAGGTTACACACTCACAGGGGATAATCTGGAGAAGTGAGGAGATGGGCATGCCTCATTAGTGTTTGACTTAGGCCTACCTGCCATTTGTTTCATTTAGCTAACACTGATTTCAGTTTTGAATTTGCACTATGTAATTAAAGAGACGTATTTTTAAGTGGCCTAAGTCACAATAGGATGTTTAGAAATTAGCCTAATCACTTTATTCTTATGTTACATAACTGACAGACAGCATTCTATGTATGTCAACAGGCATCTATTGCTAAAGCCTTTATTCACAAATATCATATATTGTGTATTTAAGTGGACTTGTTCCAACAGTTTAATAGGGTGACAATATCCAAATAAACCTTAAATTAGTAATTTTGTATGGAATATGTCTTGCTTTCATATAGCATTACAGTTCATAACATTAAAATGTTCTGTTTTACTTCAGAAATCACTGGCACAATTTACCCCAACGTATTACCCCCAAAGGCACAACTTACCCCACACCAGGGGCAAGTTGTGCCACAAGACCACTTTTTTCCCAAAAGCTATATTTCTGAAACTATTTATTTCAGACCCAAAGTTATTGTTCTCATGGATGCACCACATCCTGAAATATATGTACATCCTTAAGTTGAAGGCATTACTGTCATGGCCTCACTTTAAAGTCACTTTGAGTAAAAACTGGCACAACTCACCCCACTTTCCGAGACAAGACCGAGACAAGACCGAGACCAAATGCGGTCGAGTCCGAGACGAGACCGAGACCATCAAAAAGTGGTCTCGAGACCGGTCTCGAGAACTACAACACTACTGACCGCTTTAAATTCGCAAGCTCTTCAAAGTCTGGTCGAATTTGATTGGCTGTCAAATGTTTTTAGTGTCAATTAGCTGGCTGTCAAATGTTTTTAGTGTCAATTAGCTGGGAAAAAAAGTTGTTCTGAAAGTGATATCGTTCTTCTCTGTCTTTATTGTTATAATTGTAGTTTGGACTTTGCTATTCTCATAGAATTTGGAATGGAAACAACAGTGTCAAAGAATAAAACGTGAATATATCTTGAGCTTGTTAACCACAGACCTTATTTCAAGCGTTTAACCGCATTCAAAAAACACATTGACTTCAGGATGATGGAACCAGAAGTGTTAAAATGGTAACTTTGCATCTGGAAATATGTCATGCCTTTAACGCTCTTTTGTTGTCCCTTATAGAACCATATTTGATCGTCAAGAGCTTCTGGAGTTTGCAAAGATGGGAAGCTACCTTGAATATGACCTCTTTGGCACAGAGTTGCTGAATTACCCGTTCAACCTTCGTATTGACATGCCCAACGACAGCCAGAGAGTTCAGAAGTAAGTATCTGCCTCCAACAACGCGCATTGTGGACCCACCTATAGGCATATATTAATAACGCGCTCTTTAAATAACAAAAAAATGTCTATTTCAGTTGGCTCAAAATAGCAACGCACCAGTAATGCGCCTGAACACACCTCGCTTTCAGACCAGAACGCCCATGTGCGCACAGATGGGCACAAATGCATTTGCTATTTAAACAACGTGGCGCAGGACGTGAAAATTAAAACTGCGTCGTGCTGCACCTGGTGCCGCATTGCGACGGGTGTATGATAGGGCCCTTAGTCTTGGTTTGCTTGGCGTTCACACTGGCATTTTACACCAAACCTAAAGGCATAGGGATATGTTCACATCCTGATTGGTCGGGTTTTATTTCACGACGGAACTTAAAAAAAATTGCTGTGTTCTGGTATAAATGCGCTCGTTGTATGTGCGTAGCTACATATGATTTTGTTTTTTTGACGAGCTAAGAACTCGTGAAGAGCTTGTGAAATGTGTGAAAGAGTCAAAACAGCGGCAGGAATCCCTCCGTCACACACACAAAGGAAGATCTGCTGTGAGGAGACGCTGTTCTGATGCCTGTACCGAACTGTGATGGGCAACATCGCTATTATGACAAGAAAAAACTGGTTTGCTTGAGCATTCTGTCCTTTAGGGTCACATCTTGTGACAACATGTCCTGTTTTGGTTCGTTTACGTGTCTTCTGTCCGTGTTGCATTCATATTTCATTCAAACCGCCTTCGTTTGAAAGTGGACCGAGACTCATCTTTTCAGAGGTCTCGATCCGCTTGTTTGGTGGCACCAGCGTTCACACTTACTCAAATGAACCGCACTAACAGAGCAATCACACCAGGGTTCATTTTAATCAAGCCAAACATGGCAAGTGTGAACACACCCTGTGTTTCTTTAAACATGCAAATTTGATTGATGAACTAATTAATGAGACTATCAATTTATATACGGTCAACGGATCATTAAGAGTCATTTTGTCTTGTTCCACCAGCTTAGCCTTTCTGATCAAGGAAGGTTATGAAGACCGAGTCCTCATCGCCCATGATATCCACACCAAGCACCGGCTGGCCAAGTATGGCGGTCATGGCTACTCCCACATCCTGAAGAATATTGTTCCCAAAATGTTGTCTCGAGGAATCACTCAGAACCAGGTGGACAAAATACTGATTGAGAATCCTAAACGCTGGCTGACGTTTAAATAAATCCATTGCCTTAGGTCGATTTACCTCCTCAAGTTAACATACTAAAAATTGATTTCCACCTTTAATTGTTGTCCAATTGATTTTGGTGCTAAATTCCATACTTTAGTGAACATGAATCCACGTAAGATTCAAAGTAAGTCAAAGTTTGGACCCATAGATCACAGTTAGGTTTAACACTAACTAGACTTAAAAGGTTCAAATATTCACCAGGCTTCAATGATTAAAGTTCTCTCACCACAAAAAAAGTGGTTAAAATAAAAACATGGCTCTGAGTCATAGAAAATGGGTGCTTTGTTTTCTTTGATGAACTACCAAAGAAAATGCTATTAAGTAATTAGACTAATAATTAAACTCAGGGAATCACAATGAAAAAATGAAAGTGTGGTATGAGCACAGAAGGAACGGTACTGGTGCGATCAAACCTCTAATTCAATTAGCCTGCGCAAAATTCATTATTAATCAATCACACTAATAATGTGGTTTCTTATATTGTGTAGCTGCAAATGTCTCCAACAATTAATGGCAATGTAAAGATGACCCTTTACAACAACTGACTGTTAGTACTGAGGTGGTTGGATTTGACTGTATGTCTAAAGTAAGACTGCTTGTTGTACACGTTCACTTTGGCAAGCCTGATGTTTCGCAGCGCATCTAATAATTGAAAGGCATGCGTTCTGACAGGTCATTGTGTAGGACGGAGAGGAGTTCCTCTGGAGCAGGTGGCCGCTCACAGTGACTCCTCCAGCAAAATAATGACACTGTCAGTTGCTCTGTTCCTGTGTAACAGCAAGGTAATGTTAAAAAGAAATCATGCTGTGTGAGTCATCCATAACGTTCTTATTAGATGACGGCATATCAAAACATCTTATCCCGTTTCCTTCCATTTCAAATGAAAGTGCTCCTATTATGCTATTTTAAAAGAATTCAGCACAAAAACAAAGTGCAATAAAACTGCATTAATCATTAAAAGATCACAATCATTGAAAGATCACAATCTCGATTCAAAGACCTGTAGATTCGGCTCTGTCTTTTAAATCTCGGACGAGTACGATCACAACGAACATTCAAACGCTGAGCAAGAGAGAGCCGTTGTCATGTATAGGTGTGAAATGGCTTTTCAACCACAGTATCATTATTTCTGTGTTACAGTAATTCAAATTATCATAGAAATACTGGGGAAACACTGATGTCTACTGAAGCGATCAAAATAGAGTAAATCACCTTTTGAAAGTAACTTGATGCTTCAAATAAAGATTGTTTCAATTACATAGTTACACCAGTAGGTGGCGACTAGTGACTGTTAAATGTATTTGCCATTGAATTGTTCGTTTAAGAGATTTGTTAAAAATCCCTGATTCATCCAGTTTTTGAGCTGGCATTTAAACTGAGAGGCATTTAAAAACATCTAAAAAAGTCTTTGAAAGTGAATAATGATAAAATAATATTAATAGAAATCTTCCCAAGAGTCTGTCCAGTAAATCTCAGCCATTTCCAGCCCTGTTCAAAACAGGAAGTGAGATGGGAATTTCTGACGACTCGTTTCGGAAGTTCAGAATCAGTTCTTTCTTTTAGGAAACATCATTTTATTTGGCGCACTTTAATCTTTAAAACATTGCAGCCTTTCACATTCACATACGGCTATATTACACACGGCATGAAAGGTGATTTCCCAAAAAGCACAATAGGGGCACTTTAAAATAACCTTTTTTTTATTGCTGGTGTGTATTTTGACTTACAAAACTAATTCCCTTTTTTAATTCTTTTGCATTTATTTTAAGTGCTTTCAAAGCTAAAACATTTCTAAATAGTCATCATAGGATTGAATTTGTAGTTGCATATATATGAAGGATGCTTAGTATAATAGGAAATTTATACACGCATGCAAATCATACAATATATTTTATTCACAATTGTTTTGATGACACTGCACATACCAGACAGTGGTGATATTTTTAAATGCGAACATTGAAATAAAACAGTTTTAAATGTGAGATTTAGTGTGTGAAGAATGAGAAATGTCATCTGAACTGTTTTCTGTAACAGCCTCTTGGGATCAGCCATGTGTCAGTGTTCGTTAGGCACATATGGAATGATGATTTTCTGCCGGTTAATCTCTCAATAAATATACTACAATCACCAGTGTTACACTTTAAGATCTGTTTCTAAATCACAGTGATTTCTCTAAAAACTAATATGCGTGTAGTGTGTGTGTGTGTGTGTGTGTGTGTGTTCACATGCTTGGAGATGTATAGTTCTCAACCGGGCGATCGGTTGCTTTTATCCTTCACCGGCTGGAGGGGTTCAACTTTTGTGCCCCCTGTGACGTCAGAACGAGGTACATCTGAAAGTGGGTTTTCATTCGTCCACAGGGGTTAATCTGCGTAGACCATGAAGCCTGAGAAGGTGCTGTATTTGTTGTTGTTTCCCCCGTGGGCTTTGCCTCCGTCGAGTTTAATGTAGATCTCGTCTCCGGGCTCCAGGTGTAATATCACACTGTTGCTGGCGTAGTCGTAGTTCTGATCTGCATCCTGCGCTATCGCGCTTGCACGCACCTGCAAGAAATATGTTTTTAATCTCATGAGAGCAGTGCACATTATGTTATGAGTCATTGGTACTTCCAAATTCTAGTCATGGAAGTTTAACGCAATTCTCTTAAAACAAGACAACATTTCAGTTTGTCCACTGAAGAATGACAAGAATTGTAAAAAATGAAATATTGATGATGCACAACCTGGATTTTTTTTTTTCAATATCAGATGTGGCTGAGAACAATTTATAATTTATATTATATATATATATATATATATATATATATATATAAACTTGTATAATAATTAATAATGATCTAATCATAATATTCTTAAGACACAATGTAAAGTAAATTGTGAAAAATATCAATTTAAATATTAAAAAATATATATTGTTCAGTCAAGTTTTGGTATGTAAGAAACATTTAACTTCAAAAAATCAATTAAACATTTTATGTACATAAAACATAATGAAGAAACTTTTTTTTGCTTTATTTTTTTCCAAATAATATTTACTAATCAGTGATGTAAAAATCGATTAATCGCATCTAACATAAAGATTTTTGTTAACATGGTGTGTGTGTGTGTGTGTGTGTGTGTGTGTGTGTGTGTGTGTGTTGTGTGTGTGTGTGTGTTATATTTATAGGCTATATAATATAGGTCTATAGGCTATATATGTAATGTGTGTGCATGTCTGTATATATATATATATATATATATATATATATATATATATATATATATATATATTAATTAATATGTGTGTGTGTAATGTGTACACAAAATATAAACACACACGCATAAATAATATACAGTAGTCAACGTGTGTGTGTGTGTGTGTTATAGTTATATATATAAATTATTTTTTAATAAGTAAAGCATGTTTCTTATGCATCAAAACTAGATCGATTCGTTGACTGCTGAATAAAATAAATGGGCTAAAACACCTGCGGACTGTGACAGCTGGATTTATGAAATACCTGATTATTCTTGCACAGATCAGCCCACATGCTGGTCCCGTCACCGCCTCTCATTAATACGTGATACACGAAAAAGTAGATGCCCGGGATGGAGCAGGTAAATTTACCGCTCGATGGGTCATAGTGGTTGCCCAAGTTAGTGACCACATCATCAAACTTCAGCACCTCGTATCCTTCGTGTTGCTTCTTGAGTCCCGCGTAGAAGGCGATTTTGGGGACGGTGCTGTACGTCGCTGCGCTTATGACACTGGTGACTCCGGGCGGACCGGGTAATCCAGGTGGCCCTGGTTCTCCTATGACCCCCGGGGGACCTGGAGGTCCGGGCGGACCCGGCTGACCCCTCGGACCGATCCTTCCTGAGCGCCCTATCTCTCCTTTCGTACCGCGGATGAAAGTAGGTGGGGACTGAACTAAACGGTTGTCAGCCGGTGCTGATGATGGAGACTTCGTTCCGGACGGATCGCACACCATGCGGCACGCGCCGAGCATCTCGTAGCGCGGGTCGGATCCTGCCGCGCTGACCAGCACCGGGATGAGGATGACCAGTACCAGCACCATGACGACACCCAGCACTCCCGTGGCGAGCACCCGCGCTCTGACGCCTAGTCTCGACAGCACCGGGCGCGCCTCGCGCTGAGATTTACGCGCAATCGTGCTCGGCGCAGAAGCGATGCCCAAACCTAATAAATTAAACTTCCCTGCTGCTCCAGAGAAAGTCAGTTAACTTTGCTATGAAGACGTTATATGATTCCTCAGCTGATGTAAACGTCACCTGAACGAAGTTGAAAACGAATGAAAGTTAAACTGGAGAAACAAACAGAAATGTGTGTGAGAGAGATATGCATTGCATCCCTACTATCTCACCTGAGGGTGGGCGGTCGGTGGGTATATCGTGAGAGAGAGAGAAAGAGAGAGAGTGCGCGCGCCCGTGAGCTGTATCTTTCGAAAGACAGATTGATGCGAGACAAAGTGGCCTAAAATCAAAAAGTAAACCCATTGTTAGTTTCTTTTATAGCCAAATAAAATTGTTAAACTGTGAAATCAGGACATTTTCTTAAATGTCAAGTTGGAGTTATAGTGTTGTCACGTGTGTTTATAAATAAATGCAATTTTTCTATTAGCCTACAATAATTTGACATTTTTTTAATTTTTGCAGTTTCATGAATTGTGTGTATATAGGCCTACTGAAGTTTTGGGGTCAATAACTATATTTAAAGAATTTATACATATTCAGTAAAGATGCATTTAATTGATCAAAAGTCACCGTAAAAACATTTACAATGTTACAAAAGATTCTATTTAAAATATATGTTGTTCTTTTGATGTTTGTATTCATCCTGAAATATGTATCACATTTTTTTAGGCCTATAAAAAATATTAAACGGTGTGCAACATTTGAAAATAAGAGATGTTGTTGAGCACCAAATCAGCATATAATTATTTCTGAAGGATCATGTGACACTGAAGACATTGCAAATGATAAAAAAATGTAGAAATAAAAATAAAAAAAACGATTAATTTAAATATATTTTAAGTTTATTGCAAAATATTCATATATGTGTACATATTTAAGTATTTTGACAGCATAGCAATGAAGTGCTGCTTTCACACCATGTCAGAATTCCGAATTTCCGGAGAGCTTTGATTTTTCCCAGATCCTGACTGCTGTTCTCTATGGATGAATAAATTATATTTGACAATATCTTAAAATAGAAAAGTTTTTTAAATTGTAATAATATCAGTGTTTGTACTGTATTTTTGATCATATAGTGAGCATATGAGCATGCACAACTACTAAAGGTGCAAACATTCATGATCCGTGTAAATATTATTCCGCACATCCTACAGTAACAGTGTCTCCCAAAGTCTCTCCTTACCCATAAATCAGCTTGAGAAATGTAATCAATTTCACCCATTCAGAGTGATGGAGCACCGTAAAAAGTCCCGCACATTGTCATCTTAGACATTAATATCAATACGATTCGCAATGAAGTTCTCACCTTGTCAAACTGAAGCACAACAGGTATTTGTGAATGAGAGCGAGAGATCTACTGCCTGTAGAAGGATGAATTAAAACATAACACATGAATGTGACAATAACCATAATAATATCCACATAACATTCGTACACGTGCCATGTCTCATGTGAAGAAGCATGAGAAGCTCACTGCTTCACTCACACCTCTTGTAGTGTATGTACACAGACAGACACAGATGCACCAGTGCACACACACACACACACACACACCCTCTCTGAGTCAATGAGCACTTGTGTCCTGTCTTGTCCTCTCCAGCTGGCATACTCCGCGTGATTGGGCGATCACCGTTGATCATGAGTCACATGCCATCTTCATGTGCACAGCAGTGCTCCAACAGACAAAAAAACATCAAGCAACTTTTTCTCATAATATGTATTACTTGTATCACATTACCGTTGTGTTGTATATCTAAATGCATAGGACAAAAGTAAACGTGTTCAATAATAAGCAATGCTCTCGTGTCTACTTGTGACCTCAAATGAAATCAAAATGAACACATGAAGACCCTTGAAGATTGCACACGATTGATGTTGATTGAAAAGCATGTGTCAATGTGTTCTCGATCTTGACAATTGAGCACTTGAATAATCCTAGTTCAATCATGACAGCTCTCTGAAAACTTTTAGCATATTGATGGTTATGACTATGTATTTTGGTCTTCACTATTTGGTGTGCACTTTGAAAACAACCAGTGCATTCCTGGTACACTTCTTTTTCTCTCCACTTTTTAGTGCCAATAAGCAATTTTTGGTGATATACAATACTAAATTGTCTGACTTCAATGTTAATGTATGTATTTTCATGTTTGTCCACATATAGATCTGAATGTAAATACAGCTAATAATTCAAGTCACGTTCATTTATATAGCGCTTTTAATAGCTAATATAGATTGTTTCAAAGCAGCTTTACAGTGATAATAGGAAATTACAGTAACAGAGATTGTTTTGGCTTTACAGCAGCTCTAATAGAGTTATTGTCCAGCTAAAGTTAGTTTTGATCGATTCACTTCAATTGTAAAGATCATTAGTTATTAACTTAGGGGCCGCTAACGCGACACCGTTCTAACAGAAAACCTTTAATGCGACCCAGCCCGCTCAAAACAGTGCCTGGCGCCTAATATAATGAAATGACTCTTCCATTCATATGAATGAATGAGGCATTTATATAGTGCTGTACTACTGTACACCCAAATCACCTTACTATCATTTCTGGGGTCTCTCCTCAACCAGCACCGTATCATATGTTGGCAAAGGGTCGGTCAAGCTTGGAAAATAATATCTTTCCCATATTTCAGTGGTAAACATGCACAAACATATATTTTACATTCAACTAAGTGCCTCAAACAAAACTCTTAAATATATTTAAACTGTCCCGTATTATATGCTGATATATGGCAAATCTTTTCCTTGTGTAAAAAGTGATCAGTTGAGTTTACTTAATTTTAAGGCAAAGGGTTTCCTCACTTTTTTAAGTAAATAAACTTTGTGTGTATTGTAACTGAAAAAAATGAAGTTATGTGAACTAGACAATTCCAAGTTACTCTGGAAAGTAAAAGTTATTAGAACAAAAGAACTTTTTATTTTAAGTTGGACTAACTTATTCTAATGAAATTGCAACGACTTAAAAATGTCAATCTAACTTAAAACTAACACGTTTTTTTCTGAGTTTTATCTACTTAATTTGAGGAATCCCGTTGCCTTGAAAAAATAAGTAACCACAACTTATTGTATATGAGTACTTATAATTCACTTAAGTAATCTCATTTTATTAATTTATTTGAAATTCTTTAAAAAAGTGTAGGCTACTACCAATCTTTAAAAAAAATGGTTCAAAACAGTTTATTCCTCTACTTACATAAACTGCACAAATCTGTCAATCTGTAATTACTTAAAATGTCAATATATTCAGAAAAGCAAAAATTATATTCAAACCTATACCCCTTTGGCTAAGTGGAAAAAACACTTTTTTACATTAAAACTCAGAACGTTCTGCTGCTGACGATGTAAAATACATAGATGCTGGTCACCTTGAATTGAAATGTTCCTCATACCTGCAGGGTATCTATGTAAAATGCATACATGAGTTCAAACAACATACATAAATCAGCATATTAGAATGATTTCTGAAGGATCATGTGACACTAATGACTAAAGTAATGATGCTGAAAATTCAGCTTTGATCACAGGAATACATTATATTGAATAAATTATATTGAAAGACATACAAATACACTGTAAATATTTATTTTCATGATTTATCACAACTTTTTTCCTTTTGTCAAATCAACTTAATGTGGTTCAGATAACATAATATTTAGAGTTTCTGTTGATTAAACCAATCTCCTTTTAATTTCAGTGAACTCAACCTTTTAAGGCAACCAGGTAACTTACTTTTTTTTAAGTTTAACCAACAATATTTTTTTACAGTGTAGAAACCAGTTATTTGAAATTGTAATAATATTTACAGTGCCTTCGAAAGACTTATACACTGAAAAAAGTGATTTGTTGGCTCAACATCCATTACTTATAAAGATAAATAGATTAAACTCAATTATTTATGTATTCATAACATTACTTTATGCATACACGTATTTTTGCATTGCATAGAAAATGAAAAAACGCAAGCACAACATCAACTAGCATTACAATTTGATTAAAATGAAGTAAACCATAACATAAAATTGTAAGTATCTGTGAGCTGCGTGATGTGCAAATATTTTATCCAGTGTTGAAAACTGCTTTATCATGTTTGGAGCTTAACAACCGCATTTTCTGTTCAACACTATTACAGGTGCATGGAAAATGTCCTGCACATTCAGCTCAAAATAACATAAACACATGGGTAAGTGGGGTGTCATTAAGTAGATGCTTTCCCTCTATGTTTCCCTCAAACATCGTGCTTCACGAGCCACGACCTCTCCAGAAGCTTGTTTTCTGTGGATCTGTGTGACTAATTGTTTCTATTGTGGTCTTTGTTAAGTTTGTCACTCGCCAGGTCTGTGGCACCGGGCCTGAGCCAGAATGGAGAGAGCAGATGAACAGAAAGGAAGAGTAGGTGCGACCACACCATCACCCCCTCAAAGCATGGCCTCTCACTGCGCTGCCACTCACTCCTGCCGAGGGATGATTAACTAGACTTATGTAACCAGACCGTTCTTTACTTACTTTAGGACACTCGCACACCCTATGCAAGAATAATTATGGATTCTTCAAATTGATTTAATTATACCAACAGTGGCAGTTTAAAATATTACTCCAACCTATTCCTTTTCAATTTTACCTGAGTAAAAGAACAAAAGTACTTGATTTTTTTTTTGGGGGGGGGGGGAGGGGGGCTATACTGTACTAGACACAGATAGCACACGTACATCACGGAGATGTCTATTTGATGCGCATGTTTACATTTGGAAGATCTATTTTTTAGAGTGTTTTCTCCTCTGAAATATGTCCATCGGACGTTTCCTGTCACATGTCAAATAGACGTTTAGAAAATGTCTTTAAGATGTTTATGGTTTAAAATGTGTGTGAAACATCTTAAATACGTCTATCAAACAACAGATGCTTTCCAGATGAAGTGATCTTTAAAAGACATCTTGAAGACGTACGTGTGCTATCTGGTAGTCTGACATCATTATGAATTATAATAAATTTCCAAGTAGCCAGCACAGTCAATAAGTAACATTATGCAGATACTTGGAACCATCAATGCCAATGAAGACCCTTAATTTTTAAGAGTGCAGTTTGAGAATCAGTGTTCTTTGCGTATCCACCAACATGGTGACATATTAGCCCCTTTCACACAGCAATCCCGGTAAATTACCGTAAAATTGCTGGAAATTAAATTAAAATTGCTCGACTTTACCGGTTTACAGCGTTCTGGCTTTTTACCGGTAACAGACCATTCACACATCACTTCCAAAATACTGGTAAACTCTGTCAAGATGTCAAAAAACAATGTAATTTCTACATGAAAAAGTAGTGCAGGCAAGAATTAAAAAAAATAATTAAATTCTATATTAGTACTCAATTCAAGGGTGTAGAAATTAAAATGTAAATATTGTCGATGTAAAATTACTCAACTTTTCTGACACTGGTGTTCCCATCATGCACTGGGCCTTGAATAATTGATGAGGTTGATTTTTCACTGTTTTCCAGCTGTATTTACTCTGTTTTATTATTGCTTTTGTTGTTAGGATTAGTAACTTGCCATTCTCTACTCAACATGACACATTCAAACACAAAAACAACAAAACAGTTTTTGCATGCGTATTTTTAAAGTAAAATTTACTTGTTTTTTTTCAGTGCAATTTACCGGTATTGTTATGTTGTTAAAAAATCACGACTAGTTTCACCTTTCAATGCCACAACTCACTCGTTTATTTCCGCAACTCAAAAACGAAACAACAGCGCACCTACGGTGGCCTCACAGTCTCAGAATGTGCAACGTAAAAACAGGCATCCTGAATAGCCGAACTAGAACTGTATATGTATTACGTGAACACAACATTTCCCCCCCCCCTCCAAATGTTCAAACATGAAAGGTAGCAACAAAGTCTTCAAAGTGCCCAGGGCGTGTACGAACCCTGACAGGCCGGGGCTCAGGAACAAGGGGGGCCGGCACGCGGGGCAGAAGCAGGAGCGGTGCCCTGAGCGGCAGGAACAGCTTGGGCGAGAGGTGCCGCCATGGGATCCGGCACATGAGGGGCCGGCTCAGTTGCTGGGTTGCTTTGCTCCACCCCTGCCAGGTGAGGGTGATGAAAAGGGGAGGGCACTCTGCGCAGGCAGCTAGCGTGCCAACGAGAACCATCAGTCAGCTGAAATGAAGCTGGGCCGAGCTGCCGACTGACCTGGTACGGGGCCGACCAGAACGATGACAGCTTGTTAGCTCTGTGGGGCCGGCGGGCTCTGACCCAGTCTGACACTCTGATAGCAGGCCACTTAGCCTTGTGCTTCTCATCGAACCTCCGCTTCATGGAACTCTGTTGTCTCTTGACGTGAGCCTTTACTGCCGCTGGGCATGGCCGTGGGCCTGCGGCCATTGGTGGACGGAGTCTTGATAGGGGAAGCACAAGCTCCCTTTTCAGCATGAGTGCGGCAGGGGAGACCCCTGTTGTAGTATGGGCAGTTGCTCTGTAGTGGAGAAGGGTCTGTGACAGTGCGGCCATCAGGGAGTATCCTTCAGACATGTGAGCACGCAGTCCATTTTTCAGGGATTGATTGAACCGTTCCACTCCTCCGTTGGCTTGGGGGTGATAGACGGAGGTTCGGATATGGGTAACACCCTTGTTGGCGAGGAAGGTGGTGAACTCCAAGGACAGGAACTGAGGACCATTGTCCGTGGTAATTGCACGAGGCAAGCCCCAGCGGGAAAACAGCTGGTCCAGAAAATTGACCACAGCAGCAGAGGTAACTGTACCCATAGGAGCCACCTCAGGCCACTTGGAGTGCAGGTCGTAGACCACCACGAGGAACCTCTGATGGTGTGGCACATTGTACAGCTCACCACAGATATCGAGCTGTAAGTGGTCCCATGGTGCAGATGGCCAGTCTACAGGTTGTAGTGGAGGTGAAGTGGGTGGCCCAGTCTTCCCACTGGTGAGGCACGCTGCACAGGAGCGGATAAGTCCCTCTAGGTCACGGTCCATGGCGGGCCACCACACGACGTCACGGCACCGTTGTTTGGCTTTGACAATGCCGAGGTGTCCCTGATGTGCCATTTGTAAGACACACCCTCTGAGGGCCACTGGGATGACAGCACAGAGGCCACGAGCAATGCAGGCCTCACCCCAGCATGACAGTTCATGCTTCACTCTATAGTATGGCTCCAGTTCTGGTGGGACGCGGGCAGGCCAACCATGTCTGATATAGTCACGAATCATGCTGAAGACTGGCTCGGCTGCTGAGGCGGACTCCAGGTCGCGGAGGGAGACCGTGTCCTTCAGTGGTGAGTGGACCAGGTGTACTACCTCCTCCTCATCCTCTGGAGAGACAGCAGAGCACTGGATGGCAGCAGGGCGGGATAGAAAATCTGCTACAACATTAGTCTTGCCAGGCGTGAATTGTAACTGAAAGTCATATTGCTGCAAGCGGTCTGACCATCTGTAGAGGCGAAGGGGCCTGTGTCCTCCACCTGAAGTGGACATCAGGGCTGTCAGGGCTTGGTGGTCCGTCCGTAGGGTAAAAGACCGTCCATACAGGTACAAATGCCACCTCTCACATGCCCATATGCAGGCGAGGGCCTCCCTCTCACCCACTGAGTATTTCTGTTCGGTGGGGCTGAGCGCCCGGGAGGCGAAGGCTACGGGCCTCTCCGCGCCGTCATGGAGCTGTGACAGAACGGCGCCCAGAGCCACAGCAGACGCATCACATGTCACGAATGTGGGGCAGTCCAGCTGGAAGTGTGCCAGGATCGGAGACGTGTTGAGGAGACGCTTCAGTTCATCAAACCCAGCCTGGCATTCAGAAGTCCAGGTCCAGGGAGCATCCTGCCTGAGCAGCATCCTCAGCGGGGCCGTGACAGAGGAGTACTGCGGGAGGAAACGCATGTAGTAGGCTGTCATACCCAAGAAAGAAGCCAGCTGCGAGGCTGTCGTGGGGCTGGGAACTGCGCTGATGGCTGCCACATTCGACTGGAGAGGGGAGATACCATCTGCCGACACACGGAACCCGACAAAATCAATTGCTGGTGCGGAGAATGTACACTTCTCAGTGTTCAGGGTAACATGGTGGTGGCTGAGGGAGTCAAAGACCTGTTCCAGGCGGGCGTTGTGTGTGTCAACATCTGGCCCGTGTACCACAATGTCGTCCAAATAGGCCACTGTACTGGGGCAGCTGGCGAGGATTGTGGACATGATCTTCTGGAAACAGCTTGGCGCTGAACTGAGCCCAAAAGGCATCCTTGTCTAGCGGTACAGGCCAGTATGGGTGATAAAAGCCGTCAGGTTCCGACTCTCCGGGTGCAGAGGAACTTGTAAGTAGCCCTGACGTAAGTCCAACTTAGAAAAAACCCGAGAGCCGTAGAAGTGGGTTGTTAGTTCTTCTGTCGTCGGAAGAGGGTACTTGTCAGGCACCACTGCCTTGTTGACCTGGCGAAGGTCGACACAGACTCTCAGTCCACCTGACTTCTTCCTGGCGATGACAAGGTTGGACACCCACGGAGAGGCATCAATGGGTTCTATGATGCCATCAGCCTGTAGGTGTTGGAGCTCCTGTGTAACACCGTCCCGCAGAGCCAGGGGAACACGCCGAAGGGGCTGGACCACGGGAGGCACGCTGTGGTCCAGGAGTGGTTTGTGTGTGAATGAGGTGAGACACCCAAGGCCATTGAACAGTTCAGGCCGGCTTTGTTGCCAAGGGGAACCCACTTGTAGTATTCGTGTTCCATTGTTGTCCTGTAGGGTAAAACCAAGGCTGAGAAAGAGGTCAAGGCCCATGATGTTCTCACCGTGACGTGTAATGTGGAATGGGAAGCGGTCCACAGTTGTAGAGGTGTAGCGAACTGGGAAGTAAAGTAGGCCAACAACATCGATTTTGCTGCGGCCATAGCCACAGAGAGCAGTGGATGGGGGCTGCATCTGTCTGTTTGGGAAGAGTAGGTTACAGGTGTCAACATTCAGCAGTGACACCTTGGCCCCAGTGTCGAGGAGAAGAGGGACACAGCGGCCATCCAGGTATACGGGGCACCTGGAGAAGGTCCCTGGGTGGGGGCCTATGGTGCGCACTGGCACCACCGGGTCATGTGAGTGTTCAGAGTAGTCAGCCGGAGCAGACCGACACCATTTAGCAAAGTGGTTCGATTTCTGACAGCGTCTGCATGTTTGGCCCCTAGCAGGGCAGTCCTGAGCCCTTGTGGCATGACGGGTGGAGCCACAATTCCCACAGCGTCTCTGCTGGCGTGATTGCTGAGGCCGCGCGACCTGTATAGCAGCAGGGTCAGCCAGGTTCTCTGAGCTTGATAGCTGCTGCACTGGCTGTTCAATAATGGCAGTATGAGACTTGTTTTCTGCTATTTTAGCAGCACATTGAGTTGCCGCCTCCACTTGTAAGGCGAGTGTTAATGCATCCTCAAGTGACAGTGTTGCATCTTTAAGTAACAACTCCTCCTGTACTCTGGGATTAGACGTTTTTTCAATGAGCTGGTCACAAATAAGTTCATCCCTCATGACGCCGAAATTACAGCGCTGTGCTAAGGCTTTTAAATCTGCTACAAACTGCCTAGCAGACTCACCAGGGCGCTGACATCTTTGTCTGAATTCCAGCCGCTGAAAGAGGATGTTCTGTGACTTCACAAACTGTCCAGTCAAAGCTGTAATTACATCATCGTAAGTATCCAGAGTACCGTCGAGCGTGTTGAAGATCCTGTTCCCCTCTGCTCCCAGCAAGTGCAGTAGGATAGCGCGCTTCCTCGCGCTAGTGGCATTATCCAATCCAACGGCCAAAAGGTACAGTTCAAAAGACGTTCTCCACTGATTCCAAGGGACGACAGGTTCGCCAGGCAGGGGCAGAAAATAGTCCGGAGGTGGCAGAGAAAAAACCGGGGCATCAGCCATCCTCGTCGCCAATGTTATGTTGTTAAAAAATCACGACTAGTTTCACCTTTCAATGCCACAACTCACTCGTTTATTTCCGCAACTCAAAAACGAAACAACAGCGCACCTACGGTGGCCTCACAGTCTCAGAATGTGCAACGTAAAAACAGGCATCCTGAATAGCCGAACTAGAACTGTATATGTATTACGTGAACACAACAGGTATATTTGAAAAGGTCCTGTTCACACACATGATCTGTTACCAATGACTGGAAGAAGGACTCATCTCGACTGGTTTGAATAATAACTCATTTTTTATTCCACTAGAAAAAGTAAAAGTAAAAAGGGCCTTGTTGTTCTAATACGCAGATTTGCCCGCTGTTGCTTTGTACAGCATTCAAACGGGCTTAATGATTATTCTCTGCACCTTTTAATTAATCCTGAAACTGAAGCAAACGTCGAGTTTGTTGACGGAGACATATGGGCTGCAGAGAGTGTTTCGGCACAGTTGACAAATCTTTGAGTTCACCAATTCTGCTCAATAGATCTAGTCTAGTATTGATCAATTACTCTGTACACTCCTCAGACAGCAGGGAGGGAAAGTATTGGATAACCTTGATAAGAAAGAGATTTATCACAATCACCATGACAACCCTGAACATTTTCTTAGTATATTTCATTAGCATTTTTTGTGCATCTACATCTACATATATTCGCCCATCCACATTCTTTCACGGGTGTGCTATGGAAGACCAAACTTAGAGAGATCTCTGTGAACTTTGAAAACTGTGGCCTTAAATGTGTTTGAACACTTTTGGGTATTTTAATCACAACTTTTTTGCAAAATTTTGAAATGTGTGATTGTGGTATAATTCTTACATAATGAACTCTTACATACACTGTAAATATGCAATATAAGGACTGTCAGATCGATTAATCATGATTACTCGATCTCTGACAGCACTAATATGGTAGCAACATTTTAGGTTTTATGGATTTAACTTTTTTTAACATAAAAAAGCGTATTTAATGAAATTATATAATGTTAAAACACCAACTTACCAAAGCACTGACATCTGTTTTGTACTTTTATAATACACAACCGGTGGTAATGAGAAAAAAAAAACACTTACTGTAGAATCAAAACACATTCAAAGTATCTTTTCCACATGCTGATGTAATTGTTACGAATATATGTATATGGAAGATGCACAGTGTCATACACACAAAACCATCATGGTAACACACACTAAAATAATGCAATGGACATTTGTGACCCTGGACCACAAAAGCAGTCTTATGTGTCCATTTTCTAAAATTGAGATGTATACATCGCCTGAAAGCTGAATAAATAAGCTTTCCATTGGTGTATGGTTTGTTAGGATAGGACAATATTTTGCCGAGATATGACTATTTGAAATTGAGAATCTGAGGGTGCAAAAAAATCTAAAAATTGAGAAAATCGCCTTTAAAGGTTTCCATTTCTGTTGGTGATTGTGCTGCATCCACTTACAAAAATACAATTTAGATATATTTAAGGTAGGAAATTTACTAAATATCTTCATGGATCATGATCTTTACTTAATATCCTAATGATTTTTGGCATAAAAGAAAAATCGATAATTTTGACCCATACAGTGTTTTGTTGGCTATTGCCACAAATATACCCATGCTACTTAAGACTGGTTTTGTGATCCAGGGTCACATTTATTTAACAACAAGATGATAAAACCTACATAACTGATAAGGGAAAAAACGTATAAGTATAGGAAATCTTGGAGTGTCTATTTACGTTTTCACGGTGAATTATAAGATGACTGTAGATTTAATAGTATTTTACTATGCACCAGAGAAACGAGGGCGCCGCCATCTTTAGAGTCTTTGAACTTCCGTTTTTGCGGTCGCTCTGTAACGCTGTCCAGGAGTAATTCGCTGGTGAAGTTAATTAACTTATTGTAGAGTTAACGAAAGTTTTCATGAGCATTGTAATGTTTATCATAAGCATTGTAAACCATATTTCTTAACGAATTGACCTTGGAATTTTTTTAAACGAGCAGTTCATTCATAACTAGGCAAGGGGTGCTTCTCAATATCCCTCCTCGTTTCCTCGCTCCTCTGTCCTCCGTGCTATAGGCTATAACCCGGAAACTGATCGAGCTCAGCCATCTTGAAGGACATCTCAATGGGCTACTTGCACATAGCAACCTGACGTCATATCCGCAACGGGTAAATACGGCTCGCTCTCTCTTCCGGTTTGAAGGCGTACATACACAACGTAGACATTTTCCGCCTAATACTAGAAAACAGTACAGCATTATAACACGCATATTCTGTCAGCCCTGGGTTGTTTATTGTAAGCTAGCAAACTAACGTAAGCCATAAAGTTTGAGATATATAGACTTACCTTCATATCCGTGGATATATGAAGAGGCATACATTTTAAAGCCCTTCTCTCTAATTTGCTGGTAGGTGATTTGGAGGAGGACTTACAAAGGCGATATACGTCCGTTATTGTAAGTTTCGGCAACTCTTGTAAACATCTCATCTCATAGTGTAGAATAGCGCCGGAAAAGACGAGGCCGCATTTCCGGTAAGGAAGTAGTTACGTGCAAGGAGCCCATTCACTGTTTCTTAATGTCAAGGATACTTCCTTGGCAGGACGGGTCCTTCCAAGTCATTTCCTTCAGAGGCTAGGCGAGGCTCCTCTTTAGCATTCGGAGAACACGTAAATGGAACAGGCTAGCAAGTGCACGACACGTCATTACGTCAGTGAAAAGGAGTGAAAAAACAGCCGTTCCTCGAAATAACGGCTTTTTAAACACACTTGACAGTCCTTATTTTGTCTCGTCAGCCCTCATAGAAATAAATAAATAAATATTGAGACGGTTGTTATAGCGAATTCAACCCCGTGAACTCTAATGCGAAGCGGAGGGGTCTTGAATCAGCCTGAAGGGTTTGTATGCGCTGTAACAACCGTCTCGCTATACATTTTCCCGCTTATAACATGGCTAATGTAACGTTACCTACCAAATAAATAAAAAAAAAACAATAATTCGACACAAAATATTGATTTAAAAGGTGTTGGAAAGGAAACGAGGATGCACAAATAAGAAATGAGATGCACCCAGTATCGCTGTGAAATACAGACCGGAAGTCAACAGACGAGCTCAGCGCTGAAAAGGGGCGTGTCCATAGACGTCTCTATATGATTTCTATGGGCGTGGCTACATAGATTCTTACCATTAGATTTATTACAGTTTTACAGGGAACTTCGCAAGCATTTTTTAATACCATCAAAATTCCGATAATTTTTTTTTACAGTGTATCTTTTTAAATGTGGTTTAAAAGTTGATTTTTAAATTCAGGCTTTTAGTTAAGAAATAAAACGTTTATTTTTAAAACAATAAAACTAATCTTGACAGAGAAGCTTCTAAGATGCCTTTCATATTATGAAGCAAATATTTAAAGATAATGCAAAAAAAAAAAAAAAAAAAAAACATTGCATCTTGAAACAAGTTGTTGATATTGTAGTCAGCGGCACTGGAGTTGTTTGTGCTTATGTAATGGGTGAACATGCTCAGAGACCCTACTGGGTGTTAGCGGTTCAGGACTGGCACACGTTCACACCATGTCTCTCTCCTTCTGCTGTCCGTGACAGAGGGGAAGCATTACTAATCTGCCTCAAACAGAGCAACAGAGACTCTCAGAGATGAAGAGCCAGAGGAGATATAGAAAAACATGTATATGGAAGAGAGAAACTAGCATGTAACCACTTTTGTTCTGCTCTGACAATGAGTCTTCTCCGTATTACCGAGCAACATTTCCATGAAAAAGCCTAAGCCTAAGCTGAGTCGCACTGCGGTGCAAATTTGTTTGAGTCCAGGACCTAAAATAAATTCTGGAAACCAATCCATGATATTCATGAGATTCCAAGATTCTTATGGTGCATCATATTTAGGTACTGAAGATCAATGGGAACTTGAAATGTGAGTTTGAAAGGGGAAAAAACACCTTGAGTGTGAGGCTGAGGTGCCAGTTTTGAAACCCACCGAACAATAGAGCTACTGATTGCCATTTTGCTTTTGGTGACTGCGTATCGGAGGGTTTGTTCTCGTAATGGCATGAGCCTGACTAAATGCATGTCTTAATTGTAATGTTTAAAGGAACCACGCTGGGAATGGGAATGAAAGCAAAGAGAGTGACTCAAAGGTGAGAAAGCATGAACGATGGAGGTTGAGACAGCGTCTGGAATATAAAACCAAATCTTTGTGGCGTTTTTACATTGTTGCACTCGTTTAAAATGATAGTGATTAGACACACTTGTGCATGCTATTGTGCTATGCATTTCTGCTGAATTTTATACAGATGGAAAAATATATAAGGCATATGAGTGATTTACTTGTTATTAAGTGTTCCGGTAAAGACCTTTGTACGTTTCTAGCAAAATGTATTGTAATGTGAAATAGCCTTAGGATTAAACCAGTTCAATAATACATGTTTCTGTTTGGAGTGCAGTATTATGCATGAATGATCAATCACATTCCCTGACATGAAAAAAAAAAATATATATATATATATATATATATATATATATATATATATATATATATATTATATATATATATATATATATATATATATATATATATATATATATATATATATATATATATATGAGATCACTACTGAACTTGATTTTGAATTTTTCTTATTTAATACATTTTGTTTATAGCAAATTATCCACACAACAATTAAAAAAAGTTACATTTAAAATGAATCTAATTGTCAGAATGTCTCAGTATTTTAGTTGCCCTGTTTGCTTTAATGGGAGCATGAACTCAAGCTGGATGAACTCAGCGTAAGTGATTCTTCAAATATAATTTAAATATAATGTCATGGAATAGTTTGAAGTTATGTGTCTCCTTTCAAAAAAAACAAAAACAAAAAAAAATCATACTGTATGCGTAATTTGGGATGGCAGCTCATTTGAATAATTAGTAACCATTGCCTTACCTAATGCAGCAAAACTACTATAATCAGTGAAGCTGACTAAACAGTGAATCTTTTTAGCCTACATAAAGTCTACACTTTGTTATAAGTTTGTTTATAACAAAAGGATTTGCAAGCATGCAGAACTCGTGAGCGGATTCTAACTTAAACACTATCTGATTGGCCATTGCGTTCAAGAAATCAACAGATATGTGTTGTGATTGGCTGCATCGCTCAGCGCTGCACAAACACATTGTAAATAAAAACCTTTGACGCACTCAACGGCTCAAACACCCAATTGGTTTCCCCAAATGCTACTATTATGGAGAAGGCCCTAGACCAGGGCTGCGTCCGAAATCACATACTCTCTAGTAATTACTTCACAACAACTAAAAAACATACAACCACTCGGCGTATTCGGACACAATTTTGGCCACTTTTATACCTGAGAGATAGTGGAGCATTTGAGTTGCATGCAGACAATACAAATTGGCAGGAGCAGCTCAGGTCCTGTATCTAAGGGTGCTTTCACACCTGGATCGATTTGTTTTGTTCCGGAACAGATCCGAAACAGAATACTTTGTTCCGAATCAATTTAATATGTCACTCTGTTCACACCACACTGTTGTAAAGCGTTCCAAATCGCGCACCCTTCCAGGGCTTTCCTTACGCCATTACGTCACAACCTCATGCGTGCAGGTCGCGCATTTCATTGAGGGACATCGCCATGACAACCGTAGCCTAACACAAAATGAATCGCGGGTTGACTTGGTGCTACGAAGAGGTGAAATGCCTCAGATATTTGGTCGGAAGAACACATCTCCCGGATGTTGGACACTACACACATAGGGTGACCAGACGTCCGAGAGGGAGAGAGCGAGCGAGAGACCTTGCGTGTGTGTGCTAGAGTAGCTTACGCATTAATACGCACGCGTCTCCCCCCCGCAACAAATCAGCAAAATACGCTGATATTGGCGTATGTTGCCAGGCTACATATTGATTTGTTCCGGTTCGTGGGTCGGTTGTGTTCTCACTACAAACGAACTGCTCCAGGGTTCGTATGGAATCGTATGGTTGTTTTGTTCCGATTCAGAGTGCGATTGTTGTGTTCACATATGACCAAACGAACCGGGCCAAAAGGGAAACGCCCCTTTGTTTCGGAACAACGTCTCCAATCGATCCAGGTGTGAAAGCACCCTTAGACACTGTTTTCAACTAAACAAACTACAAACTACAAACTTGTTATGCTTTTTGTTGACAACGGTGTTTTGGGGGCCTGTAAACACAAACTTTTGAAAACGGGTTTCAAGTTTTTGAAAATGATACCACTATCGTCTCCGTGTAAACTACAAAAACACAAATCTGTGAAAACGGTGATGCATGCACATGCGTATTACGTGTTCAGTCTATAGGCACGTAGTGTTTCTTTACCAAGTGACATCGCCATCTACTGGCCTGGCAGCAAAAATGGATCATTTTTTACATGTTTGAAATGTTTCCGTTTTTAGTACATCACTGTCGTGTAAATTTACTCTCTGTGTGATTTTCTAAGCTTTTCTTTAAGTACTAAAAGGGTTGCCGGTTAATGAGTAATCATGTCATAGTCATTATGAAAATGTTTATAACCATCTCAGAAATGAAAACATCATAGCATCTGTGTAGACAGAAGCCAGTTTTAATAACTCTTCTTTTGCTCTTGAGAAGCATCTCCTCCTGCCATGAATGTCTATTTAACCACAAATTCACTTATTTGTTGTAAAATGTATTTGTCACTGAATCGTGAGTCTGATACTGCTCCATAGGGCTTTGATTATGAGGCGTGTCTTAACCGAACCAGGAAAAAACAACAACTCTGCATTCAATTGGATAGACCTACAACCAATCAGAGAAACGCAGTAAGTTACGAATGTTGAGCGACGCATAGTTGTCAACAGAACTCAACTGCGCGAACTCTGGAAAAAGTATTACAAAAAATAATGAGTGTTAACGATCTTTGCCGGTGTTGCAAAAAGAATTTAAGGATTCGCGGACTACTTGCAAACACGAAAGAAATACGTTTGATGACGTGATGATTACGTTATTGGATGGATTATCTGTCCATCATCGTATAAAGCCCGCCCTGGCAATTTGATTGGCCCGACGATTTCTGTACCGATCATAATTACTCCTCAATGGATCGAGTCCAGACCGAACTTCCCATAGACAGTAAAAGAAATGGACACAGCGACCCCATTGATTTCAACGGAGAAGACTGAAGCCCGATTATTGCACTTCCTGTCTGATGGCTGAGCAACTGCGCAGGCTCAAACTGAGCGTGACGACAGTCTGACAGTTGTAAATCTTCTAGTAGCGGTGGCAAACAAATCTGAATCACCTAATTCCTCAAAAACGTTGTTGAAATATTTTGTCCCATTGCATTTATGGACTCTCTATCTATGGGCTTCTCCCTTGACTTTATGCCTCTATGTCCCCCCGATTGCCTTATAGACAGTAAAAGATTGCATGCGAGCTTCTCCTCCTGTATATACGGTAATGTCTCTATTGTGCGACAGAAAGTCGTGTGGTTATGATGCAATCGTTAGCCTATTTTTTACAAAAACGGCTTCTACGGGGCCATAACGTAAGATACAAAATAATGGAGCCTTTTATACATTGTCGTGTTTCTTTAGAAATAAATAATGGACAAATGGAGTCTTTGGACGCCTCAGATGTATTTATTTTATAAAAGTTATTCGCTGTCAAAGTGACGCCAAAATGAGTGGGAGTCAATGGGATGCTAACAGCAGGTGAAGTTCTGCTACAGTGGCGGCTCCCGCGAGGCTTCGACTTCCGGCTGATGGATTACCCCCTTGGATCTTCCCGACCAAAAAATGTTGTGGGGGGGTTCAGGCTGGCATCCAGGCTATCATTCAAGAGTTTCGTTCAAAAACGCTGATTTGTTTTGCGTGAGTCATTAAATCATTCAAATTAATTCAATATTTTTTAAACTGCTAGAATGCCACAATTTACATTTTGTCAGAATCTCCTAGCTAAAATTAGACATATTTTCAGAATCATGGGAGAATCATATTCTCTATTTTACAAATTTACTCAATTTCTCCAAAAAGTACATTGATATTGAACTGTGATGTTTAGAACATTCTGGATGCCACACTAGGAGATTAGATCTCAGTGCCTCTGCTGTCTCTGTCACTCCCTGTTAAGACAAGCACATCGAGATCAATCACCCAGCAGCGTTTAGAGGCGGTCTTCAGGTGCAAAGACAAAGTACGAACAAGATGATACTTAATTAAAAAGCCGAATCTGCTTCCCATCACTAATACGGGCTGACAGAGGTCAGGAACGGTGTGAGAGACGCTTTTTAAAATTGAGATAGAGACTCACTAGGACAGGGCCTGGATTTTCAACCTGGGATTTCCAAGACCAGCCCCTATACAAGCACGTTATCAGTGATATTCAAATAAATAACAAATAAATTCGATTCAAACTTAAAGGGATAGTTCACTTTGAAATTCATTTTGATATGTTTTAGCTTACCTCAAGCGCATCCAAGATGTAGGTGTCTTTGTTTCCGCAGTAGTTTCAATTTTGATATGTTTAGGTCAAACCGTTCTTGTCTGTCAGTCATATACTGCAGGTCTATGGTCACTTCATCAAAGAGCATACACAGAGAAGTCCAAATTAAACATGATTTAATGAATCAATGCAAGTACACATTGATGGCCTAAGACATGAAACGAGCGGTTTGTGTGAGAAAACGAACAGTATTATATCGTTTTTACCTCTTGTAAACACAGCCACGTCCAAGGGATCTGAGGGCACCGGCGCTTCGGTCTTTTCCGGAAAGCACCGGAAATGATCTCTCGGGCGTGTACGTCACTCATACAATTGTTTTATTTTAATTTTTTTTAAATTGTTTTCTTTTACCCTTTTAATTAGCCGTCTTACCTGCAATCTCTGTTCTGTGAAAACAATGAGTGATGTAACACGCGCGAGAGATCACTTCTGGTGCTTTCCGGAAAAGACCGAAGCGCCGGCGCCCTCAGATCCCTTGGACGTGGCTGTGTTTACAAGAGGTAAAAACGATATTACTGTCCGTTTTCTCACACAAACCGCTAATTTCATGTCTTAGGCCATCAATAGTGTACTTACATTTACGAGTCATTAAAGCATGTTTAAATCAAAATGAATGGCTGTAAAACTGGCATAGACGCTGATCTGTGAAATGTCATGTCCACAGTATAAAAACCTTGATTTTGTCTTTATGGCATTTTTTATTTGGAAGGGAGGATTCTTACTTTAAAAAACAGACGGATAAGTCTAAATGTTATTTTGACAGGAAAAAAAAACCTAGCACGGCAGCACCTAAACCTTTATTTTACATTAGGCTATCGTCTGTTTTGGACATGATGGGTTCACTTTTCCTCTCTGTAAATGCGCGTGCGTGTGTGACAGAGAAAGCACGACGCGCGCTCTCTGCCAAGTGATAGATAGACACTGGGTGCGCTTTAAATAAAAAGAAAATGTATGCGATTGGTTTATGCAGTCACGCAATAATGTAACATGCATTTTCCGCGTGAAAGTATAGAGAGAAAGCTGGCGAGAAGTCATGTGGCTCACCTTACGGTGTGCGTAATATATATATAGGCTCTTTAATATTCATAACCGCTATGAAGAGCCGTGGTGGCCAGTCAGAGCCTGCTAGACTAGAGGATAACCTCTTTTGTCATCTTTAAATCTGCTTTTATTCCTCTGTGGAAAGTGGAAACACAGAAGACTAGCTGTTCCCTTAACAGATAAATTGGTCACACGCCAATCATTGGTCTTATATGTTACTTGGCAATATTTCTGTGCAGATCTGCCATGTCAGTCGTTCTTGTGATGTTGATGTTCTACACAATTTCTCAGATGAGAAGAAAATAGAATTTTTATTTATTTTTACTTGCAGAACCTAATGTTGTGCTCTATTGAAAGTTGCGATCCCACATCTGTCTCTATTGTTTCTGGATCAACCTCTCTATCTGTACAGTATCTTATGCTTATCAAGGCCTCATTTATTTCATGCAGTAAAAACAGTAATGTTGTAAATTATGGCTGTTTTCTATTTGAATATATATAATGTATTCCTGTGATCAAAACAGAATTTTCTGCATCATTACTTCAGTGTCACAAGACCCTTCAGAAATCATTCTAATATGATGATTTGATGTTTTTAGAAACATTTATTATCAATTTTGAATTTTGTTTTGCTGCTTAATATTTGTGGAAATGTGATCGATTTTTTTCAGGATTCTTTTAATGATTCTTGCTTAATAAATGTTTTTTTATCTTTCTTACACCAAACTTTTCCAGTTTTGATATTAAGCATCAAAAACTTTTTTCAACACTGATAATAATCAGAAATGTTTCTTGAGCATCAAATTATCATATCAGAAAGATTTCTGAAGGATCATGTGAAGACTGGAGTAATGGTGCTGAGAGACTTCCTTCAAAAACTTTGTGTCTGAGGGTGTGTATATATAATAGTTGTGACATTGCATTTACCATACAAACTTTTTTTGTTTTGTTTTTTTGTAAAAAACATTGGTAAAAAAAAACTGCAGCAGTTTGTTGAAATCAAAGCACTTTCTAACAGAGCGCTGACGATAGACAAATAGCTTTTAAAAGTTTGGAAATGTGAAGTTCTCAAAGTGCATCTCATCCCATTATGTCTCTTAACTCATTAACAAAACGACATCATCAAAGAATGGAGCAGTTGGGCTTCTCAGTAGTGTGTGTGTGTGTGTGTGTGTGTGTGTGTGTGTGTGTGTGTGTGTGTGTTACAAAACAAGGCTTCAATTCAATATCATGATCAAGTGTGATTTGTAGTGGTGTGTCCTCTAGTGGTGAATAGCTTGCACAACAAAAACAGCACACTGCACAAAAATATTAATCTATACTGTATTATATCTGCCATAAAAATCAATCTGTTATTTACACATACAGGAATGTTGGAGCGTATATTGATTCATGAATACATTTATAATTACAACTGCCACAGAGCACTGAAGAGAAACCACTGCAGAATCATGTCTCTTGAATGCCCATTATTTTCAACTTACTATTCACGAACCACAATAAGGCTCTGTTTACACCTTGTATTAAAATGCGTTTTGGTCGATCATATCACAAGTGGACGACGCTAAATACAGGTGTAAACGGGGTCTAAAACCTTTTGAGCTTGTCCACTTTTGAGCACTTCCAGAGGTTGTCGAAAACACATTCGACCGTAGTGGAAACGCTCATGTGATCGAATGAGTTCAAACAGCCACAAAAGACCATCTACTCTCCGCCTACCGAGTAAACTAGTGCGCTAGCCAGACGGGATTTAAACTTTGTCGGCTGGAGAACCAAGTTTGTTTAACTTTGTACCAAAAAAAACATACCAAGCACAATGTTCTCTCACCATTCCTGATTTCTAACACACACTCAAAGCGTTCGCCGTGATCTTGCGTCTATCACAGCAGAAACTAAAGCCGCTGGTCTCAGTGTTTTTCCGTTGTCTCCATATGAACATTGCGTGGGCTTATTTTGTCCATTAGATGGAAAGATCTGAAAAAGACCATACATTTACCCGCCCATAGACCCTCTCTTCGAAGAAATCAGGACAGAAGTGGTTGAAAGTGGACAAAAGAGACGGATTAAAACACCAAGTGTAAACAGATCGACCGAAACACATCTTAATACTAAGTCAAGTGTAAACAGAGCCTGCATACATTATACCACATCAAGAGTACTGGATGTTTGGAAATGGTTCAGGAAAGTTTTCAAAAAATGTCAAATCAAGTCTTGCTATTTCTACCCTTTGCATGTTAAAAGTCCATAGTTACCCCTTTTCCACCAACAAGAACCGGCTGCTGGTTCAGAGCCAGAGCCAGAGCTGGTTCGGAGTTGGTTCGACTGACAAGCTTACTAAGAACCGGTTTGCCTTTCCACCGGCTAGAGAGCCACAACAGAGCCAGATCTTACGTCACTGCATACGTCTCATGTTGCCCAGCAACGCTAGTGCGGTAGCGCCAAACACAAACACACTAGGCTTGTTCGAGATGCATCGGCTTCTCGCAGATCGATCGCCGCATGACATCAAAGCACTGCGAAAGCGATCCAAAAGCAGAAGGAGTCGTATGATCTCCAAACACTCCCGCAGCTCCGATCGGTCCGCGACGCTCCGATGCATCTCGAACAAGCCATCAACAATAACGGACGTTGCGTTACTATGGATGCTCATGGGTTTGCAAAAATACATCGGAATCCAACGCGTTTGTGCAGCTCGCCGTAACTTACATAGACGGATATAATAATCAAGCTGCTTTTAGCTCGACTAGCTGCTATTTAAAAATGGCGGTCACAAGTTTCTTGTTGTTGGCCACGGTAACCCCGCCTCCAGCCCCTGACGCAAGCGGTTCTTACTTGGCTCCGTTCTAGACCAGCAATGATTTGGTTCTACTTAAGAACCACTTTTCCTGGTTCGGAGCTGGTGCTTTGCGTGTGGAAAAACAAAGAACCGAATTGAAACTAGGCTCTGGCTCCGAACCAGCACCAGCTCTGCCTTGGTGGAAAAGAGGTAAGTGAGAGTTTTATAGTGTACTCATTCATCTTTAGCTACTAGCATAACATTATCCATGGGAAAGGTTGCAGATTAGTGTCCATCAAGGCTCAAGAGATTATTTGGCCACATCCTGACCAAACATTAAGAAGTTGAGAATGTATTGTAGCACTTTTAGTCAGTCGGTTGTGGTAATGAGAGCGGGGACTGAACTGGGTCAAGCAAACTGCTGGGTAAACGTCTGATGGAACTCCTTCAGTTTGTGGAGCATAATCTTGAGCTTGTCTGTTGGAGGAAGGATGGTCATCCTGGTAAAGAAGAGGAATGGAGAGGAGGGGAAAGAAGAGTTTGATTAATATTCAACTATATTATGGATCTGCCTGTATTGACACCAGTGACATGAGAACTGAACTGAGCTGATGACATCACTGTTTTCTCCAGAGCGGGTGTATAGATAAATTAACTAAATTAATAACTTTTTTACAAAAGAAATGACCATCACTGAACTTACTTTGACTTGATTTAATTTCTAATTACATGTTATTGATATAATTGAACAATTTATCCATGCATTTGTTTTGCTTTTTTTTGGACGTGATCCTCCGGTGAAACGGAATTGGATTGGACTTCTCAATCATGTAGTCTGCTTAAGCAAGCTCGCACTCGGACTCAGTTTCACGACTTTAAGAGCCCACTACTTGTATATTGTGCGTCAACGATTCCCAGTACAAACCATGAGAAGAAAGTTCCAGACTCTTGAGGACAAACACACACACCTGAAGTGGTAAGTGCCATCTCTTTGACCAAAGCCGCTGCCAGGAACGAGACAGATCCCGGTGTCCTCCAGAAGTTTCATGCAGTAGAACATGTCTGGAGCCTGACCCTTCGCCTATACTCACACACAGACAAACAAGTCATGAACCAAGTCAATGCCACCATTAAGCAGAAGACATAAAGCACATGTGGACAAAGCGACCTTGGCTTCGTTGATGGCGCGTTGAGGTATGGTGATCCGGGGGAACGAGTACATGGCTCCCTGCACAGGGTTACAGCTGATGCCTGGCACTGTATTCAGAATCTCCTCTGTCAGTTTGGCTTTTTCAGCCAAGGCACTCAGAACGGCTGTTCGCTCCTACACAAGACAGAGGAAGAGGAATAAATAAAGGAAGAGACTGGGACACTAGCCAGTACGTTTAACTTGATTAAACACAGCTAATTTGGAACAAAATACCCAGCCTTTTTTTGTGCTGAAACTAAAGAAACATTGTACAGCAGTTGAATGTTTTCTTTTGTCCACATAAGTTTTTACCAAATTGACTTATTTATTGACAAAAACACCTGAAACATTCTTTAAAATATCTTATTTTCTCTTCCCCAGAAGAAAGGCTACGTTCACACTGCAGGGCTTAATGCTCAATTCCGATTTTTTGAAAAAATCCGATTTTTTTGCAAGGCCGTTCACATTTCCAATTAAATGCGACCTTTAGTGATCTCCTGTGTGAACGTGAAATGACCCAGAAGTGACCCGCATGCGCAGAAGAGTACTCAACGGTCAACGACGTCACTTGCTGTTTGCGGAAGTACCTAAACATGAATGTCAACAGTGGAGCTCGTTTAGCAATATTAAAGTTATTTTCCCAACAGAGCCAGCACAATTACAATCTTTTCGTTTTAAGAAGAAAATTAAGAAGGAGGAGAGCGTTTGAGCGCCTTCGATTAACTCACGGGAAGAGACACGTCTGCGGCGGACCATAACAGTGCAACGCGTTGGAGTGTATTGACAGGTGCGTGCTATCGATGCTATCGTACGATAGCTAACTTGTTTATCTTCTCATTCCTGCCTACTTCAACGCAGAATTATGACGTTTGTCGCATATCAACGGCGTGCGGGTCGGATACATGCGACCTGGCCGTTCAGATTGAGGTCGCATTTCAAAAGATCGGATACGTATCGGATTTGGACCACATACCCAAGTGGCCTGGGTCGCATTTGAAAAGATCGGATCTGTGTCGTTCAGACTGTCATGAAAAGATCGGATACAGGTCGCATAGGGGCAAAAAAATCGGAATTGGGTCGTTTCAGCCTGCAGTGTGAACGTAGCCAAAGACAATGAGTCTCATTCACTAACTCCACTAACTACCCATCCATCCATCCATCCATCCATCCATCCACCTAACTACCCATCCATCCATCCATCCATCTATCCATCCATCCATCTACCTAACTACCCATAAATCCATCCATCCATCCATCCATTTACCTAACTACCCATCCATCCATCCATCCGTCCATCCATCCATCCGTCCATCTACCTAACTATATACCCATCCATCCACCCACCCATCCATCCATCCATCCATTTACCTAACTACCCATCCATCCATCCATCCATCCATCCATCCATCCATCCATCCATCCATCCATCCATCCACCTAACTACCCATCCATCCATCTACCTAACTACCCATAAATCCATCCATCCATCCATCCATTTACCTAACTACCCATCCATCCATCCATCCGTCCATCCATCCGTCCATCCATCCATCCATCCATCCATCCATCCATCCATTTACCTAACTACCCATCCATCCATCCATCCATCCATCCATCCACCCACCCATCCATCCATCCGTCCATCTACCTAACTATATACCCATCCATCCATCCATCCATCCATCCACCCACCCATCCATCCATCCATCCATCCATCCACCTAACTACCCATCCATCCATCCATCCATCCATCCATCCATCCATCCATCCACCTAACTACCCATCCATCCATCCATCCATCCATCCATCCATCTGTCCATCTACCTAACTATATACCCATCCATCCATCCATCCACCCACCGACCCACCACCCATCCATCCACCCACCCACCCATCCATCCATCCATCCATCCACCTAACTACCCATCCATCCATCCATCCATCCATCCACCTAACTACCCATCCATCCATCCATCCATCCATCCATCTACCTAACTACCCATCCATCCATCCATCCATCCATCTACCTAACTACCCATCCATCCATCCATCCATCCATTTACCTAACTACCAATCCATCCATCCATCCATCCGTCCATCCGTCCATCTACCTAACTATATACCCATCCATCCATCCATCCATCCATCCATCCATCCATCCATCCATCCATCCATCCACCCACTCATCCATCCATCCATCCATCCATCCATCCATCCATCCATCCATCCATCCATCCATCCATCCATCCATCCATCCATCCATCCATCCATCCATCCATCCATCCATCCATCCATCCATCCATCCATCCATACGCAATTCATGTGTGCATACAGTACATACATTTTTAGCAATAAGTTCCCCTGTGCATATTAATACAAATAATCCACTTATTTATCCAATAATCCAATTATTAGTGCATGGAAATAACTTTTCCCATAACCAGAGTTGTACACCAGCAAGTTAGTTAGTCTACTCGTCCAGAAGTGCTAGAAATGGGAAAGAGGAAGGCACCTTCATGAACGTCTGGTAGGAGGGTTCTCCGGGCTGAGGGCAGTTGACCACCAGGTCCATGAGGGCTTGACCGGGCACAGGCGGGCACAAGCGCACTGACACCAGCTTGGAGAGCTGAGCCTTAACCTCTGGGTCCATGTTGATGACCTCCATGTATCCCCCTCGAAAACCACATCTGAAAGTGTGTTCATGTACGTTAAAAAAGAAAGTACGTTATATGGATTGGATGAACTCGGTGCACATGGAATTCTACATTGTTATCTGTGCTGAAAAATAAACTTTTAAGCATATTGTTTCATACATTGATTATTTTGTAACTCTTGAAATAGTTTCAGCATGTTATTGAATATGGCAATGTTAGTGTATTTGTTATTTGCAGACTAGATCTGCTGTTGATTATTGTTGTAGAGACAGTATGAACTTGCTACTGCTAATAGACACACAGACATACTGCAGTGAGTATGTAATATCTCTTGCTGATGCATTAATAGACATCATGTAGCAGATCTAGACAGGTGGAGCTGGGGAGGTGGAGGGTTTGAACCAGACTATTTAAATGTTGAGCAAGCAATCTCATTGGCTGCAGTATCAGCCAAGGCCAATCAACTTATACATGCAGTTATGATGTGATACCTTGCAGATTGCATTAGCCTAGCCTATGTGAGTTTCATTACCGAACTCGATATGTATACAACAGAGCCATGCCCATACCAATGCAATGTGTTTCCCTGTGAAATGATAAACCTGACGGATGTGTACTCACTCTCCCATGTAGCACTTAGAGGTGGAGTGGAATGAAACCAGCTCTATTTTCCTTGAATACTCTGAACCCATTTCGAACAGCACTTTCTTGAAGGAGTGAAACTCACAGCCCTTTGCGTATACATTGTCCTGATACACCTAAGAAACAGACGCATAGTAAAATAAATCTTTAGCGCTGAGCAAGTAGGGTGAGAAATACATGCCTTATTGTGCACTTCTATACCTGTAGATGCTGATATGATGCGAATACAGATTTAAAGTATTATATATAATATGGTGTAAACACCATATGACCCCCAGTATTAACTTACTTCATCAGCCATTAGGAAAAGGTTTTCTTTGGCTGCAAATCGAATTACATCTTCAATACATTGTCTGCTTTGTACCTGACCTATTAAAAAAAGAAAGAATGGGCCAGTAAAAAAAAAATCTTCTATAGGACAAGCTGAGAAGATATTCGTCTGAAATAATAATTTCATATACACCTATGACTTGAGGGTGAGTAAATCATGGGGTAATTTTCCTTTTTGGGCGAACAAACACTTTAACTTCACTTTATTACAGATGATCAATTTGAATTTGTTCTTTTGGAAATGATGTTAATGGTTTACCAGTGGGGTTGCCGGGGTTGATGATACACAGCACACGAGGGTTGCAATGCTCTCTGGCTGCTTGTAGAGATCGCTGTAGCTCACTTATGTCTAGACTCCAGCACTTCTCTTCATTCAAGTAGTAATTCACCTGAACGGCACCCAGCTCTGCTATAGATGCAGAGTACAGAGGGTACTGAGGAATAGAGATCATGACCCCCGTCCGTGTACGACCCTCCCCAGTTGTCAACAGCTTCAGTATGGTCTAAAAGACAACAAGACAAAGACAATGTGACAATAAGATGATATTCTGGCCCCTATATGTGTCTCAATGTAAGGCTATGGGATCTTTTAAAATTAAAATCTTTAGTTTGACTGATATGGAATCTTGTTTCAGCTACAGAATAAACACAATTCTGTCTTTGCGGATTTATATCTCCCAGCTGTAAGAAAAAAGTAAGAATTGCAAGTTATAAACTTTATTTTTGCAAGAAATAAAGTCAAAATATGCGCAATATTAACACGGAATTGCAAAAAAAAATATCAGAATTGGAAGTTGTAAACTCGCAATTGCGAGAAAAAAATGTCAGAACTGCGAGGTTATATCTCACAGTTAATTTTTTTTTCTTGCAATTCCAAATTTCTGTTTAGATTCAAGATGAATGGCGTGCTCAATTCCTTTTGAGTCTGATTTGGGTGCTCTTCGGTCCAAGGTAGAACATCTTTAGAGACAGTGTAGAAAAAAAATAAATCTCCTTAGTTAAAATGTCTTTATTAGAAAAATGACATGTCCTAAACGGACAACTTTAAAAGGCCCACGCGTAGCGGCATGGAGCTTCTTCTACGCGTGGGCATTTTAAAGTTGTCCGTTTAGGACATGTCATTTTTCTAATAAAGACATTTTAACTAAGGAGTGCCTCGGTCATCAGAGATTTCTTTTCTCTACACTGTCTCTAAAGAATTCCAAATTTCTATCTTACAATTCTGAGAAGAAGAAAAAAATCACTTATACTTGTTTTATATAAAAATTACATTTATATAAAATGTAGTTATTTAAAAAAAAAAAATTAAATACGATTTATACAAGAATAGAATTTGAAAGTCATTTGAAATATCGCAGGTGCGGTTTTCGGTTCACTCGACTGATGAGTTGACATATGGAATAATAAGTATACTGAATAAAGTAGAGCATAAATCTGGTGGACTGTCTCTTTAACTGACATACTGAAGAGGTCACCGTGATTTTGCCAACTAAGACATGTTCCTGAATCAACATATTTTGTTGATCCTGGAACAACATTCCTGTCTGAAAACAGCCCTAACCCTGCTATCCCTACCCCTAAATCACGTTCACCTACTGGAGCTGGCTGACTCTTAAGTACACAAGTTAAGTGTACAAAGTACTGTGTTTGCGTTTGCCTGACGTACCACAATGCCGTCACTGGCTCCTGTTGTGAGGTAGATGTTATCAGGATCAGACGGGATATCGCCGTCACGGCGCTGAATGTACTTCGCAACATCATGCCTTACACAGTCAATGCCCTGACTGGTTGTGTACGCACCTGACAAACAAGAGGGAAAGAGCAAAGGGAGGCGTGAATACGGGAAGAATTTCATATTACAGAGCCTTAAAACCTCAGATGCCTTTTGGACAGTGACTAACGTCAGCACTTTAATCAGTAACATCCCTGAGTAGATTGAATAACACAGAGTAACATCAGCTAGCTCAGCAGTCAGTAGAGTTTAGTTTATCATTTTATGTGGGATGTTAAAAATTTACATATACTGTATGGATAAGGGAAAGTATATTTTGTGTCCTGTAACTGGTCACCATTTCTTTCTTTCTTTTGTAGAACACAAAAGATGATTTAACCATTTAATAGATGATTTTAACCACTTAATGAAAGTCAATTGGGTCCAAAAAACACGGGAGCCCACTGGCCTTCTTAGTATAAAAAAGTAAAAACATACACAATAAAAATCTAATATTTCATGTCAACTCCCATTATACACAAATCACATACCAATGCTATTCCCTCCACATGATTGCAAAATACGCCTCGCTCGGTTTTTGGTATCCTCTGGAAATTTGTTGTCATCAAGTAGTTGTGGATAAGTACACAGTGCCATCACCTTGAAAAACAATTCAGTTATAAGGCCATACAAACATCTAGAACAAACGAAGCAAAATTAATCAAATGAAATAACTTGGCTATGTGCAAAGTGGTCCATCTAAACTGTTGACTTTGGTTAATGCATGGAACAGCTGAAAGTGCAGTGGACCTTAAAAATGACTGGAAAAGACTAGAATAGATAATTCATTGAAAGTCCTAGTCAGCAAATGAAGAAGAGTCAGCTACCTGTCGAAAGAAGGTGATTGGCCGTTGCCCCATAGCGTGAGCATCGCCGATATTGGCTTTAATGACCTCTTCAAAAGGTTTCTTGACCCCCTGAAATGGAATAAAATATATCAAACAAAGTGTAAGAAAGCAGACAATGATATCTAGCATAGATGTTATCAGTCATGAATAGAGTTGAGGTTGGAATACAGTACACAACTTTTAAAATCTGAACAGATTTTAAAACACTGGGCATCATTCATTTGCCAACTTTGTAGAAGATTAAAGAGAAAAACTGGGAATTAACGACTGAGGATCACACAATACCATACTTTCAAGTCGTTCCCAACACAACAAACTCACACAGAAACATGAGTATATTTGCATTACACATGAAAACAACATGAGTTCTAAAATCGGCTCAACAAATCTTGGTGGAATTTGAGGTATGCTTGGGATCATTGTTCTGTTGGAAGGTCTATTGAGGCCCAAGCTTCAGTTTCCTCGAGGGCATGAAGTTTTCTCCTAGGATTTCCTGATACTTAAATGAATCCATCTTGCCTTCCAAACGCTGCAGGTTTCCAGTGCCAGAGGATATAAAGCAGCCGCAGAGCATCACTGAGTCCCACCATGCTGAACTGTACGCAGTGTTCTTTACAGCACATCCTTCATTCTTCTTCCTCCAGACACATCGCTGATCCAAAGGGATGAAAAGATCCAGTTTGTTTTATCGCTCCACAGTACAGAATGCCAAAACTTGGCTTATTTATATGATTTTGAGTTGACTTTTCTTGTGCTTTTGGGTCAGTAGGGGTGTACCTCTTGGAGTTCTGGCATGCGAGTAATACTGTGCAGCTGAAACCTCAGTGTCTGTTGCCAACAAGTCTGGCTGCAGGTCTTTTGCAGTCACTCGAGGGTTTTCTCAACTTGTCTTCTCAGAAATCTGGTTGCAGCCGTTGATAGCTTCCTTTTTCTGCCCGTCCAGGTAGTGTAACCACTGTTCCTGCAACTTTGAACTTGCTAACTAAGCTTCCACGGTGTCTCTAGGAACATTTAGTGCCTTCACTATCTTTTTGTATCCTGTTGCTTGTTTGTGAAGGGCAATCTCTTAACTTTTTGGACCATTCTTTTGACCTGCCATCTTTCTAAAAATGCATTCAAAAGTGACAGTCAACAAACCTAGCCAATTCAGATATTTGATGTGTTCTAGCTCAAGTACACCTGGTGCAATTAAAGAAGCTTGTTTTGCAGATTTGTGCTGTTGTGGGAGATTTTATTCAGGGGGTTGGATAATTTTTAGACAGCATCAGTCAATAAAAGTTGCATTTTCAGTTGAATTTGTGGAAACCGCTTGAACATTTCTTGTGTTGAGCCATTTCAATTACTTGTTTGATTTGTTCATTGCAAACAGCTGAAGGTCTGTGGGGGTTGCGAATTTTGATTACAACTGTCCTTGTTTCAGAGAACATTCAAAAGTAACAATCCCATAATGTTTGCAAAATTGAATGTTCATTTGATTGCAGAACCAAGAAAAAAACTTTTTTAAAACTGGATGTTTCGACTGTTTGGAGAAAATCCAGAACTAACATTTTCATAGCTCAATGGGAACAATAGCAAAATGTTCTTAGAACATATTTTTGTTAGCTGGTTATGATGCTAGGTTTGGACAATTGCCAAGGCTTTGCTAAGGTGTTCTGAGTGGTTGCCAGGGAATTCAGGGTAGTTGCTAAGTGATATGGGTGGTCAAGTCAAAAGTGCCCACACACAAGTCTCAATGATATGGCCTAGGTGAGTTGAATGGTTGGGGGAGGGACATTAATATTCACGATGACAGATCTACCTGATTGGTCGGTGAGTTTTGTGACAAAACCTTTATTTAAACCTAACTTTGTCTGATCAGCAGAGGGTTAAAATGCTGCAGTGCTTTACATGCCTTATGGAGAACAAACAAGCAGCAAGGGTCAGTATTCCTGCTGATGGCAGGGGTTCACCCAGTCCCCTTCTGTGTCCCATTCTTTCTGTTTACTCATTTCAAAAGCACTTTAACAGAGTGTGCAGCTGAAGCCTCACAAACAACCTCCCTATCGCTCTCACTGCATGCTGATTGCAACACACAACCACTTTGTTTTTTTCACAAATATGTAGCCCAGTCCTCTCCGGTGTGGAAGACGTGGTTCTGACAGGGTTAGATAATAAAACATGTTATTTTACTGTTATCTGATTGTCAACAAAATAAATGATTGCCTGATTAAGGAAATGATTCAAGAATGATTCAATAAATCAATGATGGAGTGAGAGTCTATACAAACATTGAATGTGAATGTGTGGGAAAGAGACAGCAATGAGATCTCTTCAATAGCTCAATTGTTGCTCCTAAACAGCAAAGAGATTAAAGGGAGAGAAAATAAAAAAAAGGACTTAACCCCATATGTGGTCCTCCTGCAGAGTTTCAGTCGAAATCCCTGATATATTTCAATCTGCACTCATATATGCCAAGATATCAATGTCTGTACTTTAGGATTACTGATCAAATTCTTCCAAAACCAAATTATCTGAGCTTTCCTTTGCACTTCTTATAATAGTCTCATTTGTGGACGGATAGATTGTGTCTCTATTTTTATTTCTTCAGAAACATCTGAGACAACTGTACGTTGATGCTTACATGAAACTCCATTTCCTGAGCAATGAAAGCACAGAGCAAACTGACAATTCATGGATAATCCATTAACTTTTATATAACCATATACGATCAGAATTTAACCAATGATTTGTTGTAAGTAAAATGAATATAGCACATTAATTAATTAATTAAATATATACTAAGGTATCACTATATTTCGATGGTCCACTTTAGACATCCTATAAGTAACTTTGCAAGTACATGTCAACTAACTCTAACTAGAGTATTAGTAGACTGTCAGTAGACTGTTAGGTTAGGGTTAGTAGAATAAGTAGAAATGTAGTTGCAAATTTTCCTATAGTCAGTAGAATGAATGTCTGTAGGGGAGGATCAAAATAAAGTGTTAGTAGATATTAAACAGGCAGTCTAATACTCTAATGAAAGTGTAGTTGCAAGGTATAGTTAGTATAATGTCTAAAGTGGACTGAAAAATGAATAACATGATCTTGCAGTCGGTTGTGTAAGGAGTAAAGAGCTGACAGTCTATACGAGTCAGCATTTCTGCAGCTTCTGAACTCTCTATGCGTTTGATAGATATCTTTGGTAAATCAGCTAAAAAACTACAGCAGTGGTCAAGTCTATATGTAACAAATGTGTGAATACATGAATTTTGTGTCAATAAGTGATAGAATATCACACACCTTAGAGATGACGATAATGGGCTGTTCTAAAAACAAGATAAATAATGTATGCGTTATAAAAAATCATAATATATTATTATTATTATTATTATGTCAGTGTTGCAACATTTTAATAGGAAGTGTTCAAATACCTGCTCATAAAAATGTGATATGAAAGTGAACTATGCAGCCAGAGCAGGTACTTACATGATCAGCAGGAATGTGTAATGAATCCAATCTCATAACATGTTATAAACTGAGAGCCAGGAACTCATAAATGAGTTAGAGTTGGATGCAAATGGGGTACTTTAAAATATGGAAACTAGGAAACAAGAAAGACCTGACCATAAACCATGGAAACACAAGGATAATGTATATATACACAAGAGCTAAGACAATCAGAGTAATGAGGGGAAAACAACGTGATCTCATGAAATGAAAACAAGTTGGGGAAGAATATCACAGAAGAAGGAATATCATGCAGGTTTGTTATGGGATGAGGGTGAGGACACGATGGGTGACCTGATTTCACCAAATACAACATCTGGATCAACATTCCAATCAACCAATCAGATTTTAGGATTTATGTCAAGTTTAAGTTTACACGGGTGCTTCTACATCAGTGTTATTCACCTATTATTTCCCTCTTATTTTAGGAATAAGTTATGGTAGGGTTAGGTTTAGGGGTAGGGATAGTTTCAGGACTAAATTGTCTGACAGGAATGTTATTCCAGAAGTTGAACCAACAAAAATATGTTGATATAGGAATGTCTTACTTGGTAAAATAACGGTGATCGTAAATTATGCCAAAATGATGTTCAGAATGAACTTACCTTAACCCTTT
Source organism: Chrosomus eos (assembly GCA_036326025.1). NCBI lineage: Eukaryota > Metazoa > Chordata > Actinopteri > Cypriniformes > Leuciscidae > Chrosomus > Chrosomus eos. The sequence continues at coordinate 33,011,229 of CM070823.1, read as the reverse complement.
AAAACTCTTTTTCTCTACTAGCTAAAAAAATACATGTTTTTTAAATAACAGTGTTTACTTTTATTTCTTACTTGTCCCTTGAATTAGAGTCATTGCTACTTTTAGAATTGGTCTAATTTCGCTTATAATAAAATAAGCAGTGTTGGGTAAAGTCACTTTCAAAAATGTATTTTGAAATGTCACTTACAATATTGTGTTACTCCCTAAAAAAGTAACTAATTGCATTACTTTTTATGGAAAGTAATGGGATGTTACTTTTGCATTTGTTCAAAACTCTTACTTCAGCAATGAAAATGTAAATAGAAATTAAAATAAAATTAATTAATTTACTTAACAAATTAAATTAAATAGAATAGAAATGTGATGCTTATAAAAGGTCATTTTTGCTTATTGATATGCTTGAATTTGATCATTGAAGGTCAGCAGATATTGGTTAATAAAGTGAGATTAAATACATAAAGTATATTTGCATAATCTAACCTTTAATTATTGCAGGTTTGGATTTCACTGTTTTTATTCATTTTCAAGAATACTGAATCTGTTTTGTGCAAGTCAGATGAGTAAATGTAAGCTCACATTAGTCTAGAACTACAATAACTATCATGTTCACACACACACAACGCCTCTGCACTGCCACTTACACACAATTTCTCTCAACATGGGAGAGGCGAGGAGTTAGTCAAAACAAAGTAACTTGTGTTAGTCATTTGAAATATATATATTTATATAGCGATGTCAGGCCACTGAAATTACTACAAATTTGATTGTTGTGAAATCTAACTTACATGAGGAGGGGATCAAATTTACATCCATGTGATAATTCATTTAAATGGAAAGGATTCAGTCACCGAATAAAAAGAGTGTGCATGTCACTGCATGTTAAACGTCAATCAAGCCTCACATTCATCTTAACAATAGGTGAGTAGTACACACCAATATTTTGTTGTTTCATAAATACAAAGTTTTGGCATGAAACGCTAGATGGCACAGGCTAATAGCTCCATTAATAGTTCATAATCACATCGTTATCTATAGCTGATTGGTTCTTGCCGTATCAGTAGCCAATGAGCTCGCTGCTCAACCTTCAAATACTTGGGTAGCATTTGCCTTAGCAATGCAGCAAGCTTCAGAAACCCTCCCCCTTCCCCAGCTCCACCTGTATAGATCTGCTATGGGTAATTAATGTACGCTATATTGTACAGCAGCAGCATGTCGTGTTTGTTTTGGCAGTAGCGAGTCCCGTACTTGCACTGCAACAGCGTAGCAGATCTATTCCACCAAGACCAAACATACAACATTGTCATAGCCATTACCACGCCAATCACTCCGAGAGTTGTTATCACAGAAAAGCCTTTCTTGCAATTTTCCTGCACGTTATATGTCTAGGCTCAGTGAATGCACTTGATTACGGCTCTTTCATTGTCTCACATGTCATCTTGTCCCTCAGGCTCCAGCTGTCTGGAATTCAACAAACAACAGCGGCGCTCCCAGTAGTTGGTACGGACGGTACTACATTGCAAGCTGCACATCTGTTTCTCACTAGGGTTAGACTGAGTCTCTGTCCAATAGAACCAAATGCATCTACCAAAAACTCCCACTCCCCCCAAAATACCTCAAGTTTTATTTCCCAACCCTTCACCTATTGGTCGGGAAGGGGAGACGATTCAGCCAATCAGAGATAGCGGTGTGATACACCCCCTAAAATAATGACCACCTTTAAACCCCTTTTGAGCAGAGGGCAGATGGTTTGTGTTAAAAAGAGGTTTTCAGAGCTGTAAAACTGAGTCATGCTGACTTTAACAGTATGAAGCGTGAGGGACAGTGGGTCAGATTTCACTAAGCATTCCTGTAGTTATTACAGCTGGCCTTTCCCTGCATTATCAAATAACTGCCTTTCATTTAGTCAACGTGTCTGATGATCTACATTACAGATTTATATCAGCATCTACATTAAAGAATGTGGAGGGTAAAAAGTTTATAAAAAACTGCAAGGTAACTAGTGAAGCTCCATGATAAAACATGTCAAAGAACTGCAAGGTTGAAAGGGATGTTTGATTTTTTTTCCTATAATTTATTTTCTTTGGTTGCATGTGGACTTTTTTTAGATATAATATTTAATATATATATATACCTATATGGGTGACGACCTTAAACAAAGGAGTCAGTTATAGCAACCCACCCCAGACTCTAGAGCACTCCTAATCCAATCATCATAACTATTCAAAGAAATGGGATGGAGACTCCAAGAGCAATTACAGGCAAAAGGTGAGAGTCTCAGTAATCTGACTCAGTTGACTTACAATAAAGAGAACAGGACTGGCAGAAACCTCTTGCCAAAAATCTATTTGCTTAACATAATCATTCATCTGATATCATGATCTTTACCTAAAATTCTAAATACTATGTACTTCCCTATAGTTTTCATGTGATGGATGATGGACGGACGGGCGGGACGGACGGACGGACGGATGGATGGATAAACATGGATGGATGGATGGATGGATAAACATGGATGGATGGATGGATGGATAAACATGGATGGATGGATGGATGGATGGATAAACATGGATGGATGGATGGATGGATGGATGGAATGGATAAACATGGATGGATGGATGGATGGATGGATGGATGGATGGATGGATGGATGGATGGATGGATGGATGGATAAACATGGATGGATGGATGGATGGATGGATGGATGGATGGATGGATAAACATGGATGGATGGATGGATGGATGGATAAACATGGATGGATGGATGGATGGATGGATAAACATGGATGGATGGATGGATAAACATGGATGGACGGACGGACAGGATAAACATGGATGGATGGATGGATAAACATGGATGGACGATGGACGGATAAACATGGATGGATGGATGGATGGATAAACATGGATGGATGGATGGATGGATAAACATGGATGGATGGATGGATAAACATGGATGGATGGATGGATGGATAACATGGATGGATGGATGGATGGATAAACATGGATGGATGGATGGATAAACATGGATGGACGGACGGACGGAAAACATGGATGGACGGATGGACGGATAAACATGGATGATGCATGGATGGATAAACATGGATGGATGGACGGATAAACATGGATGATGCATGGATGGATAAACATGGATGGATGGATAATAATAATAATAATAATTTGTACATTTATATAGCGCTTTTTCTGGGACCTCAAAGCGCTTTACATGGAAGGGGGAATATCCTCAACCACCACCAATGTGCAGCATCCACTTGAATGATGCGACGGCAGCCATATTGCGCCAGAACGCCCACACACACCAGCTTACTGGTGGAGAGGAGACAGTGATGAAGCCAATCAGTGTATGGGATGATTAGAGCCATGATGGACAGAGGCCAATGGGCAAATTTGGCCAGGATGCCTGGGTTACACCCTACTCTTTATCGAAGGACATCCTGGATTTTTAATGACCACAGAGAGTCAGGGCCTCGGTTTAACGATCTCATCCGAAGGACAGTGCTTTTTAACAGTATAGTGTCCCATTACCATACTGGGGCGTTAGGACCCACACAGACCACAGGTGAACACCTGCTGGCCTCTCTAACACCTCTTCCAGCAGTAACCAGGTTTCTCAGGAGGTCTCCCATCCAGGTACTACGGGCTCAGCCTGCTTAGCTTCAGTGGCAACCAGTCTTGGGCTACGGGTGATATGGCTGCTGGCTATGGATGGATGGATGGACAGACAGACAGACGGATGGATGGATGGATGAATGGTGTATTATATTGGCCATCATCCACCCCGCTCTAGATACAGGCACTGGTATCAGTTGCTAAGAAACATATCATATAATCGATATAACATAAGATTGAAATCATTAAAATCTAGTTTGAAACCACCGCAAAATATAATTTATTTGTGCGTCATAGCTTGAGCAAATGTTCATAACACACACTAACATGCTATCAGTGAATATCTATTCTAGCAAGCATCTGATTGGACACAAATGTGTTTAGCACAGAATGAGTCATCAAAGTATTCCCAGAAAAGGCAGATTAGAAATGTTACATCAACTTCTAGAAGTAGATGGACACAAAACTAACACATCTATTTTAAAAAGGCTCAAGAATTTTATTTGCATTTAATTTAACCTTTAGTTTAACCTAAATTAGTAATTTTAAGAACAAATGCAAATAATTTACAGTTTGTTTAGTCGTCGTTAATGAGTTTTTTACTGAATGAATGATGCATCTCGATACTATATAATTATACACTCACTCTCTTGCTCAGACACATTTATGTAATCTCATCTTTGGACTTTTCTTCGCCAAATAATCATTTATAAACGTAATATTATGTACTATGTATGTCAGGGGTGGCAACTCTGGCACTCGAGGTCCACTGTCCTGCAGAGTTTACCTCTAACCGATTCAAACAAGCCTGTCTGTGATTTTCAATAATCCTGCGGACGTTGGTTAGATCTGTTCATGTGTGATTCATTAGAGTTGGAGCTGAACAATTCGGGACAGTGCACTTCGAAGGCCACCTCTGACATAAGTTCATTTGTACTTTGTAACTGCATGGATATATGTAAGACTTGCTTTTGCAATACTGTTATATTTTACATACCAATAGAACTTTGCTGAGAGAAAGACGAAAAGAGACAAGAGAATTGAGTATAATAGAGCTGTTAGACAAGTAAAAAAAAAAAAAAAGTAAGCAGGAAGAGAAAGAGAGATTTGTACAGTATCAGGTGAAGGCCAGCTTTGTTATGCATGTCTTTCCCAGAAACATAAAACCACAGGACTTAAAAACAGATGCCAAGTCCAAAACAGAGTGCATATTCTTTCCTAGATCAAGAAATCCCCCAGAAGATTGTGCTGAAAAAACGTCTTGGTTGCATTGTTACAACCTATTCATGGAAATCAGTTTTTTTTATCACAGAAATGAAAGTGAGACGTTATAATTAAATTCTTTCACAATTTAACTACCGTGGAACTTTTTTAGCGTAGTAAGTATCCATATTAGTATATTAGTATGCATAATTACATGCAGCTCACCTTAAATTAACCCTAAACCTAGAACATGTAGTTCTAGAACATGTAGTAAGAACATGTTCAAATGTAACGTAATTATTGCTTATATAATGCTTTTTCATTGTTTACGATTGAAAGTCATTGGCTCTGATACAATGCTAAAGCAAAAGAGTAAAAAGTGCACATGCATTCCGTCATAATTATGCCAAAATCCAACGTCAGATGTTGTTTTGCAACTTAATGGCAACAGATGTTTGACATAATATAATTTCCATTTGCGTTAGTTCTTGGAAGGTCTCTTTCCTAACAGCCACCAATTTAAAGAGTGGGGTAAAGACTTGACAAACAGAGATGTTCTCTGTTCCCATGACAATCGGTGCTGACATCAAGGGCATGACCTCAGAGTTACTTAACTATACTGCTCCGAGCATCACTCATATGCAAAAGATATGAGGATTGCTATGAGATGGCTATCCAAAATAACTAAATGAGTAACAAAGAGTGGACTTTATCCACTAATGAGTGATGACAGTCTGCTTTACAAACACTGACCTAGAAAATGTTCTAGTGACTGAGAGATGGACTTTTTTCTGTCATTTTGTCATTGGATGAACTAATCAAAGCTTTCAAATTGAATTTCAACCTACTGTTAAGTGTCTGCAATAGGAAAGATCACAACAAAAGTAAAACTGAACCTTTTTCAGTATAGAAATATGTATGAAGGACTAATCTGGGAAGTTTTGTCAAGTAACCTAAAATATACCTTACGAGGTAAAATGGTTCTTTTTATTATCATTTCTGTCGTTATCAGGGGCGTTGCAAATAAATAAACATTCCCGTAAATGGGCCAGAAATAGCCAACATGTGTAAATATGTATTTGCCTTACAACAACAACAAGAAAAAGCAGCAAATTCATATAATGGAAAAAACACACTTTTTAAACAAATTTAACAGCATAACTCAGGACAGCATCAGTTCACCGACTGTTTCAGAGCGAAGGTCGCCTAAACATCCAGCTTGCTTCCAAACGCGAAAGAAAATGACGGGGTGTTAGCAATATTGAAAGCCCGACGTACAGTAACATAACCTTTAGTTCAATGCATAACGTTTTTGCGAAGATGAAACAAATACTGCTCATACCTCCTTCAGTTCCTTCTCGATCTGCAGCGCTCGCTGAACTATTGGCCCGCGGACCGCGTAGTCAACCTTCTTCACGTTGGGGTTCATGGTCTCCACGGTGAGCACTCTGCCCCGATGAGGTAACGCTCCATTTTCGGACATTTTCTGCTGTAGATGTTCGCTTTGGGCCACCGGGGAAGCAGAAATATCCCTATGGGAGAAGAGATGGAAGGCAGTGGGGAAAGGTTCAGGACCCAGTTTGGAACCTTGGGGTGCACCGTCGCGTAAGCCTCACATCTTCCTAATTTCAAAACCCTCACGCTTCTATTAGAAAACATTTTTATAAACAGGTAAAGCACAACAAGATTAAGAGGTAGAACTTAAATTTGGGTCATTAAACTTTGGTTTTGCGCGCAGGTTTCGCTGTTATGCGCGTAGTAAAACCTTCAAAGATCTACTCGCGACAACCTTTGGACTGTGCATCAGATAGGCTAGTTCAAGATTTCATAAGTACAAGCTGCTGGCCCCCAATAAATCCCCACGCCTCTTTTCTTTTCTTTTTTTTTTTATCTACGGGGCTCACAAACAGTCCTATATTCAGTGTTCCCATTATCTTTCCCATGACTGCCACCCCTTTTTTTAAATGGGGTGTTTTATAGCCAGTACCTCCTCCAGACTGTATTACGCACCAGAAGTGTAGAAAGGGAAGCTTCTTGGGTTGCCGAGACGACAGACTGCAACGATAAACCAGTGTGAAGTGTCTGAAGCAGCTCCAAACTTTGACCCGACCAGAGTAAAACTTCCATGCACAGTGAGTGAACCTCCTCCCATTGATACAATAACTGAGAATAAAGCACGCCAGCTCCTCCCATGTTGACTAGGCTCCGTTTGTGTCTTGCAGGAGAGATTAACAAGCAGTGCGATCACATTGCATGGTTGTGCGTTCTTTGACAGAATAGTTCCGCAAAAGGAACTGGCAAACTTGAGGAAATAGTAGAGCTATTGGAGAAAAAGCTGTGGGAGACAAGAAATGATAAGTCTAATCAGTTGTCATGTGATCAGAGACCATGCTGTTCCAGGCAGCATGTTGTTCATTATTCAATCACTTGGGATTCAATATGGGAGAATGGGCTGGTTGTTAAAGATGGGGATATTATGGGCTGGTAACTATAAGGTTTAAAAGTCCAATTTTATTAAAGGGTACCTATTATGGCATTTAAAATGTTCCTAATGTTGTTCTGGGAGTCCCCAACAACAGTTTTACATGCATGCAATGACAAAAAACACTTTTGTTGTCTTATAATATGCATTTATTTTTACCTGATTTGCTCATCGATTCCCAAATGATTCGTTTGACGACTCATTTTTCAAACCCCGCCTTTGCGTGACGCTAATCTGTGGTGATTGGTCAGATGACGCAGTCAGTTATTTTTCGTGTTAACCCAATATTAATAAAGCACTGCAGTACTACAATACGCTCTATTCTTTATGACAACTCCAATAACAACGACATACATTTTACATATTTCAAAACACACACACAGCTTGGAGACCTAAGCGCTGAACGTAAATGACACACACACACAGCTTGGAGACCTAAGCTGCGTTGAGCGTAACTGACACACACACACACACACACACACACACACTTATTGAGCATGCTACAAAACCCATTAAAAGCAACAATTATTAACAGTACTTACAGGTTGTGATTCGGAGGAGGAAGCTGATCCAAATAAACTTGGTACTAAACGTTCCTTCAGTATCAGGCGACTCGCGAATCCACACTTGAAAGCATTTATGTTTGTAAAGGAATCCTCATTAAAATAACGCGAACACAGCTCAGGGTGGCTATACTTGTGTGGTATAGTTGTAAATATAAACTCTAGCCACTGATTCTTCACATGCTCGTTCCTGGGCAGTGAAAAAAAGTTCGCTTTTGATTCGCACTTCAGAACAGCTCGTCGACATGTTGTTTTCACTGTTTTCTGGCGCGCGCAATGAGTGGGCATTATTCAAATAACTTGTACAAGTGATGTACGAAAGTTAGAGAAAATGCATCATTCGTCTATCGATTCATATCAGCGACTCAGAGTCGACTCTTACTTTTGAGAGACAATAACTTTGTATACGGTGAACTTTCATATTTAAAACTTTGCAGGATGTTTTCGTTCACTTAGATCTATGTTACACACTACATGAAAGGTAATTTTCAAAATTCTATGATAGGTACCCTTTAAATTTAGAAGTATAATAAAATTAGCTGTGATTCATTAAAAAAAAATTTAAAAAAATATTGTCTAGTAGAATCTCGATAAAAAATATGAGGTTGAAATTGGTTAAATTATTTTGATGGGTTAACGTAAAATCATATGTTGCATAACTTACTGATCACCTTTTAACAACACATGCAGTTCAAATCTTTCCTATGTTAAAGTCCCCCTGTGGTGAAAATCCAGCTGTAATGTTGTTTATATGTCTATGTGGTGTTTTTAATATGCTTTAAGACCAACCATGTGCAAATTCAAAAGTCAACACCATTACTGAGCCTTAAAACTGCAGTGAACCACATACCTGTTTGAAGACCTGGTGTTTCTGACGTCACAAACTAGGCTACCTTGTAACCAATCACAACGAGTGGATCTATCAGAATCAGAATCAGAATCAGAAAGAGCTTTATTGCCAAGTGTGCTTGCACACACAAGGAATTTTCTTTGGTACTGAAGCTTCCAGTGCACATATACAGATACAAATACAACAAGAAACATTAATACAAAATCTAAAAATAAAAATTATAAAAAATATGAAAATACTATAAATATAAATATAAAATATAAGGCCACAGTTGGGTTTAGTCAGAATAAACATTTACGGATTATGAACATATTTACAGTATTTGAATAGTATGAATAAATACAAAATAAAATCACCTGAGTTTAGGAGATATTGCACTAAACAGTGGAAGTATTGCACTTGGGGGGAGTATTGCACTTACAGGCATATGCCTTGGGAGATATGTTAACTGTTCAGAAGGGAAATGGCCTGTGGGAAGAAACTGTTCCTGTGCCGAGATGTTCTTGTGGCCAGTGATCTGAGTCTCCGTCTTGACGGTAACAGTTCAAACAGGTGGTGTCCAGGGTGAGTGGAGTCTGTGATGATTTTACCTGCTCTCTTCTTCACTCTTGAAGAGTACAGGTCCTGGAGGGTTGGCAGGGGGGCACCAATGATCCTCTCTGCAGTCCGGACTGTCCGCTGTAGTCTCATGATGTCTGATTTGGTAGCTGAACCAAACCAGACAGTGATGGAAGTGCATAAAACCGACTCAATGATGGCTGAGTAGAACTGGATCAGCAGCTCCTGTGGCAGATTGAACTTCCTCAGCTGCCGAAGGAAGTACAGTCTCTGCTGGGCCTTTTTCACAATGGAGTCAATGTGATTGTCCCACTTCAGGTCCTGAGAGATGATAGTGCCCAGGAACCTGAATGACTCCACTGCTTCCACAGTGCTGTTCATGATGGTGAGTGGGGGGAGTGCTGGGCTGTTCCTCCTGAAGTCCACGGTCATCTCCACTGTTTTGAGCGTGTTCATCTATGAGCTGGTGTGAGTGATTAGAGGCGGGGCTAATTTGCATATTCAGTGAATCGCGTATGATAAATGAGGCAATTGTGTTACATTCAAGCTATTTTAAGGCATAACGTTGTTGTTGTTGTTGTTGTTTTTTCAAGGAAAACACATTTAAAGTTTTTTTTCTAGTTTGGGGCTTTAATATAGCTATTTGTGTGATAGATCATGTTAAAGGGTACCTATTATGGCATTTAAAATGTTCCTAATATTGTTCTGGGAGTCCCCAACAACAGTTTTACAAGCATGCAATGACAAAAAACACTTTGTTGTCTTATAATATGCATTTATTTTTACCTGATTTGCTCACCGACTCCCATATGAATCGTTTAGCGAGTCATTTTTCCAAACCCCGCCTTTGCGTGACGCTAATCTGTGGTGATATGTTAGACACCCAGCCGACGGGGTGTCATTGGTTGTTGCGCTAGATCTTACCCAGATACAACAGTGCTATTTTCTGATTGGCTAACAACACCAGACGAACAACACCAGAGGAGACCAGGGTTGCCAGGTCTGCACAACAAAACAGCCCAATGCTCATCAAACTAACCCAATCACGGCTAAAAATATTCAAATAGCGTTCCGGGTGTTTCCCAATACAATCATGTTCCAGTGGATAAACAATCGCGTCAACCAGCGTGCACTACACAAACAACCCGCGGAAACAGTGCAGGCATACGGACTGGCAACACTGGGGAGCACGCATTGAATCCTGCGGGTTCCACAGTGAGTGAGTTTTGGGCACTGCGGCATATTAAATATATTACAAATAGTTATCACGTGAGAAATACAAGTGTGGCCGGAGGAGAGCGTGACAAAAGACCGAATGAGTGACTGTCACGCTCAATGCGTGATGCCGTGACACTGGCCGACGGAGCCCTGTGACAACTCCATTAACAACGACAAACACTTCACATATTTCAATACAATTGACATTGAAGACCTAAGTTAGCTGCTAGAAGCTGCGCTGTGCCTGTGCGTACACAACACACAAAATAATTATAGAACATGATACAAACATAAAAGCAACAGCCTACTTACAGATTGTGATTCGGAGAAGGAAGCTGATCCAAATAAACTCGGTACTGAACCTCCCTCCTTCAGTATCAGCCTTCTCGCAAATTCATACTTTATAGCATTTAGGTTTGTGAAGCAATCATCTTCAAAATGACGCAAACACAGAACGAGTTCGGGCTATAATACTTCTGTGGTATAGTTATGAACTGTAGCCACTGTCTTCAAATGCTCCTCACTGGGCAGATGAAAAAAGTTTGCTTTTGCGTCGCACTTCAAAACACAGCAGCGTCTCGTCGACATGATGTTTTCCCTGGTGTCTCCTAATGCAATGAGTGGGCGTATCTTATTCAAATAACTTGGACAAGTGACGTACGAAAGTGCATCGTTCGTCTATCGATTCATATCAGCGACTCAGAGTCGACTCTTACTTTTGAGAGATAATAACTGTATACGGTGAACTTTCATATTTAAAACTTCGCAGGATGTTTTCGTTCACTTAGATCTATGTTACACACTACATGAAAGGTAATTTTCAAAATTCCATCATAGGTACCCTTTAAGCCATTTTAAACTTTATTTTTTAAGATATACAAAATTCAACTCATTTTTAAAGTCAGTTTAATGTAATTTAAGTTGAAATGACTTACACAGCCAAATTGATTGTAAATTTAAGGCAGCAAGTTTTTTACAGTAGCAGAAAGATAGATAGATAGATAGATAGATAGATAGATAGATAGATAGATAGATAGATAGATAGATAGATAGATAGATAGATAGATAGATAGATAGATAGATAGATAGATAGATAGATAGATAGATAGATCTACTGTATGTAACCCAGCTACATTCAGACATGTCATCTTATCATTTCCAGAGTTCAATGATTAGTCAAAAGAACACACACAAGTCATATTGCAGTCATAAAAGCATGACAGTGACAAGCAAATAATGTCATTAAGTTGCATCTTAGCTTAAGGGCAGAAACATGTGACCAACCATATTCAGCATAAAGCAATCCTGATATTTGTCATTTCCTCATCACTCCATTGTGAACTGCTCTTAATGAGGTCATTTATAGAAATGGCACATATGAGGTAAAATATTTATGCACAATTGCCAAAGATCAATCACGTGGACTCAGTGATAAATGTATCAGCTGTTATTAGAAAATTTTTATTTTTGTTTTGTCTATTTTTCCTCTTTGACGCCAATTTGGGTTAAGTCACAACAGTGTGTTGTGATAGTATTACTGGCTTGACTGAATAGGTAAATAGTAGCACAGCCCTTCAATAAAAGTGTCTTAATTGTATACATATGTACTTGTAGAGACATTATCTTATCCAATGCACTAGCTTAGAGATACGATATTTGGGTGAACTATTTCTCTAAATGCAATATAAAATCTGTTATTACCTTTATTATACAACCATTAACAGGCACTCAGGAGGCTAATAAAGATTAAAGTTGAGGCTATATTGTAAGTTAAGGACACAAGGCAATGCCTGCTGCTTGTATTCTGTTATATAATGTCTGATCTAATCCTCAAACTTGTTTTAATGAGACGAGGGATAGGCAGTTGACAGTCTAAGGGGCCCATAAACTTCCATTGAAAGCACATTTCTATCAACATGTTGTCTTTGCAAACTGAGGCATGACAGATCTCATCTGGTTTTGAACCCGGATTATTTCTTTTAAGCAAAGATAATGAGACTGGGTGTGGCTGAGTATAGTGATATAAAACATGGCTTCAGTTATTATTTTTATTGACTGTAGGCCGCAACGATATTTCAGCTTAGTGAATACTGACCTTTGACTGCAGGAGTGACTCAGGAATAGTTCTCCGCCAACTGCAGACAAAAGTTTCATTTGTTAATGGTTAATTATATGTGAACAAAAGAACAAGGACTCCCTTAATCCAATGAAAGCAGATATGCTTCCTTTTACATTTCACGCATATTCAACTTTAATTTGTCATTATATATTTTTTTAGTTTCTCAATTGTTGGGTGTAATGCTGGTTAACTTTGATGCAAGTTGTACAATGCATATTTAATACAAGATATAAATATACCATTTAATTGCCTAAAATGTTCATGCAACGACACTCACACCCAAAATGCTGTCTTTATTTAACCTGCTTATATAGCGTGTTTAAGTACGTCTTCCTTGTCACTCTTGCGTAAGACTGGTTTTCCTGCCAAGACGAAACATGAGATAAAACACCCTGCAATAGAACAATCTGGAGAAAAGATCTCAAAGAAAGAGTGTACACCACTTTGCACAAACTTCTCTCTTCGCTTATCGACGCATTCCCCTCTTCTTTCCCCTGACTCAACTCAAGAATGTTTAAATAACACATGATGTATCTTGCAAATCTATAGTTTTTTTCCCTTTCATGTTTGGTATCATTTTAAATGTCTCAGTGCGATTGGTAAGATGGTCTCAATTTCATCGTAGTCACTTATATTATGAAAACGATTGAAAGGAGGATTGTGTTGTGGGTGGTGGTGGTGGTGGTGTCCCTTCAAGCTATCTGATAATCATGTCTCTTCTCCCCCAAAACAACATTTCTCAGGTGTTTCTTTGGGGCACATTTCTCCCCAGGTGTGTTTCTCCATTGTCTCACCTAATGGAGTTTGGGTTCATTGCCACTGTCACCTCTGGCTTGCTTCGTTGGGGACACTTATTCAATACAATATTCAACAATATTATTGATCTACCTGCATTGACACCATTATATAAGATATGATCTGAGCTGGACGATGACATCACTGTTAAAGTGATGTATGAACTAAATTAATAACTTTTTTTTAACAACAAAACTGAACTTGGACTGTGGCACTATTTTCTTCTAGATCTGCTGTACAGCTGAAACAAACTTTGTTGCGTTATTTTCCTGTTATCACCGCAACAATCTGTAATGTAAAAAGCGCTATAAATAAAGGTGACTTGACTTGAGTCAGAACTCACAAATTAGACTGTAAAAATGTCTAACCTCCCCAACTCTAAATTTTCTAATTGAAAAATGTAAATGTGACCAGTCACTAGAAAATTTTGAGTTGGGAGGTTAGCATTTTTTTACAGTGCATTGTATGTGTGTCAGGTATGCATTTCTTTGTATTTTCAAATTTGTAATATTAACATTGTGCTTATCTCATAGAACACACATTATAGTTGAAGAGTTCAGATGCAAAAGCCTCTAAATGCCATCTGAAATTTTCTTGTAAAATTATCATTTTTATTAAGCTTGTATATTTAAATACAGTAATTTCACTTAAATGACAATTAATGGGTTATTTTTCTTGCCCTTTAAGTGAAATTATTGAACTTAAATATACGAGCTTGATAAAAATGATCATTTTAGAAGAAAATTTCAGATGGCATTTAGAGGCTTTTGCATCTGAACTCTTCAGTTGTTTGTGCTACTACATACACTAGTTTATTTTTCAGGTCAGGAAGCAGACAGACTGGCTAAACCAACCGTTTGCGGCTGTCTCACGTCACTGAGTTCAGACTTTCAGACTGGAAGACGGTGTCTGTTCCCCGGATTAGGAAATACAAAAAAAAAAAATCCATACTGTTAAAAGCGCTTTATAAATGAGGGTGACTTGACTTATTTTTAAAACACACGAATGCTTTACTGTAAGTGTTGTGTGCAATAGTACTTAGGTGTAAGATGTTATGCATTCTAGACCGTGTGACTTGTGTAAAATTAGAATAACTTACACTCAGGGTTCGAAATGACTTAGGACTCTTGGGGGGTCCCCTAAAATGTATGTAATTATAAAATTCCCCAAAATTCTTAAGACTACGTTGCTACACTATGTAGCCTATAGGTACTGTAGGCATAAAGATATGGACCAATGTCAGGGTTTTTCCTGGCTAAAAATGAGACAGAGGTGGCAAAATCGTAACACTAGGGGGGTCCGGGGGCATGCCCCCCCGTGAGAAAATTTTGTACATTTTAAAGAGAAATTCATTAATCTGGTGCACTTTGAGTCACTCGAATCTGTTGTTAAAAATAAATAATAATTCATTCGCCAACCACCCATATTCTTTGATTTAGATATTAGATTAGATTAGATTCAACTTTATTGTCATTACACAAGTACAGGTACAAGGCAACGAAATGCAGTTTGGGTCTAACCAGAAGTGCAATAGCAGCAAGTGCAGGATATACAGTGGTTCCATAAGTGCAGTACATGGATATGTACTGAATAAATATAGAATTGAATACTATTATAAACAGATTTTTTCAGATAGATTAGTCCTATGAATATAATATACAGATAGCTATTATTGTGAACAGAATTTACAGCTAGATATGTACTGAATATAATATACAGATGGATATTACTATAAACAGAATTTTTTACAGATATGTACAATGAACATAATTTACAGATGGTTATTACTATACGTAGTTTACAGGTGAATATGTACTATGAATATATATAAAGATGGATTTAAAGTAGTGCAAATTAAGTTGGACAGATACTATCCGAGTGAAAGTGCAGTGGAAAGTAATTGCATATTACAGTTAAAGTACGGTATTGCAATGTATATGTAAACAATTGGTACTGTAAATAAACAGTCGGCAGTGCACAGTCGATCAGTGATGATCATATCTGCATCTGATCATCACATTACAATTATTCAATTAAGCATGATAATATGGTATATCACACTGAAGTAAGTTGATTTAAAATAAACATTTATTTAAATTAAAAGTCCTTCTTTTGGCAAAATTACATTTCCTTTATAGCCTAAACAGAGGCATTACTCCCTTTAAACTTAAATTGTCAATGTTTCCTCTTTGAAAACACTCTCATCTGAATATTTTTGTACCTTTATAAAGGGAACTTTTCCCCTAATTTTATTTAATGTATGCTCTAAATTTCATTTAAAATTCTTACATTTTATTAATTGGCTACATTCAATTAAAATAATAAGACAGCCTAGCCTAGTGGCTGTTACCAATCAAATGAAATAATTTATATTGAAAAATTATAACTGTATACTATTAAATGAGATTATGAGATTGTTTTAAATATTTTGAATATACAAATAAGGAAAGTTAAAGTTGAAAAGAATGAAACTTTGAAACAAAACCGCCAGTAGGAGGCGGCAGGCGGCCGTCTTAATGACCGAGTCATCGAGTCATTTATTTAAACGATTCGTTCAAACGGCTGATTTTTTCAGAATGAGGCGGTTTAATAATGGGTGAATGAATCTTTGACTCGAGCGATTAGTTCAAAACGCTGAATTATTCAGTAATGAATCATGGCGTGTGGGTGTCGCTCTGAGATGGGCTGTGGTTCTGTTGTTTGGAACTATTTTTGCTGCTGAAACAAAACAAAAACAGTCATTGCATCTAAAAATGTAAGTAACTTAATTTTAACTATTTGTTTATTGAACTGTTATGAAATCAATATCTCGGTTTCAATCATTATGGCATTCAGGAAAACAGCACTCTGGTCGTGTGTAGTAGCCTATATATTGTTTCTTAATTAATATGTTATAAATAACTGCGCGAGCTTCAACAGCGCAACTTTGTTACCGTCTGTACACAACAACTCACTCGGCTAAATGCTACCCTGATTGCGGCCTCGCGCTAGGAAATAAATTAATTAGGCTAATGTTATAAATAAAACGTCACTTAAGACCTAATTTTCACAATGATTTTTAATGTTAAAATATATTTGTCGGGGACCCCCCAAAATCCAAAAATAAATTCTTATGGGGGTCCCTAATGACTTATGGGGGGTCCGGGACCCCCCCAGACCCCCCTCATTTCGAACCCTGCTTACACTAGAATTGTTCAGCAGGTTCAAGTTACACGTGAGACTATGCTGAATTTGTTTGTCTCGTACGTGGAACACACTGCATTCTGCCGTCGGGCCGACAGGTGGTCCTCACGCTCAATGCGTGATGCGTGACACTCGAGAGCCCTGTGACAACTCCATTAACAACGACAAACACTTCACATATTTCAATACAATTGACATTGAAGACCTAAGTTAGCTGCTAGAAGCTGCGCTGTGCCTGTGCGTACACAACACACAAAATAATTATAGAACATGATACAAACATAAAAGCAACAGCCTACTTACAGATTGTGATTCGGAGAAGGAAGCTGATCCAAATAAACTCGGTACTGAACCTCCCTCCTTCAGTATCAGCCTTCTCGCAAATTCATACTTTATAGCATTTAGGTTTGTGAAGCAATCATCTTCAAAATGACGCAAACACAGAACGAGTTCGGGCTATAATACTTCTGTGGTATAGTTATGAACTGTAGCCACTGTCTTCAAATGCTCCTCACTGGGCAGATGAAAAAAGTTTGCTTTTGCGTCGCACTTCAAAACACAGCAGCGTCTCGTCGACATGATGTTTTCCCTGGTGTCTCCTAATGCAATGAGTGGGCGTATCTTATTCAAATAACTTGGACAAGTGACGTACGAAAGTGCATCGTTCGTCTATCGATTCATATCAGCGACTCAGAGTCGACTCTTACTTTTGAGAGATAATAACTGTATACGGTGAACTTTCATATTTAAAACTTCGCAGGATGTTTTCGTTCACTTAGATCTATGTTACACACTACATGAAAGGTAATTTTCAAAATTCCATCATAGGTACCCTTTAAGCCATTTTAAACTTTATTTTTTAAGATATACAAAATTCAACTCATTTTTAAAGTCAGTTTAATGTAATTTAAGTTGAAATGACTTACACAGCCAAATTGATTGTAAATTTAAGGCAGCAAGTTTTTTACAGTAGCAGAAAGATAGATAGATAGATAGATAGATAGATAGATAGATGATAGATAGATAGATAGATAGATAGATAGATAGATAGATAGATAGATCTACTGTATGTAACCCAGCTACATTCAGACATGTCATCTTATCATTTCCAGAGTTCAATGATTAGTCAAAAGAACACACACAAGTCATATTGCAGTCATAAAAGCATGACAGTGACAAGCAAATAATGTCATTAAGTTGCATCTTAGCTTAAGGGCAGAAACATGTGACCAACCATATTCAGCATAAAGCAATCCTGATATTTGTCATTTCCTCATCACTCCATTGTGAACTGCTCTTAATGAGGTCATTTATAGAAATGGCACATATGAGGTAAAATATTTATGCACAATTGCCAAAGATCAATCACGTGGACTCAGTGATAAATGTATCAGCTGTTATTAGAAAATTTTTATTTTTGTTTTGTCTATTTTTCCTCTTTGACGCCAATTTGGGTTAAGTCACAACAGTGTGTTGTGATAGTATTACTGGCTTGACTGAATAGGTAAATAGTAGCACAGCCCTTCAATAAAAGTGTCTTAATTGTATACATATGTACTTGTAGAGACATTATCTTATCCAATGCACTAGCTTAGAGATACGATATTTGGGTGAACTATTTCTCTAAATGCAATATAAAATCTGTTATTACCTTTATTATACAACCATTAACAGGCACTCAGGAGGCTAATAAAGATTAAAGTTGAGGCTATATTGTAAGTTAAGGACACAAGGCAATGCCTGCTGCTTGTATTCTGTTATATAATGTCTGATCTAATCCTCAAACTTGTTTTAATGAGACGAGGGATAGGCAGTTGACAGTCTAAGGGGCCCATAAACTTCCATTGAAAGCACATTTCTATCAACATGTTGTCTTTGCAAACTGAGGCATGACAGATCTCATCTGGTTTTGAACCCGGATTATTTCTTTTAAGCAAAGATAATGAGACTGGGTGTGGCTGAGTATAGTGATATAAAACATGGCTTCAGTTATTATTTTTATTGACTGTAGGCCGCAACGATATTTCAGCTTAGTGAATACTGACCTTTGACTGCAGGAGTGACTCAGGAATAGTTCTCCGCCAACTGCAGACAAAAGTTTCATTTGTTAATGGTTAATTATATGTGAACAAAAGAACAAGGACTCTCTTAATCCAATGAAAGCAGATATGCTTCCTTTTACATTTCACGCATATTCAACTTTAATTTGTCATTATATATTTTTTTAGTTTCTCAATTGTTGGGTGTAATGCTGGTTAACTTTGATGCAAGTTGTACAATGCATATTTAATACAAGATATAAATATACCATTTAATTGCCTAAAATGTTCATGCAACGACACTCACACCCAAAATGCTGTCTTTATTTAACCTGCTTATATAGCGTGTTTAAGTACGTCTTCCTTGTCACTCTTGCGTAAGACTGGTTTTCCTGCCAAGACGAAACATGAGATAAAACACCCTGCAATAGAACAATCTGGAGAAAAGATCTCAAAGAAAGAGTGTACACCACTTTGCACAAACTTCTCTCTTCGCTTATCGACGCATTCCCCTCTTCTTTCCCCCTGACTCAACTCAAGAATGTTTAAATAACACATGATGTATCTTGCAAATCTATAGTTTTTTTCCCTTTCATGTTTGGTATCATTTTAAATGTCTCAGTGCGATTGGTAAGATGGTCTCAATTTCATCGTAGTCACTTATATTATGAAAACGATTGAAAGGAGGATTGTGTTGTGGGTGGTGGTGGTGGTGGTGTCCCTTCAAGCTATCTGATAATCATGTCTCTTCTCCCCCAAAACAACATTTCTCAGGTGTTTCTTTGGGGCACATTTCTCCCCAGGTGTGTTTCTCCATTGTCTCACCTAATGGAGTTTGGGTTCATTGCCACTGTCACCTCTGGCTTGCTTCGTTGGGGACACTTATTCAATACAATATTCAACAATATTATTGATCTACCTGCATTGACACCATTATATAAGATATGATCTGAGCTGGACGATGACATCACTGTTAAAGTGATGTATGAACTAAATTAATAACTTTTTTTTAACAACAAAACTGAACTTGGACTGTGGCACTATTTTCTTCTAGATCTGCTGTACAGCTGAAACAAACTTTGTTGCGTTATTTTCCTGTTATCACCGCAACAATCTGTAATGTAAAAAGCGCTATAAATAAAGGTGACTTGACTTGAGTCAGAACTCACAAATTAGACTGTAAAAATGTCTAACCTCCCCAACTCTAAATTTTCTAATTGAAAAATGTAAATGTGACCAGTCACTAGAAAATTTTGAGTTGGGAGGTTAGCATTTTTTTACAGTGCATTGTATGTGTGTCAGGTATGCATTTCTTTGTATTTTCAAATTTGTAATATTAACATTGTGCTTATCTCATAGAACACACATTATAGTTGAAGAGTTCAGATGCAAAAGCCTCTAAATGCCATCTGAAATTTTCTTGTAAAATTATCATTTTTATTAAGCTTGTATATTTAAATACAGTAATTTCACTTAAATGACAATTAATGGGTTATTTTTCTTGCCCTTTAAGTGAAATTATTGAACTTAAATATACGAGCTTGATAAAAATGATCATTTTAGAAGAAAATTTCAGATGGCATTTAGAGGCTTTTGCATCTGAACTCTTCAGTTGTTTGTGCTACTACATACACTAGTTTATTTTTCAGGTCAGGAAGCAGACAGACTGGCTAAACCAACCGTTTGCGGCTGTCTCACGTCACTGAGTTCAGACTTTCAGACTGGAAGACGGTGTCTGTTCCCCGGATTAGGAAATACAAAAAAAAAAAATCCATACTGTTAAAAGCGCTTTATAAATGAGGGTGACTTGACTTATTTTTAAAACACACGAATGCTTTACTGTAAGTGTTGTGTGCAATAGTACTTAGGTGTAAGATGTTATGCATTCTAGACCGTGTGACTTGTGTTAAAATTAGAATAACTTACACTAGAATTGTTCAGCAGGTTCAAGTTACACGTGAGACTATGCTGAATTTGTTTGTCTCGTACGTGGAACACACTGCATTCTGCCGTCGGGCCGACAGGTGGTCCTCCTTACACTGCTTAAAAACACAAATATCCAGGAACATAATAAGACTGGCCGGCAGAGGGAGTGGTTACAGAATAATTCATAAATCTGACTGTGGATCAGAAATAGTAAAAGCAGATTTAATGCTAGAACGCAGAATGATTTTATTACCAAAAAGCAAAAATCTAAAGATGCATTTCAAACAATATGTATTTATTCACACCACTAATTAACTAATTTGTTCACCAGTGTCATTAAGTGAATATTAACATATACACAGTTTTCAAAAATGCATCCATGTTCAGTAACTAGAACAAATCAAAGGTATATTTGGTATCACAGTGTGAATGCTACACATAAACAGTCATACAGTAGTTAATAAGTGCTCCGTATTTTGATTCACAGAATCGTGTTTAAATTGCGCTGTAACACGACAAATTGCTATTGGCAACACGTAAAATAAGGTTCAATTTGTTAACATTAATGCATTATGCAAACTACATTATAGTTAATCTAGGTTAATATTCATTTATAAATCTGCTATTGTTCACTGAACATCCTAAAAAAGTTATTTTATTGTGAACAAACATTAATTAACAATGAACACTTCTACAGTATCTAGGTTAATATTAATGTACAAATCTGCTATTGTACACTGTTAATTATTGTTCAAAGTATTAGTAGATGCAGAAATTAACATTCTAGCATTATAATCATCATTAGATTAACCAATATTAATAAAAAAGGACTATTCATGGTAAGTTTATGATATCTAATGCTAACAAATTGACCCCTGTTGTAAAGTGTTACCAAAAAAAATCTCATTTTGATTAATACGCAACAAGGCACAAGCTTAACCATGAAGTTAAAGGGATAGTTCATCCAAAAATGAAAATTCTGTCATCATTTACCCTTCTGTGAAACACAAAATAAGATATTGGCAAAATGTCTTGGTGGGGTACAATGAAAGTCAATGGGATTCAATGTTGTTTTAGATATACAAAATATCTTCTTTAGCATTTCACAGAAGAAACACAGGTTATGAGTTTTCCCTTTAATGCCAGATCCGTTGGTACCCGGTTACCAGTAACCCATACAGGAGCAAAGCGATGTCTTAAAAAGCAGTCGCAGAAGTAATCGCTGAGAGAGTCTGTGTAGCGACAGTTCGCAAGGCAAACGTCGGCACGGAGAGATCCGTGAGGAGGAAGAGCTGGTGTTGGGGACTCTGCAGGCCGTAACACTTACACTCCTCCGTCACAAGGTAGCACTGCACAGGGACGTGGGTAAACCCCTGAGAGAAATCCTCCGAGGCTGACGAGACTGATGTCTCCTGCGAGGTAAAATATCGAGTCACGGCAAATGTGTAAAAGAGGCGAAGGAGCTCCAAGCGCCTTCCCGATGAAAGGAGAGGCGTAGCCTCCGCTGGAGCTCCACCGCGGACCGAGGGCAGACGGTGACCGAGCGTCGAGACTCGCGGTTGATGAGCAGAAGAGCCTGGACGTCCCAGCGAAGGCTCACAGTCGGAGGAAGAGGGGAACGGTCGGCCTGCTCCAAACAGCTGCGTAGATTCTCCACCAAAGTGGACCAAAAACGGCTAACAAGCTCATTCTCCGCCTTGTACAAAGAGGGTTTGGGTCCACAGAGGACGCACACGTGAACCCCGGGGAGGAGTTGGAAACCGAGCAAGCGAATGGCGACGGTGGGACTCCCTTGGGGCAGGAAGACCGGGTAGTCACATGACGACGCATTAGAAAGCGAGTGCATCAGGATCGAGAGCACAACGACTTCCTGGGAAGTCAGTCGAGACCACCACTTCTCCGTGGCCTGCGCCACACGGCCGCGCACCAGCAGGCAGCCGAACTCGCTCTCCGCCGCTTGGGCGAAGGAGTCCAGGGCGTCCTGAAGCGAGGCGGAGGTGGAGGGAAGCAAGCAGTCGGCGCATCGCGTCAGATCTCCCATAAAGCCCTGCTCGTCATTGACACGCTCCAAGAGCAAGTCGAACAGGCGGTAGCAAGAGCGCAGCTCTCGCTTTAACCGCTCCACGTTGCGTATGTTGGCCAGCTCGTCCTGTCCCAGGACCAAGACCATGCAGTTCCACACGTTCTCCAGCAGGCGGCGCAACTGCAGCTCGCTGATGCCGGAGCCGCCGCCGCCACTCACCGCGATCAGCATCAGGCTCTCCTGGAAGACCTCCCAAACCACGCGGCTGCCCCGGTCCGTCTCGCAGCTCGAGAGCTGAGCCCGTGGCCCGCGCCGAACATGTGGACGCCGTTTAGGGAGCCGACGATGGAAAAGGGAAGCTGCTTGGTGGAGCCGCGTGAGAAGAGAGGGACCCCGCTGGAGGCTGTGAGGCACAGCAGTTGGAGGGTCTCGGCTTGCAGCATCGTGGGTGTAGATTGGGCTGGAGAGCGTCTCTAAACACCAGTCAGTGATGAAGGCATCGTAAAAAGCCTTTAGGTGCAAAGACAAGAAATAAACACGTGAGAACTTCAGTATTGAACATTCAAACACCTGTATTGAACATCTGTGTAGGGTAAGATGGGGGAATATGCAGGAACAATGTGCGTTTACTTTTAGATTGTGACATATTTGGATAGAAGTTTAGCATGTAGAGGGTCATTACACATCAGTCAATGTGTTATTAAAGGAGTAGTTCACTTTCAAATGAAAATTAGCCCATGACTAAAGGCAATTCAAGACACTGTTGCGCACTGTTTAACATGGCAGTTTTGAATTGCTTGAAATATAATTGAAAATACTTAAAGGAAAATACAGTTAAGTGCAACATGTGCAGCGCAAGTCTTTCATATAGGCTACATAAAATTAAAATATATTATAATTCTGTGCATGGGACATGGCTTCTAGTGGTGAGACTTGTTTTTGTAATCAGGTTCTCAAAAATTATATAAAAAATTGGATTTAGATTCATTGGCCAATATATCTGCTTTCAAATAGAAAGAATCATCGGTTATCGGCATCCACCAAAAATGTCATATCGGATCATCCCTAGTAAATATATATATATATATATACACACACACACACTGCTGTTCAAAAGTTTGGGGTCGGTAAGATTTTTAATGTTTTTAAAAGAAGTCTCTTCTGCTCACCAAGACTGTATTTATTTGATCGAAAATACAGTAGAAACAGTAATATTGTTAAATATTATTACAATTTAAAATAACTGTTTTCTGTTTTAAAATGTAATTTATTCCTGTGATTAAAGCTGAATTTTATTTTAAATTGTCATAATATACAGACTTCATAATAAATACAGAAAAAAATCTTTTGACTGGTTCTGTATTTTCAGTGTAGCAACACAATGAATTCAGATTGAATGATTTCACTCATTAGGTTGTAATGACATTTTTACTTAGCCTACATCTAATTTGAAATTATTAAATATAATTTTACCTCAATGGCCTAATTGTAATCTTTTCACTTGAAAAAGAAAAATACTCTAAAATCTTCATTAATGTGTCCATAATTCATTAATGTGTCTACTTCATTAACAAGTAGACAGAGAAAAACATTTGCTATTCAACATAATAGCTACAATATTCTCACTTGAGCCCTGTTTTTTAACATACTACTACTACTACTAATAATGCATTTTATTTTAGGCGCCTTTCAAATCACTAAATCACACAAATGTTGATATCCAGAAGAAATGACAAAATTGAGAAGAGAACAGCTGTTCATTAAATGTGCTGAGATGAGATGTTGTGCCATATGATGATCAAGAGAGGGAAATATGGTTATTTTCCCCCATCTTACCCGGCTAACTGGAAAATCCGGTCCTAATGCAAAACACACACGCAAACGTTACACATGATCTGCGACAAAATGACATGTTTTTTTTGTTAGTGTAACTTCCCAAACATTGAACTAACCTGCTAATGTAAGCGGACACATTCACAGACTGCTGTAACACGGAAATACGGAGCTAATGACTAGTTGGTAACTATTAACTGTTAATAAGAAAATGTATTAATTGTTTGTCTTGTCTGAGTCGTAAACTTTAGGTCTCCACAGCAACATGTCTGACAACAGCGGTACCTCTCTTCTTCGTGGCCATGAAAGTAATAGAGAAGTGATGGATGCGTAGCGCCACCTTGCGGAGGTTTGAGTATCGTCTGTAAAGCCTCTTGCTTTACTCAAAACTGAACTACTACGAGTAAATGTTTATCTGTTTAATGTATCCATAATATTTTGTTTTATTATACTTTACCAATCCTGAACAGTTTCGACAGTCTTGAAAGTTTTCAATGTTGTTTATATGTCTATGTGGTGTTTTTAATTATATCAAACCATGTGAAAATTCAAGTCAACACGATTGTTGTGTATTTTTTCCTTAAAGGGTACCTATTATGGAATTTTGAAAATTGCCCTTCATGTAGTGTGTAACATAGATATAAGTGAACAAAAACATCCTGCAAAGTTTTAAATATGAAAGTTCACCGTATACAAAGTTATTGTCTCTCAAAAGTAAGAGTCGACTCTGAGTCGCTGATATGAATCGATAGACGAATGATGCACTTTCGTACGTCACTTGTACAAGTTATTTGAATAAGACACGCCCACTCATTGCGCGCGCCAGAAAACAGTGAAAACAACATGTCGACGAGCTGTTCTGAAGTGCGAATCAAAAGCGACCATTTTTTCAGTGTTTTTTGTCACTGCATGCATGTAAAACTGTTGTTGGGGACTCCCAGAACAACATTAGGGACATTTTAAATGCCATAATAGGTACCCTTTAAAATTGCAGCGAACCAAAGACGGGTTGAAATCACTGATGTTTCTGACGTCACAAACTACCTTGAAACCAATCAGGGGTGCGTTTCCCAAAATGATAGTTGCTAACTAAGTTAGCAACTTTGTTGGTTGCAATGCAATTTCCCATTGCCAACCAACTAAGTTGCTAACAGGTTAGCAACTATGCTTTTGTGAAACGCACCCCAGGTCAACGAGTTAATCTCTGCGCTGGAGTGTGAGTGAGTGGGAGGCGGGGCTAATTTGCATATTCACAGAACAGCACTAAAGGAGGCAAGGGTGTAAAGTTCCATTCAAGCAATGTTTAGGCATGATTATTATTATTTTTTTTTTAAGGAAAAAAACGTTTAAATATGTCATTTGGTGATCAACAATGAGTTTTAAGGGATACAATAATTGACTAATTATTGTTACAATTATTGTTATATGACTTTAACAAATCTCTCATTTTCAGCAATTCTTCTTTCTGGTATCATTAAGTCACAACTGAAGGATTTCTTTAAATTAACAATAGCAATCAAAATACACACTGAAGATTGCCTTATTTATACTGTCTGGATGCTTTCTTAGAGAATATACCATGTTCATGAACAGTAAAAGAATATGCTTCTATAATCAAATACAACAGTCTTTCATTACTGAACATTTTAATTTTTACAAACACTTATAAAATGTTACTGGTGTTGAAGCAGAATTTGTCCCACACTGAAATTCAAGTATTACTTAAAGGGATAATTCACCTAAAAATGACTGACCCTTAAGTTGATCTAAACCTGTATGAGTTTCTTTCTTCTGTTGAACACAAAATAAGATATTTTTGAAGAATAGTCGACGGCACGCATTGAATTCCATGTTTTGTTTGTTTTTCCTACTATGGAAGTCAATGAGTGCCGTTAACTGTCTTCTGGTAACCAACATTAACATTTTATTTTACATCCAGCTGTTTGTTTCTCTTCCTCCATTATGCTATCATGACACATGACAATAACATCCTCTGAGAAAAACCTCATTTTATTACGGTAAAGAGTACCACAATGTGCCAGAGAACTACATTATCCAAGCTGAAATTTCATATTCTGGAAGAAAGGAGGCAGCTATTAAATGACTAAGAAAACAAATTAAAGAAAAGTAAATACGAGGTGTGATATAGATGAGCTGACTGGCCTTTCATTTGTAATATCCTGCGGAAACTACAAAATGGGTGATTATTTTGGGGGTCCCAAAAAAAAACAAAAAAACAATAACATTAAATCAGTTTTGCACAATTATTTCAGGAATGATAGAGAAGTCAGGCATTACAGATCACATCACTCCTTGCAACATCAAGATTTTTACATTACATCAAAGTATAGATTGACAGAAGATAACATTAAAATTGATCGGAATGCAATTTTATGGCTTCTTTGATTTTTTTTCTTCATTAAAAAGGCACCAGAGAGGAATGACAGAATCGTTGCACCTCACAGAAGAAGATAAATCAATAAAATCAACAAAAAGCCTTTCAGAAAAGCTCCTTGGAAAGGTCGGGTGCGGTATGTGGAAGTGGCAAGGAGTGGAGAGTTGAGACATCATTGGTCCTCTTTACATGCCCATTCGAATGCTCTGAATGATCTGGAATATTGCTGAGGAGAAGAAAAAACACAAAAAACAAACAAACAGTGTGATCAGAGTGATATTGCAGCTTTGGAAAAGTTGAGGAGAAAGAATATTAAAAACCTGAACTTTGTGAAGTCAAGGTTTGTACAGTCCTTTCAGGAAAATGCGGCGTTTGTTTGTGATTGTAGCAGGCAAAAATCCTTTATTATGCGGCACGTTTTCTTAAAAAAAATGCAATGGAATATGCGAGATATTTATGCTATGAAATAGCAGGAACTGCAGAAATTGCGGTTTGATGAAAAAAAAAAAGTGATACCTCAACACCTGTTCTCACTCGACTACTACCTTAAAGTGGGTATGTGATTCTCTTTTTTGTCCATTTTTTCAAAATAACTTGAAATCCTATTCCTAACCCACTTACAGCCACTGAGTTAGAAGCACTGAAATGAAAATTAAGCAGTTTAATCATCTGTGGAACGGGCAGGACTCGAAAAACTTCAGCCAATCATTTCCAAGCCCACCTAGAATCATTGACATAAGTTCGTCATCACACGTCGTCCCACACCCCTCCCCCAGCCGCGTGACCCCCGTCGTGCGCATACTCAAAGCTCGTGACGACGCGCATCTCGTCAGTAAAGCCGGTTCCATGATTAGTAGTAAATCGTCATTACAATCTCTCGCGCATCTGAGTTTTCGCTCGTGCATGATTGCGCGTCCATGTTCTTCGAATGGGTGGAGTCAGTGCCAGCGCTGGAGGAAAGAAGGTAGTGACCATTTGAATTGTATATTTTCAAATCTGCCGGTCGTTTTTTCAAATCACATACCCCACTTTATTTAAGACCATTTTATTACTTCCTATGATAAGCAAGGATACTACATCACAGAAAGTGCTGAATATTAAGTTCTCATCTTGTTTATTCAGACATAATAAACACATGGCCAAACTTACAAACATTGATGAGTCAAACAAGTTCTGTAGCTTTACAAAAGGATATGCTACAGATTCGTAAAAATGTAAAGTAAATGTAAAAATAAACGTGCGCTTCCTGTTTGACAGCATTTCGATGAAGTTCAATTGGCGTAATTATGTCACTTCATAACGTTCCCATGGCAACATGGGAAAATGGCTGATTCTGTGTGAAGTAACGCAACATTTTTAACTTTCTGCTAATAATATATATGTGAATTTTTCAACGAAAAAAGGATTATGAATGCAGCCCCATATTTTCCACGGAAATCAGCAATTTATGCGGAGTATTTGAAAAAACTCGTCCCGCATAAATATGCGGACTTTGGCTGATTATCATTGAACTATCGATCGCATATTCACGTTTTTCTGGAGGGACTGTTTATAACAACATAAGTGCAAGCTTTATTGGTTTATAATGGGTCATTTTTTCTTTCACAAAAGTAAACTGATTTTTCCCAAAGAGTGTCATCTTTAACAGATGCTTTCTGGATCTGATCAGATAAAAAGATTGCAAAATCACCAGTGTTCAAAAAGTTAGGGCAGGCAAACAAGAGAGCAAGATGACCCTGAAAACATGGGACGAAAATGTCATTCGTTCAATGCAAACAGTCCCAAAGGACACTGGGTAAAGAAGACCCTGCTAGAGCTGGAAGAAACCCGCATCGAGCAAGTGCCACATCGAGTCCAGGTGGAGCCGGTTATGACTGAAGCCGGGCTCAAACTACAGGAGTTTTAAAATCTTAACTGATTGTGATTCTTTCCAATCTCAAACTTGCGCACACACACTGCAAAATTTGAAAATCATGGCACATCACACACTACAAGAAATTCTTAAATTATATGCCTAGATTTAGCATCTCACAGGAAGTGGATGTTAACAAAATGAATGAGTTGTTGTGGCAACTTGCTGTAGACATTATAAGGCATCGTGTTGAGCCGCATTCCACCAGCCGTTCCTCCACCGACCCGTACAGTGCTTGTTTCGCGTCACCATTTCAAAAGTTCTGTCACTTCCATTCCTTGTAGATGTTCTCTCACTGCTATTGGGAAGTACTGACGTAACATCCTGATTTAAAATCCTAATATTAAACATGTTTGATCAAATGGATGGCCTGGTGGTCGCGATTAGATCGGGAGGTTTAAGGTTAGATCTTTAAATGCCGAACATTACCAGATAATCTGGGCCGAACATCGGAACCAACCGATGCCTTGGATCATGTGTTGTTGTTTTTTTTATGGATGCCGGGAGGGGTAAATCGGGCATAAATCACCTATAATCTGAGCTCGGCTTAAACTAATGTATGTCTTAAATAATTTGTAGATCTGATCCATTACTCGAGTACAAGATAAGCAATAGTCTTTTCTTGCATATTGTGACGTATATATCTGAGTGAAAGCTTCTCGAACAAGAAAACAATTTACGCCGAGACTTGATTTTGTCCATGGGGAATTAATTGGATGGTTGTGGTTTGCTATTGGTGGATCGCATGTGAGTGACAGGTTGTCCCGCCCTCATGCCAGTAAACGCATCAGAGAAGAGAAGAAAAGTTTCAAGAGGGAGGGGAAGTTAAGTCTGTGGAATACTTGATTCTGATTGGTCAATCGCACCATCCAGCAGTATTTTATTCCTCGATAACAACCTGTAAAAACTGATAACACTTTGCGCTTGCAAAGGAATGTTTTTTCCTCATGGAAGTGTTTGCGTTTGGTAAGCTAATAAAATATTAAAACTCAAATCAATATTTTGTGTAGTTATTTAATAACAATTAATACCTGTCATTCGGTATCGCTGACTCACTCGCTCGGTTTCATATAAACGCAGCTACTGCCATTTGCGACTATTGTTTTGTACACTATGTTTAGATAACAGCAGGTAGATTTTAAAACAGTTTAATCTCATATCAATATTCTATCCCATAATTATTTTGTGGCGAAATGCTGTGTAATAAGTGTACGATTGTATAGCCGGTCCCACAGATCTCGTACATTCATTGTACATAGAGTCTGCACCCTCCGTTTACTTCCTTGTAGGCAGGAACTCTATTGAAGTCTAAAACTATTGGATCTGCCCAGAGTCACTCTGGATCTGCCATAACCAATCGCTAACGTTTGGTCGTGACATATGTCTTTTCCCGATCCCCGTGGGGAGGATGGCCATAAACACAAAACTAAGCAAAGATTGTTCTTGCTCCGGCTTTAATATTCAGCAGCGTTGCCACAACGGACCGAATGGCTTCGCTCGCATCTTTCTTATTTTGAACTACAACTCAAAATAACGCACGAGTCGACATCAACGTCATCGTTCTCAGCCACTCCCTCTGTTCGCTGATTGGCCCGGAAAAAAATTGATCGGAGAAAACCAAAGTCTACAGCAGAATCCCAGACGTAGTACTGAAGGAAAATGAAAATTGAGCGGAAGTACATAGGAGGGCGGAGCCAGGCTAACGATTGTATACCGTATCCCTTAAAGCAGTGGTCTCAAACTTGCGGCCCGCGGGGTGATATTTTGTGGCCCCCTACTTGACATTAAAGTTTAATGTCAGTGCGGCCCGTCGTTGCGTGTCGCGTTTTAAAAAAATATATATTTTTTATCCCTTAAGGGCTACCATAGATAGTCTTATGACAGCTTACGGTGGGTTTGTTGTCAATAGTTGTCATAGACAACCGCGAAGTACAAACATACTTGCGCCTGGAAAAAATGAGCGCGTCGCTTATGAGCGCGAAATAACGAACTTGAGCGCGCAAAATATGTGAGCGCGATATGTGAACATGCCACGAGCTACTGGTAGCTCGCGAGCGACGTGTTGGAGACCCCTGCTCTAAAACAATGTGAGAATAATCATTTTGAGCTTGTAATATGTGTCCAGCAGGTTGAGAAGAAGGTTTGCTTTGATTTGTGCAAAGTCATTAATTTGCCTGAGACACTATACATGTGTAGAGAGAATTCAATAAGGCTGTATTCACATATAGCACCTAAAAATGCTAGAAAACACCAGGCGTGCCGCGTTCTCCTTTTTCCAAAGCGCTAGGGCGGTTGCGCTCCGTAGGCGTCTGTCGTTGCTAAGCTACGGTGCGCTTGCGGCATTCTGAAAAGTTGAGATGTTTTTATCTTGATACGACGCGGGCGCACTTGGAAAAAACGAGCGCGTCGCACCGTGACCGCGTCGCTTCCATTATGAGCGCGCATACCGCGCACCTACATTTGAAATAACGAACTTGAGCGCGCAAAAGACACAATATGTGAACAGGCCCTAAGACGGGCAGACATGACTGCAAATATTTGTATTTCAAAAGCAATAATCGTTTTTCTAAGTACTATAATAAAAGGAAATGTGCCTTCCAAAAAAACATTCAATTTCATTAATGTGTTGTATAAAGAAAATAAAAAGGACATAAGCAAATATAAATATCACAAATATGTGTTATAAGGAAAAGACAAAGAAAGTTGTAAATGAACTTCATCTGTCAGAAGGACAGCTCATGAAGAACCAATCATGTACAGAAAGGAATGTTCAAATTCAGAGGAACAGTTCAGAAGAAACGTTAATAATAAAGATTGAGAAGATTGGATCAGTTGTGCTCCTTTTTTGGAATACTTGAATAGTATTTTTTTTTTGTGGAATACTTGATGCGGCCCAGCCTGACCCAGACTCTACCTCCAGCGGCCCCCAGTTAAGTTGAGTTTGAGACCCCTGCCTTAAAGGTTCTCTAAGTGATCCTGGGTGACATCACTTCTTGTTGACGTTCGAACTATTGTCAAACAAATCGGAGGCTAGCTAGACCCTCCCTCCTCCTCATCCGCGCACTAACCCCCCAAACCATTCTTGTTGGTTATTGGCTAGAACAGTTTGTTATGTTGTTTCGTAGAGCAGGGGCCTGTACCATGAAGGTAGCTGAACAAACTCTGAGTTACAGGATTAGTTTTGAGTTGACAAAACCAAACCGATGCAATCAGGCTTTATTGGTACCATGAAGCAGCTCATCAACTTTCTCTGTCAACTCAGGCTTTGATCTTAAGCTATGATTACTCCACGAGCGCGTGCACATACCAAAGTGACGTTGGCACCGAACAACCAATCGCGTTCGATATGGATAGAGCGAGAGCGATACTTTCTTTCCGCGGAGGAGCAAGAGATAATCTTTCAGAATTACGATGAATTTAAATATGTATTACAAGCTCGAAACAATACGGTCTCTGCTGCCAAAGCAAGAGAAGACTGTTGGAGAAAGATTGCTGATTGTGTTAATGTGTAAGCTAAATAAATACGTTCTTTATTCATGTGAAATGATGTATAGGCTATGAATGTATGTGTGTGTGTGTGTGTGTGTGTGTGTGTGTGTGTGTGTGTGTGTGTGTGTGTGTGTGTGTGTGTGTGTGTGTGTAAAATATAGCCTATATTTTTATAATATAGCTATTAAAAAAAATTGCACGTATATATATACCTGTAAGGATTAATATTCATTGATTTTAGATGCAACTCCAAACGTTTTTGGCAGCTGATAAAGACAAAATAAAAAATATAATTAAAAGTAGCTTAGTAAGTATTTATTTACACACAACCTTTTATTATTTTTTTATTTGTTTGAGGCAAACCGAAAAAACAGTGAAATTCAGAAAACCAGTGGAGGGCCACTCCTCCAGAATACACTGAGTTGGCTCTGATAGGAATAAGGGACGGCCGATTATGGATGGGATTACAGGTGCTGTACAATCTGACCCTGGTGCTGGCTCCTCTAAGCAAGTAACACTGTGTGTGTTACACTAGTAACACTGTAACACTGTCAGTGTGCGATACATTAATATTTTAAGTTTTAAATATGGCTGACTGTATGTTCTGCAGTAGAGGGAAATGCAGTGTCCCTGTTGAAGCCAGCACACACACACACAGTATCCCACACAGAGGTCAGTATGCAGCAGACAGAACACCAGAAACATATGGGCCTACTTTTATTTTTCAGGGAGGAGGAAATGATGAAGACACTCTGTCTGTGTTCTGGGACAGTTGCTGAGGTGAATGCACTGGGCTTTTTATTAAGGCAAACATTTGAATGTGTGGTATAAAACAGGGACTGGCCCAAGTTACACATCTCTTTTATTGTAGGATTTTTCACAACCTGTCCCAGAAACTAAAGCCTCTACCTCAACAGGCTTCAAAAGAAATGTGAACGAAGGATTTAAAACCCTTGACATACATTACAGGTGTTTGTCAAGGACCTTTTTGTGAGTTGAATAGCCTCCCAAAAACTTGTAATGATCATGTTTGTGGTGGAATTATGTTTCAGGTGGAAACAGACTCAGTCAGGGCCCTTTACAAAAGCTAGACTATCGAGCTAGACTGCACACTATAAAGGAGCCTATAGAGCTAGACTGCCACACTAAAGAGCCTAGTATGCAGAGCTAGAGCTAGCTCACACTAAAGGAGCCTATAGAGCTAGACTGCACACTAAATGAGCCTATAGAGCTAGACTGCACACTAAAGGAGCCTATAGAGCTAGACTGCACACTAAAGAGCATAGAGAGACTCACACTAAAGGAGCCTATGAGCTAGACTGCACACTAAAGGAGCCTATAAGCTAGACTGCACTAGAGCTTAAGAGACTGCACTAAGGAGCTATGAGCTAGACTGCACACTAAAGGAGCTATAGAGCTAGACTGCACACTAAAGGAGCCTATGGAGCTAGACTGCACACTAAAGGAGCTATAGAGCTAGACTGCACACTAAAGGAGCTATAGAGCTAGACTGCACACTAAAGGAGCCTATAGAGCTAGACTGCACACTAAAGGAGCCTATAGAGCTAGACTGCACACTAAAGGAGCCTATAGAGCTAGACTGCACACTAAAGGAGCCTATAGAGCTAGACTGCACACTAAAGGAGCCTATAGAGCTAGACTGCACACTAAAGGAGCCTATAGAGCTAGACTGCACACTAAAGGAGCCTATAGAGCTAGATGAACTAAGAGCTTGAGCTAGCTACACTAAAGGAGCCTATAGAGCTAGTCTGCACACTAAAGGAGCCTATAGAGCTAGACTGCACACTAAAGGAGCCTATAGAGCTAGACTGCACACTAAAGGAGCCTATAGAGCTAGACTGCACAACTAAAGGAGCCTATAGAGCTAGACTGCACACTAAAGGAGCCTATAGAGCTAGACTGCACACTAAAGGAGCCTATAGAGTAGCTGCACACTAAGGAGCCTATAGAGCTACTGCCTGGAGCATCTAACTCAACTAAAGGAGCCTATAGAGCTAGACTGCACACTAAAGGAGCCTATAGAGCTAGACTGCACACTAAAGGAGCCTATAGAGCTAGACTGCACACTAAAGGAGCCTATGAGTAGACTGCACACTAGGAGCTATAGAGAGCTGCACATAAGGAGCTATAGAGCTAGACTGCACACTAAAGGAGCCTATAGAGCTAGACTGCACACTAAAGGAGCCTATGGAGCTAGACTGCACACTAAATGAGCCTATAGAGCTAGTCTGCACACTAAAGAGGAGCCTCATGGAGCTAGTCTGCACACTAAAGGAGCCTATAGAGCTAGACTGCAACTAAAAGGAGCCTATAGAGCTATGACTGCCACACTAAAGGAGCCTATATAGAGCTAAAGGACTATCTGCTCACACTAAAGGAGCCTATAGAGCTAGACTGCACACTAAAGGAGCCTATAGAGCTAGACTGCACACTAAAGGATGACCTATAGAGCATAGACTGCACACTAAAGGAGCCTATAGAGCTAGACTGCACACTAAAGGAGTCTATAGAGCTAGACTGCACACTAAAGGAGCCTATAGAGCTAGACTGCACACTAAAGGAGCCTATAGAGCTAGACTGCACACTAAAGGAGCCTATGGAGCTAGTCTCACACTAAAGGAGCCTATAGAGCTAGACTGCACACTAAAGGAGTCTATAGAGCTAGACTGCACACTAAAGGAGTCTATAGAGCTAGACTGCACACTAAAGGAGCCTATAGAGCTAGGACTGCACACTAAAGGAGCCTATGAGCTAGACTGCACACTAAAGGAGCCTATGGAGCTAGTCTACACACTAAAGGAGCCTATAGAGCTAGACTGCACACTAAAGGAGCCTATAGAGCTAGACTGCACACTAAAGGAGTCTATAGAGCTAGACTGCACACTAAAGGAGCTATAGAGCTAGACTGCACACAACTATAATGAGCCATAAGAGCTAGAGGACTGCACACTAAAGGAGCCTATAGAGCTAGACTGCACACTAAAGGAGCTATAGAGCTAGACTGCACACTAAATGAGCCTATAGAGCTAGACTGCACACTAAAGGAGCCTATAGAGCTAGACTGCACACTAAAGGAGCCTATGGAGCTAGACTGCACACTAAAGGAGCCTATAGAGCTAGACTGCACACTAAAGGAGCCTATAGAGCTAGACTGCACACTAAAGGAGCCTATAGAGCTAGACTGCACACTAAAGGAGTCTATAGAGCTAGTCTGCACACTAAAGGAGCCTATAGAGCTAGACTGCACACTAAATTGACTAGCTATGGAGCTAGAGCTGCACACTAAAGGAGCTATGGAGCTAGACTGCACACTAAAGGAGCCTATAGAGCTAGACTGCACACTAAAGGAGCCTATAGAGCTAGACTGCACACTAAATGAGCCTATAGAGCTAGACTGCACACTAAAGGAGTCTATAGAGCTAGACTGCACACTAAAGGAGCCTATAGAGCTAGACTGCACACTAAAGGAGTCTATAGAGCTAGTCTGCACACTAAAGGAGCCTATAGCTAGCTAATAGGACCTTAGCACTACTAAATGAGCCTGACTGTGAGCTGAGGAGGCTCCACATTTAAAAAATGAATGCAACAGCTAGATTAAACTGATCTCAGTGAACTTATTAAACCAAGTAACACTTTGCATTGAATATTTATTAATGCAACTTTCTATTGCTTTCTTTCTCTCTCCCCCATCCCACAAAACCAATAAAACAGTTTGAGACCTATCTGCAGTTTCAATATGCTTTTATTAAGTGTAATATTGTATGGTGATTGCAACTACATTTGCACCAGCTGGGTGGTCAAGTGTGTTCGGGTCAGTTTCATCGGGGAGAAGCTTTCTGTGGTGGTTCTGGCTCCTTTCTATGGTGGCTATATTGTGCAGAATGGCACATGCAGACACTATCTGTGATGCCTCTGGTGACTCTTAAGCGCCGAAGACAGTTGAAACGTGCCTTTAGGATGCCAAAGATCATCTCTAACTTTTACTATGGTTTTACTGACACATGAGGGTCATGATAGGGGGTTATTGTGTAGGTTTTGCTGTCCCAATTCAAATTAACAGTGTTTTGTACTGTACCAAATTTAACTAGCTTTCCTCAAAGCGCTGACACAACATACTCACGGAAAGTAGATTGTTATCTGTTAATTTTACTATTAATTTAAAGATTCATCTCACAGAAAATAATAATTTCACATGTTCACATAATCTCTACCTGAACATTAAGGCTGTGAAAGGACTTTCTATTAATATAATCTGCCTCATGTTCTCCTAGAGAAGTGGACATTGCAACATGTGTGCAGGATATTCCTTCAATGACTCTATAGGGAATCCTATCATAAGATTAACCGAATAAAAAAATATTAAAATAATGCTTAACAAGTAGCTACTGTATTGTATAGTACATTTGTGAAATTTGCTTTTTGGAAGAAAAAAAAATGTGATGTCACCCTATCAATAACCGACAATTTTATAAAAAGCCTCTCTTATGGACATGGTCAATAAATGAACACTATTAAACTATTAATGTACTCCTGCAGAGCGAGGACCACCTTGCGAATGGTTCGACAAACCGTGTTTTCTCCTAGATTCTGTGCATCACCGCAAGTATGTTTGCGTGTTGCGATTGCGTGCAAGTATGCAAGCACTTGCAAAAAAACGCAACGCAATACCATTTATGGTAAAGTAAGTGCATGAATTCGACGTGTTAAATTATTTATGAGCGGCTCAATAAGTTCGCAAAGATAAGATATTCCTTCCGCAGAAAATCTGTATCTTTGATACCTAACTATCAGGAAAGGCAAGGGGATTTTGTCCGGCTAAAAACTCTTTCTCTACGATGCTCGTCTTACAGTTTGCACTGAGATGTCCACAGGATTTGAAAGAAAATGTAAAGCAATTGCAACCAACACTGGGAATTAGTTACGTCACCTATATGTTTCTTTGCTCACAGCTGATTGGTCAAACTTCAGTCTGAGATCTCGAATCCAGAACTTAACCTGCCCGGAGCAGGTTAGCCGTGCAGCGTAAGATACCATGGCAACGAACACCGATTAAAGCCGAGCTACTTTCATAGTACCTAAAACCCAGGGTTGGCGGAAACTAAGCTGAAACATAGCTGGCTAGCCACCTAAACCGGCTTCATGGTACAGGCCCCGGGTCGCTAGAGTTTGTTTTTG
This sequence comes from Chrosomus eos, assembly GCA_036326025.1. Classification (NCBI taxonomy): domain Eukaryota; kingdom Metazoa; phylum Chordata; class Actinopteri; order Cypriniformes; family Leuciscidae; genus Chrosomus; species Chrosomus eos. The sequence goes on along the minus strand of CM070823.1, from coordinate 32,973,818 downwards.
TTGCCGTTTGTGGAGCCTGGGGTTTCTGCAGAGACCGCGTCTTTTTACAGTGTGTTCAGGGTACAGGCAGCTAGAGGTTAGTGAGGAGATGTTTGCTGTATGTGACAAAAAATGTTTTGGCCTTAAAAACGCGTGACATCGCTTAGAGCAACTTTAAATGTCCGTCTAGTTTGAACTAGCCACAGCAACTGCTCTCTCCGCAGAAGCTTTGGATTTAAAGACCTAATAAAATATTTCAACTCAAGTCAATATTTTGTGTATGATTATTTACTCATGTGGCAAGTAGCCGTGTAATAAACGGGATAATGTACTTCCAGCCAGTTGTTATGGCACAATAAACCCCTTCAGGCTGATGCATCACTCTGGGTTTATTCTGCAATAAAAACCGGTTGGATGTACATTATCCCAACACTTTCATATTTTATGTGCACAGATAAATCCTTTATGATTAAATACTGCAGTACTCAATTTATATAAATGTACATACTGATTTCATGGTGACTTTAAGCAGTGTTGTTGGCAATGTTCTTCAATGCTGTTTTGAGAGTAGCAACACCTGTGAATCCACGTGTTGTACCCCCATGGAAATGAGCAGATAAAGTCATGCTATCAGTCCAGCCTTGTCCATGTAAATAGTGTGCATTATTATCTCGGCCTTCACAAGGTTTCACAGTGTGAGTGTGCCAAAAAAAGTTGAGTGGAGGTCAACTTTGTCTACATATCATGGACTCAATAAAAAGTGCAACACCAGCTCGTATAAAACCAAATGGTATTCAAATGAACGTGTTTATTATTCGGTCTACGGCATGATGAATCACTTGTTAATCTTTAGAATTGGTAAATTCACTCACCTGAGCCGCAAACAACAAAGATGAAGAGTGCCAAGAGCCACGGTCCCACCGACACTTTCTCATCACTCACGGTTCTCTGTGTGAATTCACATGATTCATATCAGTTGCAAATTAATCACGCGTTATTTAGGCTAATAGTTGCATTGCAGTGGGCTTCAGCATGCTACTGCAGGTTAAGGACAGTATTTCGCTACAAAGAACGATAAACCATAACTCCAAATATCAATTTATTCAAATTAACCAGCCGTGTTAGCACATTACATTAAGTTAATTTCTCTTCTGCGGTTACACTGCTGAAGATCGTGATGAGACGTCATACCGTCGCTTTGACGTTGCCTCTCTGGGTGATGTTTTTGCTGTGTTTCTCGTTGGCCATACGAATCCTCTGTTTGGCGACCATCGTTGCAAAACGCTGCTGGTGTGTTGTAAAAAGTGAGCTGGTCACAGTCACAAATATGACGAACACAACACAAACTACTAGTGAGGATGAAGAGAAAACTACGTCGATTTTTGTCTACGTCCTCCTCACTCAGAATGAAAGCTCCGCCTACACCGGAAGATCGCAAATGGACTGATGATGATGCTTTGGACCAGCCTGCATTTTGTAAAACGCTGATAATAAACACTAAATTACTTAGTAAATTATTAATTATTTACTAAGTTTATTGAGTTCAGTTTTTAAAGATTGGTACCGACCTTGCATATTGTGGGCATACACTTAATTCATATTAATCAAGACTTTGGGTGGCAGCCTTGTATTCTTGCAAAAATGTATTGGATTTTTTTTCTTTTTCATTTTTTACATTACATGTATATGAGGCGTAAAACAGTCAAATGTGTAACATTTCTTTGAAAAAACTAAAAGAAATGCTGATATCCGGTTTGTATACGATTTGTTCTTTTGAGTCGAATCTTTTTTAATGAATCGATTGAACCGGGTTGCAAACCAGCCTGAATTGGGCTTGTCCCAGTCCCAGTGGTTATTGGGCATAGGTATTGGGACACATAGACATCATAAAGAGCTATCTATATGATGTCTATCTTGGGACAGGCCTCTTTCACGATTCGGACGGAGTCTGAGATTTTCGGAGAACAATATTCACCGACTTAAAAAAAATCGTCTCTTTCGGACGAGCCGAAAAGCGAGTTGATTCACTGTATGGTTGTTGAAGAAAAACAATGTGTATGTTTTTTTAAATGACTTATGTTAACTACCGGTAAAATGGCTGGAATAGTTAAGGTTAAATTGTACAATAATTGCATAATCACAATATTACTGTTCTACTGTATTTTATCAAATAAGTGCAGCCTTTGGTGAGCATAATAGACTTTCGAAAACATTTGAACAAGTGTGACTGGTATGTTTGCAATTAACTAAACTGAGACATTTTAATTTACAACTAGATAAAACAAAAGTTTCTCAAGACGACGAACTTTGATGATGGCTTAACGTTTGAAGACTAGGTTTGAATTAGTTTTAAAAGCTAGAAAATTGAAGATAGATTAAACATCGGTAAACATTAAACAAACAAAGATCAATAAGAGACCACATTAAAAAAAGAAGAAAAAGAACGACGTCTATGGTGAGGACGCAAATAACTTTTTTTAACCGGTTCTCTGAAATGAACTGTTCAAAAGAACCGATTCGTGGAAATGAGCCGGACTTCCCGTCATGGAACGAACCAATCACAGCGTCGCTTTCAGGATTACCCGTATGATGATATTCAGCAGTCCACTCACTTCACTTCACTTCCTGCCTTCTGTTCTGTAACTGATCGTCGTGGGGGAAGATGCGTTGGTTGCCTCTCTCGGTGATAATATTATGGGCCTGTACTCTTTACAGCGCCTCTGCGGATATCGATGGCGTAAAGAAGATGAAGATGCAGTTTGCCGCCGGTCCACTCCTTAAATTCCAGATTTGGTGAGTAAGAGTTTAGACACTTTTATGTGGGTCGGCGTCGGTCCCCGGAACAGGCCGATGACTGTATAACGTTAATGACATTGAGTGTGTTGATACTAGCACAGATTAACCTAGCAGAGAAACTGTACTGTGACCGTATGCACAAACAAGCCTTCATTTGTCTCATATGGCACAAGCAGTGTCGCAAGTAACCTCAGCAGGATGTTATAATCGGCCAGTAACGTTAATCTTACGTTAATCCCATTAGCTAGTGGATCTGTCCGTGTGCTTGCTTTTGAACCGCTGCACATTAAATAAATGCAGCTTTTATTGATTTATAAAGCACATTCGATGCTGTTATAATATCTAGCATCCATTGGAAGGGCGGTTATCACAATCTGAAATGGAAATTATTTATACTTGGTCATTTTACCGGTAAGTTAACGTTAACGATAACTCTGCTAGAAGCTGCATCGCACTGGTCGATAACCGAGTAATCAACCGATAGTTTTAAAAATCGATACTGAATGAAAACAAACATAACGCATACAAATATAATGCCGTACTGAACATGAAGATGTGGTGTACTTTTTAAATTTAAATTAGTGCTCTCAAATCGATTAATCGCAATCGATTAAAAGTTTTTGTTTACATTATAAATGTGTGTGTATATTATTATAATTGTCTGTGTGTATATACTGTATACAGATACACACACATTTATACATGTGTATGTGTTTGTATGTATACACAGAAACACACACGCATATAATATCAAAACAAAAACTTTTGTTAGATGCGATTAATCGATTTGACAGCACTAATATGTATGAATTATACCATTGATCATTTATGTTAGTTTGTAAAGTCATTAACTAATATAAAGAAATACAACTTTAAAATGCAAAAATGTCTTTTTAAATGTTGAAATTAACAAATGAACAATACTTTTATTAACCCTAGTAAATGTCACCAATGGAAATTTCTGTAGTTACAGCACAACAGTGCAGTTGTATTTAATATCACCCTGTGTAAGTGAAGCAAAGGCTCTGAGGTGTGTCTTCATCTTGTTTGTTTTCCGTTTCAGTATCTCCTGAGGGTACAAGCGGGTGTTTGAGGAGTACACGCAGGTTTTGTACCAGCGGTACCCAGACATCCGAATAGAAGGAGAGAACTACCTTCCAATGCCTCTCTACAGGTAATGGCCTACACAACACTGCTCATTGTTACATAGTCACGTTTACGTTCCTTGTGGCCTGGAATGAATGTATAAATAAAATCAATAACAAAATAAAAATGTAATTTATTTTTTATTAAAATTGTATTTATTAATAATAATATATTTGTTTGTTTGTGTATAATTCATTATTTTTAAAGTGTCCTTTTTTCTTCCTTCCAGGCACTTTGCTTCCTTTCTGTCTATGTTTAAGCTGGTGTTAATCGGAGTGATCATTTTGGGCAAGGATCCATTTGCTCTATTTGGCATGCAGGCTCCAGGCCTCTGGGTTTGGAGTCAGGAGAATAAGGCAAGACCATTATGACCGGTACACATTGTACGATTTTGGGCTGTCGCAGGCGAAAAATGACCGGTTTCTGTGGTCGTGGCTCCTAAACGCTGGTCCAGAGAGAGAAAGAGAGGTTCAAAGAGGAGCCTTGCGACCAAAGATAGCCTGCGATAATTTTCTGACAGTGTGAGACATTTAGCATGATCATCTCACAGTGTGTTTGCTGCTACGACCTACGTCTACTGACTAGCCAATTCATTAAAAAAAAAACTAGCTTATTGATCTGTGTGACATGTTGCTAAAACTAATTACCTCAAGCTCCATTTGCAAGATTGTAATGCCAAGTTGGCCTCTTTTCCCTTTAGTCATGACCACACGTATAAATATATATATATATATATATATATATATATATATATATATATATATATATATATATATATATATATATATATATATATATATAGATCCCTCGCTCTATTTGTTTACCACTAGCACATGCTGGTGACATTTATACTACTATACTAACTTAAAACATTTTCATTTGGTGGTTTAAAGGTGCGTTTACGCCATGCCATGATTGCATAACAATTACGTAACTTGCTTGTAGAACCTTGTACCTAGCTATTTGAGTACTAGGTTAGATGGAAAATCCAACATGGGTTCAAATACAAACTTTTTTCCCCATGGACCTCATTAGTCTTTAACTCCGTCACCTCGGTGTTGTCTGCAGTGCTAGGAGAGAATGCAACACCCAAGAGGCCAAAGGACAAGCCTCATGTTAATGTTCACCTGACTCTTAATGTGCGATTCCTGAAATGTAGACAAGGAAGATTTTCTTTGATTTTTAGAAAAAGTCATGTATAAACTACACACAAAATAAGTATTTAAATATGGACAGTACAAGAAAACTAGCTGCAGCAATGCTTATTTGATGGGATTTGTTTCTTTTTGTTAGATATATGCCTGCATGATGGTGTTCTTCTTCAGCAATATGATTGAAAATCAGTGTATGTCTACGGGTGCTTTTGAAATCACGCTCAATGGTAAGTGTTTATTTTAATATTATATTGTATAAAATATAATTTGTTTTATAGTTTATAATATGGTAGTTATTGTTGAAATTATTAGAATTGTTATTTTATTTGTATTATATATATATATATGTATGTGTGTGAGTGTGTGTTTAGTAAAAAGGGATATTTGAATGATTATAGTTTTGATAATGACCCCTTTCAGAACAACATAACTCGACCAAAGACATTCAAACCCTTAAAAGGGATAGTTCACCCTAAAATTAAAATGAAGTCATCATTTACTCGCCGTGGTGCGCCCAGGATCGAGCTTTTTAAAAGCGACACAAGTATCACAGAATAATCCCATGGCGGCGTATATTCCAAGTGTTCTAGAACTGTACGATTGGGTTTGGTGCTGGAGTTAGCACACGGATACTTTATTTGGATTTATTTTAGATTTATTAGGCATTGAGTTTCATGTCTCCTGTTAAAGTCTCATAATCAGAAGACCAATTGCCAAGGTCAGGATTTTTGTTAAATAATACGTTAAATTTTGGTAGTTCCAGAATACCTGGGATATGACTCTTCTTTTTTAAAAAGCTTGTTTCTGTTCGTTATTCACTGCCATCATATGGACGACTTTTGTGGTCCAAAAAAGAAAAAAGGGCGTACGACATTAGACCAACACCAGGGTGAGTAAATGATGATTTAATTAAAAATGTTAAAGGGGCTACCTGTAGCTTTTTTTACTCATTTGTACATTTATGAGCCAACCATAATGTAATAGAAAGAATCAGCCTGTTGACTCAATTGTGTGTGAGTCGGGTCTGAATTGGCGCGAAAATTCACAAAATGTGACGTCATGCGCGTTCTCGTCTACTTGGGCTTACATCCGTACGGCAGCCATTAGTAAGCAGCGGCAATCGCTAGCAGTAGTGTTTCAAATGGACTCTGTGGGCGGAAAGAAGCGACCAGCCTCCAGCACAATCCAGACACCCACGGAAACTAGTGTAAGTTAAAAAAAAAAAAGCCTTATCTAGTGCGGCCAGCGAGCGTGTGAGCGTGCGCTGCGAGAACGAGCATGAGACTGGCTGCAGTTTCTCTAACGGCCACTGGTGTCAGTAACGGTTAGAAATCTCAGAACTTCCGCAAAGCTCCTTTAACGTGAACTAACCCTTTAAGCCTTTTTTTTATAACATACCTTTTTTATAGCAAATAAAATTGTGACAATTAAGACACTATTGTTTATCAAATTGGAAGAATTCGAGGTGTTCAGTGTCTATCATACAGGATGTTGACATCTATAGAGAGAGTTGCTGCATGGCAGTTGCCCAATTCAGTGGTTTAGTGTGGCAGAAGTGAAAAATGCTGTGGTTGCATAATGCATTATCACTATGGTTTTTTCTTTTCTGGTTAGATGTTCCAGTTTGGTCCAAGCTGGAGTCCGGGCACCTGCCTTCCATGCAGCAACTAGTTCAAATCCTGGAGAATGAGATGAAGATGAACGTCCACATGGACACACTTCCACACCCTCGTTTGTAACCTCGCCTCTGATTCACTGCATGGAGCCTAGGACCCCTCAGCGTATGTGGAACCATCTTAACCATACTAAATCTTCAATCAATGTCTATTATTTAAAAGTCTTTTGTTTTAAAAAATATCTATAATTTTGCAAGTGTGGGGTCAGTAAGATTATTCTGAAATCCGTCTTGCTCACCAATGCTCCATTTATTTAAACCATACTAAGGTTTGCCTAGGGTAAAGCAGATGACGTTCTTTATTCCTCTCTCAGCCTAATTCATTCTCTTCACTCACGTATTCTCTTTCAGTTTTGTGGTGAAGCTCTCCTACGGTTGTGAGGTGACGTTTATGACGGTTTGCGCTGAAAGTAGAGCCTCTGCTAGCGCACACCCGATGCTCCGCGTCCTCCTCATCGAGCCTCTCGGAGATGCACCTCCTACAGACGCTGGTGCGGGATTCAGGCAACAACAGTGGCCATATACATATGACTAGCCCATCTCTTGTGCAATAACTATTTGGTTCAGGATATATGTTCACAAGGAATATGTAATAAATCATTTCTATGAATCATTTCTATATAGTTCAGTTAGCTCAGTCAACTAAATTAACTCTGACTGATTCTACTGTATGGCTAAACCCTGGTCTTTGTTTTATGTAATAGGTAGATGACTAACTTATACACCCATCCCTCATCATGATAATTTAACTTTTAAGTGACATTAATTATATTTCTGAGCCCTGTTTTTTTTATATTGCTTTGTATAGCTTAAAATGTTTAAAAAGTTACAAATAAAACAAATTAAAAAAATATTGTCTTTATTGGAAGGATGGCCTAGCAAATTGTATATTACATATAAAGGTTGAAAAATAAGTATCATCAGCAAACCAGCCCACTTTTATTTATTATTAAATGTCTCATTGTTCACTCATTTGTCTTGTAATGCCTTTAATCTAGTCCAGAATTGATAACTTCAGGTGAGAAGTCTTATGTGCTTATCTTATTTTGAACTTTGTCTTCGTTTGGGATTCTTCTAGTTTGGCAGATTTACAGTTAATGTAGTTTGTTTAGTGAAGGCTTTATTTTATTTTTCTATAGCAAATCTTTTATGGGTAATTAATGCAAGTAATATTAACTAACAGAGAGCAATATTGCCACAGTGTAATCTTTTTTTAAACAATAATACATTTGTTCATTGTTAGTTCAGGTGCAATTAAAAGATACAAGTTTTGATTGTAATAACAAATTAACTTGATATATTACATTAAGATTAATAAGTGCTTTAGAAGCTTAACTTTTTTTGTTCATGTCAAAGTATTTAGCGCTTTATACAACCCAGTTTCAAAGTAAAAATGAGTGTTGTTTAGTTGAAGTCAGTTCAGTGTTGATTCAGTTCTGGTGTAAAGATCATCGATTATTAAATTAGTTTAATTTATTAAGCAGTTACGCAGAAAAATGGTGATGTCGTCATTCAGCTCATTTTACTGTAAAAAGTCATCAGTTGTCTTAAAGTTGCTCTAAGCGATGTCACGGGTTTTTTAGGCCAAAACGTTTTTGTCACATATACAGCAAACATCTCCTCACTATCCTCTAGCGGCATGTCCCCTGAACACACTGTAAAAAGACGCGGACACCCCAGGCTCCACACAAACTGTAACAAAAACAAACTGGGCTAACCCACGCCACGAAACATCATAAACTGTTCCAGCCAATAACCCACAAGAAGGGTTTGGGGGGTTAGTGCGCGGTTGAGGAGGACGGAGAGTCTAGCTAGCCTCCGTTTTGTTTGACAATACTTTAAACGTCAACAAGAAGGGACGTCACCCGACATCGCTTAGAGCACCTTTAACTTTAAAAAAGTTAGGAAAACCGTTGCCTTAAAAGTATAGGTTATTGAAGGCCTCCTTTTCGCTGCTGTGGATGTTGTGGAACCTTTTATCCCTCCAGGCAGCAGATCATCTGGAGCCATCATCATCATCATCCCCTTCGAAAGATCACGCAGCGTCAAGCCAAATAATGGTAAATCGCCAGTCATTATTTCTCCAACATTATTTTAACCGTATTGTCCTCTTGGTTTCCACTAGAAATATCCTAAGGCTTGTTTTCAGATAATCTTTATATTATTTCCCCATATTAATATTATTTTCTCCACACAACCAGGACTGATATTTTTGAAACAAAACAATGGCTCTAGCAGATTGTCATCAAGCGGATGCGCAAGCTTCGTACAGAATGCAGTGATCTGATTAGCCAGTGCCTAGCCCTAAACTAAATGGATGACGTGAGAGCAGATGTTACAACATACATGGATTAGAAATGAGATTGGAGAAGTTCAGGAGATTCACTCGATCAGTGATTTCAGGTGTAAGGAAGTGTACAGATAGAGTAGGATTATTATCATTTGTCTTCAGTTCTGGATAATTTGTAGAGATTTTCAAAACTGTGTTCATCATAATGTTCTTGTTATAGTCAAGTCACCTTCATAATATAGCGCTTTATACAATACAGATCGTTTCAAAGCGGCTTCACGGTAATAAACAGGAAAATAACAGTAAATTTAGCTCAAAAAGACATTCATGAGTTGATTTATTCATATAATCTTTGTATTGGACAGGAAATTACATTTAACACAATAACACTTGCTGCCCTTGGTGGAGGGCTTGAGCTCAAGATTTGATCCTGAAGTCCAACCCCAACCTGACAGGGAACTCAAGTTTCAATTAATACATAAGAAGAAATGCTTTTAAACAGTCTCGGCCTATGAGAAACCTTTGAGGTGAAAAGGCAAAGACTTATTTTTGTGCTTCCCGAAATAAAACTGTTTAAAATCTCTATCTACATTGCAAACTTTACTGCATTGTTGAGCCTGTCTAAAACATAAACCTACAATAAAAGAGACTAGAGCCTGTGGACCATAATAGTAGTAATCATTTTGTGCATGACACCCCCATTGGTTATTTAGGTTAAAGAAGCTCTTCTTGTATTATTATCTGAAAGATTTAGGTCGATCTTGAAGAGTATATGAATACTATAGTTACCCAAAAACAAATATAAAGTACTGTGATGAAACTCTAGATGGCACAGGCTGATTGGTCCTTAACTCAATCTGCTTGGATACATCGTTGTCTTTTAGGCACAGCTGATTGGTTCCTGCTGTATCAGTAGCCAATGAGCTCACGTGCTCAACCTTCAAATACTTTGTTAGCATTTGCTGTAGTTGCAAAGTGCTTTCAGAAACTCTCAACCTTCCCCAGCTCCACCTGTATTAACTGAAATCGAAAAATTTGAAAATACTGACATAATTTGACATTTTTGGTAACATTAGTGAAATGTTTAGGTCACAGTTAAACTTTGATTCATCTAGGTTCACACTAAGGATGATAACTACACTGTAAGAAAAAAATGTAAATTTACAGGTAAAAGTCTGTATTTTTTTACAGAATTTTGCCGTTTTGTCATTATACAGTGAATGCCTGTTATTTTACTGATATTTGCTGTAATTTAAAGGTCCACCATTAAATTTACAGGTAATTGCTTGTATTTTGGTTTTACATGAATTTTGCGTTTTTTTAAAAGGAAATTTTCTGTATTTTTACAGGGTTATGTGTAATTTTACATAAAATATTAAGTAATATTTTACAGATTTTTTCTGTGAAATTAGAAAACAAAGAAAATAAGGTATAACTGCAGAAATCAGCAGTTATTTAACATGTTTTCCTTGAAGATAATTAAGCATGGGGGTTAAAGTGAGTTTTAAGGTTAAATAATAACAAGATTAAAAGACTATAATGGTTCAATAAGCTAGTGTTTGTACCAGTTTGTACAGTAGCAGTACGCAGGACAATTGAATCATTAGTCTTTGAATCTTGTCTTGCAAATAGATGCTCATTGTGATCATCATTTGTATTATTCTCTCCTAATTTCATGTATATTTTATGAATATTTTTTTTAAATCTGCGTTGCTGCACATTGCGTGGCTTTGTGTGCGCGTGACTGTGTGTGTGTGTGCGTGTGTGTGCGCGCGCGCGCGCGCGCGGGATGACGCAGATTCAAATGATCTGCCATTACTCTTCCGTTGCTTAGTCACGCCCATAACGGTTAGCTGATCAGATCTGTCGTCAAGTTTGAATCTGTGTCAAGGACAAGCGGGAGATTTGAATTCAGTCTACGCTCGTGAAGTGGATTGTGATCATCATCACGGTGGTTCAAAGCTAATCGTATTCGTCAGGAGCAGCCGTGAGCAGGAGCTATAGTTATAGCTAGCTATAGCATGAGTTAAAGCCCGAGTGTCAGTCAGTCCGTTCGGAAATAACGCGCCCTTTTTCAGTGAGCCTGGTTCGTCACAGCGGACATCATGTCAACCGATCACCGGCTGAGGTAAGAGTCTCATACTACATGTGTGAATGAAATTTTATATTACATTTGTGTTAAGTTGACAGTTTCCAAGCTAACGTTATCATTCTTAAATCAAATTTTCAGTCATAACCTGCGTCGAGAGCTGGAGAGCAAAATACTGCAGCATGCGTCTTTCAATTGTCCATCTGTTTTAAGCAAGATCAGTTGAATACACATCTCTAAAGACCTTAAACAAGCTTTAGTATGCTTTTTTTATGCCTCCTCTCTTAAAAACATCCTTGGTTTTATTATAACTTACTAAAATTGTAGTAACCATGTTTTTTTACGGATTTATTACCATTTTAATAACCAGTTTTACTAAAAATAGGCCTACCGTTTTTTTTATTTTTAGTTAAACCATGGCTAATTTTCGTAATGGTTAGCTAATGTGAATAAATCTATCAAGACCGTTAAGAAATAGAATTCAGTTCTGTAACTTTAACATTACTTGTTGATAAAGATCGGTAAAGCCTAGAACTGATGCAGCTAGGTCACAGTAAATCATATTAATTTTTACTTTATATAAATGTAGCTAAAATCACATGGCAGTGCAAAACATTACTGTTAGCCTTTCCTGCTCAGCTTCCAGATCATAGTCAGTTGAGGTTTGGCATTGTCTCAATGGAACATATTCTGACATGTGTAAAGGTAATACTGAGTTTTAAAATAACTTATTTTGTTGTGATTTCAGGTCATATGGAAAGGAGATGATCATGGCAAACAAGGTATGGGAATATTTTTTAAAAAATTTAAATAAATAAAAATACACACAGTCTTCTGATTCCATATGATTGCATTAAAAGTGTGCACAAGGTTTAGTTTTGCTACAGTAAGACCATGATTGTGTTAGATTCCACCCATAAATTTTTTTTTTTTTTTTTTGTAACAAGGCTCAGCCTCTGTCTTTTAGAAACATAGCTTTTCCTACTATCTTAAAGGGATAGTTCACTTTGAAATTAATTTTTGATATGTTTTAGCTTACCTCCAGTGCATCCAAGATGTAGGTGTCTTTGTTTCCACAGTATCTTCAATTTTGATAATTTTAGGTAAAACCGTTGTTGTCTGTCAGTCATACAATGGAGGTGAAGGGGAACCACCTCAAAGAGCATTAAAAATTAAACATTATTTAATGAATCGTAAATGTAAGTACACATTGATGCCCTAAGACACGAAACGAGGGGTTTTTGTGAGAAAACGAACAGTATTTATATCTTTTTTACCTCGTGTAAGCATATCCACGTCCAACTGATCTGAGAGCAGGGCGCTTCGGTCTGCGCATGCGTACGGCGTTCGCCGGAATGCCCCGGAAGGGCTCCCTCGCGCGTGTTTACGTCACTCATTGTTTACGCAGAGATTTCGGAAGTTTTACCTTACACTGTGAAGATCTAAACATATTTAGATATACAGGATCGCAATGGAAGACGATTTCTATATACCAACATATAGACGTTCTCTTGACGTAAACACGCGCGAGGGAGCCCTTCTGGGGCGAACGCCGTACGCATGCGCAGACCGAAGCGCCCTGCTCTCAGATCAGTTGGACGTGGATATGCTTACACGAGGTAAAAAAGATATAAATACTGTTCATTTTCTCACAAAAACCCCTCGTTTCGTGTCTTAGGGCATCAATGTGTACTTACATTTACGATTCATTAAATAATGTTTAATTTTTAATGCTCTTTGAGGTGGATCCCCTTCACCTCCATTGTATGACTGACAGACAACAACGGTTTTACCTAAAATTATCAAAATTGAAGATACTGTGGAAACAAAGACACCTACATCTTGGATGCACTGGAGGTAAGCTAAAACATATCAAAAATTAATTTCAAAGTGAACTATCCCTTTAATGACACATATTACCTTTCATTCCAGCCAGATGATCTGACGGTTGCTGCCCGCATCTCAGCCTACCTGATGGAACATTCTTGCTGGATTAATGACCTTCACCTTCAGCTCAACCTTGCCAAGACAGAACTGCTTATGGTTTCAGCCAAACCATACTTGCTGTGTGATTCTGCTGATTTGCCTAATACATCATTATACTATCGGAGCTGCACAACTCCTGGTCTAAGCTCTTGTTCTATCCAGACTGGACTATTGTAATGCTCTCTTGGCAGCTCTTCCAGCATCAGTCAAACCTCTGCAACTGATCCAGATGCTGCAGCAAGAGTGGTCTTTAAAGGTAGCCCCATACCTAAACTCACTACTTTAGATCTATGTGTGCTCCAGAAGCTTGTGTTCTGCAAGTGAAAGGCGCCTTGTGGTGCCATCATCACAAAGAGACACAAAATCACTTTCATGGTTTCAAAGACCTTTACCTGGACTGTTCCTGCTGGTGGAATGACCTGCCCAACACATTTTCAAGAAACTGCTAAAGATCCATCTTTTTCGTAAACACTTGACCCAATAATACTAAATCTTTGTTAAAAAAAAAACTTGCTATGTGAAGGCTATTGTGCTAGACTAACTGGGACTTGTCACTGCTCTAGTTGCTTCTATTGTTATCGTTATTGGTAAGTCACTTTGGAGAACATGTAATTGTAAATGTAAAAAAAAAAAAATTATATTAGAGTAATGAGGTATACAACAATTGCCTTTGAATGTGGATATTTTTACATGTTCTAAATTATATACTAAGCTTGTATTTCCTATCTATCACGTGTCTTGACGTTCAGTGTTTGTTCAATTATTAATACTGTAATTGTAAATGCAGGTATTCTGTACTTATACATTTAGTTAATTTAACAGAAATTGACTGAAAACTTGCTATTATTAAGTACTTAATTAGGGATTGGTCAAGTTGTGAAATTGGATCTGTAAAAATAAAAATTAAAACTGTAAATATACAAATATTTGTATTTGAATTGATGTACTTATTGCATTTTTATACATAATTTCATTGTTATTTTACACAGAAAAACTATATATTAAAAGCAAATGACAGTAGATAGACAGGACTATAATAAAAATAACTTTATAAAACCCTAAATTTACAGTTTATCCTGAAAGTTAAATGACTTTTTAATGTAATTTGACATAATTTATCAGTTTTTCCACGGTTTAATAAGCCATTATCAACAGTAATATACTGTAATTTAATCAATTTTGACTGTCTTTTTAATGTAATTTAACATAATTTATCAGTTTTTCCACGGTTTAATAGGCCATTATCAACAGTAATATACTGTAATTTAATCAATTTTTACGGTCTTTTAATGTAATTTGACATAATTTATCAGTTTTTCCACGGTTTAATAAGCCATTATCAACGGTAATATACTGTAATTTAATCAATTTTGACTAAAGTTAATTCTGTATTTTTACGGTTTTTGCATGTAATTTTGAGAAATGGTTATTTGCTGTAATTTTACAGAATCCGTCTGGAAACTTTGCTGCCAGAGATTTGCCGTTTTTTTACGGGATTTTTTTTTACAGTGTATAACTACAGGGTTCGACATTAACGTTTGTCCAGGGCAAGTGGATGGATCAAGTGAAAGATAATTTTACTTGGCCGACCAGACAAGTAGCCTGATTAAAACTTAAGTGACAAAAAAATAACTAGGGAGGCATCGAAACACAAGAAAGATTGTGTTCTGATCACATTCAGTGTAAACAGTGATTTAAAATGGATAGTGTATAGGCTATTTCCTGTAACAATGTCAAGCTGTCGAGGCTCGCTGCCTGCCTCTCTGTGAGACACTTTCATGGAAAAAGCTCAACAGATATGTGTATAACAAACATGTACATAATTTGCTGGCATCAGGGAGCCATATCAATATGTGAGAGATTCCCAGACCTTCCGGGTGAGGTGGGATGTCTGCAAATGAGCGTAACAGCACAAAGAAACTCACAGAAAAAACATACTGAGGAAGAAATTCAAAATGTAAATTTTTTTTATTTATAACATATGATATAATAAAGTAATGTAACACGACCAATGGAGCTGATTTGACATACATATTATCACAATTGCAAATGTTACATTGATTTTATAGTTTAATAACAAGTAGTTCATATTAAGTTACTTACATTTTAGACACAATATTGACTTTTTGTTCTATTTAAGTTATAGTCCTCGGAGTTTATGATACATCTCGAGTGAGCTTCACTATGTGCTTATTTTATTCAGATATAAGTCAAATAAATGTGTGATGGCATGAGGGTGAGTAAATGATTTTCGGGCTTACTGTCCCTTTAAGATTTTCTTTCTGTGGTCACTTTTGATGGTGAACTATTTATTGTTAACTTTTTTTACCTTTATAGATTTAACAAACTTAAAGTTTGTTAAGGTATGGTCACATTTACCACTGATCGACATATTTTAGCAGGCAATTTAGCAGTTGTTCCTATAAGAATCCAAGCAATTGAAATTTCAAGTGAGGGTGAAAGATTTCCCCACGTATATTTATTTCTCAGTGGGTTTAAGTTGCTCACGAAAATTTGTCACATTGGTCACAGCAAGCTACTTGGTTTGAAAGTGACTTCTGTGTGAGCTCTGTACTTCATAATCGTTACACTATTGACAATAGACAATGGAACTTTTTTCCCCATGAAATTTCGCTAATGTGACTGCACCTTTAGTCAAGCAAGACTGGCATGTCTTGCGTGAGTGTCAGTTCATGGACAGGCCTGCAGACAGCGCTGGATAAAGGCATTGTCTGGCTCTTCCATTTGTACTCTGTGGCTCAAACTCCGCAGCCTTCGGACCAGCGAGTGAAGGAAAGGTGGAGGTCTGATCCTCAGATGTGTGAGGCTGGATGGGAAGGCTTGGCACTGCTGTAACCGTATCAGAGCCATGTGAAGGCCAACCCTGCATGCCAGAAGCACTAGTTCCTCTTTACACATGAGGGGTCGAGGAGGAGCGTTGTGTTCTTTGGACTGTAAGCAAAGACACGGCAGACAAAACACTTAGCTGGACCAATCTGATTTGAGTATTAAGTGTGACGGATCAAGAAAATGTCTCAAAACTCTCATATGAATAGCTAAAATTGGTGATCAGATTAAAAGACAGGACTTGTGTACTTTCTTACCGACTCACAGCTGCCTACTCTGAACCTGGCTTGCTGTCCTGAAGCAAGGAATGACACAAACACCAACTGTTGGCCAAGAACCCGGACCCCTATATTTCTGTTGAGCGACAGAAAGAGTGGTCTCAGGGGTGTTGGTGTTTGAGCCTGGTCTGTCCAGCTCCATGATCTGATCCTTCTCCCGCTCTCATCTAGACTACGTCCACCCCAAGCATCCATACTCAACCTGATCCACAGGGAACAAGAGCCACGTCACAGGTCACTGAACTGTATTTTATACTACAGTTTAGCTATATAGAGTTCAATTTATAACAGGTTAGTCATCATTTACTCTCACCCTCAAGCCTTTTGTTCGTCTTCAGAACACAAATGAAGATATTTTTTCTTTATGTCCATCTATTAAAAGCCCACAAAGCCAAAACTTTCACGCATTAAATAGTACTAAAAGACATATGAGCACATTTGATGTGCTTTATATGTGTGTGTGTGTGTTGCGTGTGTGCGTGCGTGCGTGCGTACAAATATATAAACTTTTAAGATAGATTTGACAGCACTATATATAATGCTGGGTAGTAACTGATTACATGTAATCTGAATTAGCTACATAATCAGATTCCAAAAATTAAGTACTAGTAATTACATTATATTACGTTTTAAAATACTCATAATTAAAATACTTGTAATCAGACTAGTTACATTTTTATTGAATACATATTCACACAATGCCAGTAAATAATTAATAATTTATTGCTTCTCCATAATTATTCTTTTTTATGTTTTACATTTTCCCTTCTTAAAGAAACACATATTTTAAATACATTTATAAAGTATTTATCTAGTCTTGTGAAATTGCACACACAGACCTGCCACTATTCAGTATTAAAATTTGTATTGTGTATATATATATATATATATATATATATATATATATATATATATATATATATATATATATATATATATATTTAAAAATAAATTTATTTATTTATTCGTTTTCACAAACCCCCTGGAGTTCCATCACAAACCCCTGACGTAATGTAAATAATATGGATTAATTTTGGAATTCTATTCAATTCAATGTAACAAACAAGTTAGATCAAAAGTACTGTAGTCATGGATTATGTTACTAACTATGGTTTTTGGAATCAGAACAGACTACAATTTGAAAGTAATAAGAAGTAAATAAAAGCCTATTTAATACGTTCATTTTATAAATCAATCATGTCTCTTTGGAAGACGTGTATTAAACCGCTTGATTCATATTGGTTTTACAAATATTTGATTGCACTTTATTTTACAGTATATGTGCACTTTTAATGTACTTATAGTGTACTTACTTACCCACAAAAGTACGGAGTAGTGTAAGGTAACTACATGGGTTAAGTTATGGTTTAGAGGTAGGTTCAGGATTAGTTAGTGTCATTCCTACAATAAGTAGTATGTTCATGCAAAACAGGACTGTAAAATAAAGTGCTACCAAATATTTTGAAGTGTTAATGGTTTGGTTTTGTGGACTTGCAGTGGAAGGACCAAAATCTTTCAGGTTTCATTAAAAATATCTTAATTTGTGTTTTGAATATGAACAAAAGTCTTAGGATTTGGGAAGCACAAGGGTAAGTAAATGATGACAGAATTTAATTTTTTTTCTTTGAGGTTTTTTCTTTGAGATTTTTTCTAAAAGTTATCCCTTTTAAGTTCAAATGTATTAGTGTATGTAAAAATGTAGGTTAAAAATGCTGTAAAAGCATTTATTATTTATTATTTTAAAAAATGTGGTTCATGATAATGTTATGTTCATGATATCTAATATAAATATTACTGATCCCATGGTTAGATTCTGGGCCCATCTGTGTGACGGTATTTATTGTCAAATAAATGTTGTCTTACAAAAAGAGCGCTGCAGGGATGATATATTTTTGTAGGCCAAACCCCTGATAGCACTTCTGGTTCTATCTGGTTCTAGTTTTTTTAAAGGGTTTTTGGTTAGACGTCTAAAATAAAGTCTGTGGTTAACATAAAAATGCAAATTAAAAAACATCTTTTTAAAAATATCTTATTTTGTGTTCCACAGAAGAAGGAAAGGCGTGCAAAGACATGAGGGTGAGTAAATGATGACAGAATTTAACTATCCCTTTAAGGTTTCAGACTTTCCCCTCCTCCCCTAGATCAAGAATCAGTCCATTTGAGATAATCAGATTCATGTCAGTGTAATGGCAATTCGTCCATACCAAATGCTGCCGTTGCAATGGTAACAAGTGGCTCTGCCATTAGACTGAAAGAGGGCTCTGACTGGACAAAGAGTCGTCGTCATGTCATCCCGTACGATACAGATCCTTTCCTTACAGCTGAGAATGATGATAGCCAAGTTTCCTGAAGGATAGCTGATGCCATGACAATAAGGACAATTAACAGCAATAATAAATTAACTGTAAAATCATCTTATCCCAAGGTGTCAAACCCTGTGAGGATGCATCAAGATAGCACCATGCAAAAGTTTTCCATTACCAATGTCATTGAAGAAATACTCTATTTTTATGATGATATATATGTAACCAAATCCAGCCTTTTCTTTTTGTACAGTAAAATACTTATAGTTAAGTGTCTTTTAGTGAAATCTAAAGTCACACTACAACCCCAGATATTACTAATTACTCATTTATACCTGTAAAGCCTGACATATAAAAAATTATAGTCTGAATATGGAGCTCAAACTTTAGGAGGAAAAAACACCTCAATTTTATTCAGTGGCCCGAATTGAGCAAAAATATGCAAAGATGCATTTGCTGATATTTATGTAACCCAAAAATAAGATGAAATTCTGATAGCTTGTAATGTAAATCAATGAGATTTTACAACAGTTTTGCAAATTACTTACATAAAATGCATTTAAATATCTGATTTGTATCTCCCAATAACATTGTAACATGCTCTGTTTTGTATTCATTGTGTTTTGGTTCTGTTTTCCCTGTTCAGGGGTGCGTTTCCCGAAAGCATCGTTAGCCAGATGACAAATTCAGTTTTTATAGTTCAGCGAGTCTATATTTCCCGAAACTATAGTTCCAACGAACATTCGCAAACAGCATCGCAAAGTTGAGTGGTTGGAACAGCAGATCTCGATCTAATGTTAGAAGCAGAGTTTCTTGTTTGCATGACATGTGCACTTAAAGCAAAACTATGTAATATTGTTTACCTTAAAATAATGTTTTCAAAATCTTATCAGTGGTTCATCAAGTCGTAACAGGGTGAAAGGCACTTCTGCCATAGCCTGACGGGGTCTGTATCGCTTTTACTGGCACTATGTAACTTCAGGTTTCGGGTAGGAACCCGTGCACAAAAAAAAACTACAAAATTCGACTGCTTTACGTCAAGCGCTACAATAGTCATTATTTCGTTTTTCTTCGTTTCTGATGTCGCAATACATCATCCTTTCATGAAATCATGTAACATACTCTACCTTGTCTGTGGACATCGTTCATTCTAAAGCCGAGCGTGCGTGTGACGGTAGGCTAAATTATTTACGACAGCGGCAATGGACAATTTAGTTTTCAACCGGGCGACCGAAGAGGAAAAGTTAATTGGTGTTACTTTAAGCAAGAGTAAAAATAAGCAAGCTGACATTCAGTAAAATGTATATCTTACATTTCAAATTAGAATATAAACAAATGCCATCTTTTAGATTGTCGAGGGATTTAAAGCACCATTTTGAAGAGAGCGCATGTCAATAGTGAGGGTCATCTCACCCTAACCGTGCTATAGTATGTAAGAAAAAGACGACGATTTACTCTTCACACAAGAAGAGCTGCTCTGACTGCCAGAATTGGGCAGAGATCTATATATAAACTCTTAAGGCCCAAAGATGGCAGAGTAAATGCAACTCCTGCTTGCCCTCTGAAGAGCATAGAGAGTAATGACCTGTGCTCCGAATGGAGTACAGTAGTTTACAGTAATTAGGCCCAAACTCAAGCCAAGACACACTCACAGAGAGAGCTTGCAAGTCACCAACTCACTTGACCGAAGACGGCCTTTAGCGAAAGTGGCCACAGCTCGGCTGATTGGAGTGGCTCGAATGGAGGGCACTAAGGACTGTAGACAGGTCCCATGTTGAAATAGTGAGGGGGACGAGGCGGGTTCGGCCTTCTGGCCCCCTTCAGAAAATGAACAACTTGTTTCTGCCTATAGACTGGTCGGCCACAGGAGCGTAGTATGCTGCTATGCCCGCCACATAGACTTTGAGCATGGAGAGGGGCGAGTCCCTTGTCCAACAGTTCCTTCAGGAAAGACAGTACCAGTGAAACCTCACAGGACATCGGGTCTTCACTCCGGGCTGTGCACCAGTCAGAGAAGACAGACCACTTAAGGGCATAGCGGTGTCTAGTGGATGGGGCTCTAGCATCAGAAATAGTGTTTAGGACTCTCGCGGAGAGATCCATAGGCTCCTGTCGAGGGGCCAGACATGGAGAACCCACAACTTGGGTTGAGGGTGTGAAATCGTTCCCTTTGCCTGGGAAAGGAGGTCCTTCCTGAGGGGAATTGGCCACGGGGCTTTTGCGAGCAGCTGCATCAACTCGAAAAGCCATGACTGGTTCCTCCAGAGAGGGGCCACCAGAAGGGCTGCACGTCTGTCCTCCCTGATTTTCTGAAATTGAGGATAGGTCTGAGGCCACCATCCTTTTTGGGAATGAGGAAGTAGCAGCTAAAAAAGCCAGACTCACTGTGAGCAGAAGGAACTGTCTCTACAGCTCCTTTCGCTAAGAAAATTCATCACTTAGGAACGGAGGTGCTTCGTCCCAAACTGCAGACCATGCCCTTGAAGCATGGGAGTCTGCAAGCGAATTGAAGCGAGTAACCTTGTTTGATTGTCCCCATTATTCAGCTCGACACATTATTCAGTCGAGTGGAAAATGGTTGAAGTATTATAGGCTGCATCTCACGCTGAGGCAGAACAGCACCTGTTACAGCACTGAGAGGAAAGTGTGTGGTTAGCAGAGGCATGGCTTGACTTCCGGCTCAGCTAAGCCTGGGTCGCTGCTGTGCCGATCACCACAAGTGCAGCGAGGCGAGGCTTGCGTTCTAGCGGTGAGAGCGTCCGTCTTTGATGCGGCTAGGCATGGGAACTCAGCTGCAATTCTGTCACCTCTGTGTTCTCTCTCGAGTGGGGAATCCCCTCGCTGCAGGGAGAGTGAGCCACACGGGAAATGGACCAGCATGAGCTCACTTTTCCGTTCACTCAGCCCGGCGACTCCATTGTTTCTTCGTCTCATGCTTCTGAGAGGGAGAGAAATAAGGGGAATGAGGGGAGGAGCCGCTTTCTTTATGGAGAGTGGTCTGTTCTCACAGGGGGGCGAGGCTCGCACTGCGAGTGAGAGCGTCCGCCGTCCGTCTTTGATGAATGCGGCTTGGCTTGGCCCTGGCAAGTGACGTATTCAGGGACGCAACGTTTTAAAACAAACGCAGGTGAAAAAAGATGCTCTTTTAGAGAAAAATATGCTCTATAAGTCTCATCTGATAGCCGTCGTGAGGCTCATTCGACAGCGAGCAGGCTTCTTCTGTCTTGTCTCAGAGACCAGTGAGGAGAAGATCTTCATCGCTGAAGGAGAAATATCCTGAGATCTTATGGTGAAATTCCTGCATAGACAGGTAGCACAGCTCATTTCGGCGTGCTTAAGTGACATTTTTGTTTGTGCAGTTCAGTTCTGTGCAGGTTCACTGCGTGATTCAATAAGGCTTCAGTATTCTGAGAAAAAGGAGTTTTCTCCAAAGCGCCTAGCGACGCAGTGTGAGGGAACCATATCGATAGGGAACCATAATTGCGATTCATCTTTCTTTGTTTACCACTAGCACATGCTGATGACGTAACAAAAAGCCGGATGTACCATGTTTGATACTCACTTTTTATCATGACATTTCTAAATATATATGTATGTATGGATAATTAAGTAAAGCTAAGTTGCTTCAGTCCAACAAGTGTTCATCTTGAAGTATTACTAACAATAAAAAAAGTTATTCTTATGTTTACTACATTTTTTAGAATTTAACTAAAAGGGCTTTTACTTTCTACAAATATAAAGTCAATGAATCAATCAGATGACAGAAGGCATGTAGTAGATTGTGTACAACCGTTTTTTTAGCAAAGTTTTGATCATGTTGATAATTTAGAAGCCTTGGAATTTTCGCTATGTGCATAGTCACTTTCACACAATTTGAAGTTTAACTTTATTGTCCATTCTGTTTGTCACAGAGCGGAAATTTGTCTTTGACACATTGCTACTTAAAAGTACCCACACAGTATTCCAGATTATAGCTAAAAGGATACAAAACTTGTGCAGAACCATCTGGAAACACAGTAAGAAATTTATCTCCATTAGAATAGTACTTCTCCAAGAAACTTGAATGGTTCTGAAAAAAAGAGACCAGCTGTTTAGTGTAATAACCTCATTATGGAAGCTTGATCCACCACGGAATTAGAAAACAATTAAAAGATAATCCCAACATTGCGTGTTATAAAGTCAGAACTTTTTTATTTTTTATTCCGTGGCGGAAACAAAGCTTCTTCCATACCATGATAATACTACTTTCTAACAGCAACATGACATCATGACTTTTGCGCAAACATACACGCCACTTTCAAGTCCAGTGGCGTGTTATTTATACGCATTTTGAGCTATCCGCGTGTA
Source organism: Chrosomus eos (assembly GCA_036326025.1). Classification (NCBI taxonomy): domain Eukaryota; kingdom Metazoa; phylum Chordata; class Actinopteri; order Cypriniformes; family Leuciscidae; genus Chrosomus; species Chrosomus eos. Next base: position 32,950,928 of record CM070823.1, on the reverse strand, counting down.
TGCGTGTATATCTACGCCGTTATGTCCGAGTGATTCCACGTGTATGTACACGCCATAAAAATCCGACCGAAATAAAGCCAAATTTTGATATACATCTTGGGGAGCGATATTTTTCTTACTAGGATGGTAGGGAAAGACTCATAAATGGTATTAACCAGTGACGGGTAGGTTTAGGGACAGGGTTGGGGTAGGTCATATATATATACAGTAATGTAAAGTTAAGTCAACGGCGTTCATAAACACGCTGAAAAGCGATTATGCGTGTTGATAGAACGCCAAAAATGGAAATACGAATTTGCGTGTCATACATACGCAGTTTCATGAGATCTAACAGAGTAAATTATTATAGTAAGTTACCTGGTGATGAGTTAAGCCAAACTCAACTGACTCCAGTGCAGAAGACTCCTCGCATGTCCATTGTCCGGAGATCTCGCCCACATGCATGTACTCTTTAACTTTCCAAAGATCCTCTTTGGGTGCACAGTTAGAGAGACGGAAACTGATAACTGAATTATCATGAGGCACTTCTGAGGAGAGAAATTATTAATTTACCCCCTCAACATGCTGTCACTTAATGATATTTTAGTAATGTCACACACACACTTTAAAACTATAAAATGTACGGGGGTTGAATAATTTTGAGACTGGAGAAGTCATTAAAAGTTGCATTTTCAGATGAATTTCAGGGAAAACACTTGAATAATTTGTTGTGTTGAGCTATTTCAATCACTTTTGTTTGATTTTTTCATTGCAAACAGCTTAAAGTCTGTAAATGTTGCCAATAAATCTGATTTGCAATGGGGGTTGAATAATTTTGATTTAAACTAGTAGATATATATCCCCATACAAATGTATTGTAGTAGAATATTATCCCATGGACCACTTTTGTGAAATGGTGACTGCACGGAAAGGTAAATTCTAGTCATGGGAGTAAATAAGGACAGAATTTTGTGATTATTCATTGTTGTTACTTATCCATCCATGGGCAAATTGTCAAACACATGCTCTCACAAACATATGTGGATACTCACTGTTCTTTGATACCAATAAACTGGAATCAGCAGCTCTGTCATATCTCTCTCTCTCTCTCTGCAGCTGTCTGAAACTAAGCCAAAGGAATGATGAGTATAAACACAATTACATATTTCAGTTTTCATAACAACATGCTCAAGTAACAACACTTCAAAGTGCATATGCCATGTACACTGCCATTCTAAAGTTTGGGGTCAGAGGTTTTTCTTTTTTTTATCGTTTTGAAAGGCTGCATTTATTTACGAAAGTACAGTAAAAACAGCAATACTGTGAAATAGTATTATCATTTAAAATAAGATTTTTAAATATATCTTAAAATGTAATATATTCCTGCAATGTAAAAGCTGATTTTTTCAGCAAAATTTCTCCAGTCTTCAGTGTCACATGATCCTTCAGAAATCATTCTGATTTGCTACTCAAGAAACATTCTGTATTATTATCAGTTGAAAACAGTTGTGCTGCTTAATACTTTGGTGAAAACCATAATGCTTTTTTCAGGTCTCTTTGATGAATCTAAAATCTAAAAATAGAAATATTTTTGTTCAATTAAATGCATCCTTGCTGAAATAAAATAAATAAATATATAAATGTTCATACTGACCCCAAACCTTTAGGCAGTAGTGTGTAGTACTGTACAAATCAAACCTGTGTTTTCCTCTTTCTCGTGCTTTATCTTGTAGCTCTTCGTCCTCATTGGTGAAGGGGTCATCTAGTCGACCAGGTCCGATTGACTGTGCCTCAGAACGTCTCTTAGACAGATGCTTTTCATGGACCACAATCTCGAACAACTCTCTGTAGTTCTCACAGCAGAAGTCCTAAAGTCCAATTAGACATTCATAGATTCGGGAAAAGTGTTGAAGCAACAATGGCAGTGTTGGAGTTTAACACATTACAAGTAATGCAAGTTAGTCAGATTACTTTTTGCAAGTAACTAGTAAAGAAACACATTACTTTTAAATTTACTACAAAATATCTGTTATTTTTTTAAAAATATGTAGCGCAAGTTTATTTGTTTTACCATTTATTAACTGACACCTCTCCTGTCCCCATGTTGAGAGAAATCAGTATAAAGTATACCGAGACTAAATGTGAGGCATTTACTCATCTCACTTCCACAAAAACAGATTTAGTATTCCTCAAAATGAATAAAAACAGTGAAATGCAAATTCAGAAAATGAGATTCTGAAGTGTGCATACGATGGACACTTTGGGCCTGTCCAAATACCCACACTTGCGGTCTTGACCACTTACATGTGCATGCGACAGGTAGTAATTTCACAAGACTGTCCCATGTCTTATGCCAAAATGCCAAAGTGAAGTGCTCTGAACACACACTAAACCCAAGATCCCATCATGCATCATGTTCGGGAACTCACATGCCAAGATATAATTTGGTAGTAACATAAAGGCCTTGTTTCACAGACAGTGCTTAGATTAAGCCAGGATTAGGCCTCAGTTTAATTAGGACAGTTAGGTAGCTTTTATATACATGCCTTTGAAACAAACATTACTGGTGTGCATCTTAAGACAAAACAATGGCACTGACATATTCTAAGATATGTCAGTGCAAGTTGTTTTCAGTTAAAAAAGCTCAAACATGCATTTTAGTCTGGACTAGGTTAAGCCTTGTGAAACCAGGAGAAAGTGTTGCCCATTTAATTTGTGCAAAGAGTAGGCTGTGTATTTTGTAACATAACATTCATTTCACTTTTGGTGTAAAAAGGGCCTTTACATTTGCCAAAAATATAACTTTTTCTGCTGTACATGCTACCCATGGGAGATATCATTAGGAAGCATGGCAGTAGTTTTCACTGTTATGCTGATGATAGCTCTATATTTCTACGCGCCCTGACAAAACTTACCATTTCACAAAATTTACAGAATGCATCGCTGATATAAAAAAATGGATGACTAGTAATTTCCTACTACTTAATTCTGAAAAACAAGGTTTTAATTATTGTAATAACATAGAATACTGTCTAACAGTTGATGGCTGCTCTGTCAAGTCCTCGTCTTCGGTTAGGAACCTGGGTGTGCTCTTTGATACCAATCTTTCATTTGAAAGCCATGTTTCTAGTATCTGTAAATCCGCATTCTAACATTTTAAAAATACAGTATATAACTACGACATATGATCTCAATGACAAACGCGGAACAGTTAGTTCATGCTGTTACAGTTATGTCTGTCTTGTGTCTGTATTCCTGAGTTTTCCCCCTGTCATTGTGTATTTGGTTCAGTCCTGTTCTCAGTTTTCCCGCTCCTCGTTAGTGTTCAGTTCATTCACCTGTGTTCAGTTCATTTGCCCCAGCTGTGCCTTGTTTCCCCATTCTGTTCTATGTGTATTTAAACCCGGTGTTCTCCCTCACTCCTTGTCGGTTCTCGTTCGTATGTACGTTTGTATATGGTGTGAATGTTTCCTGGATTCCTTGTTTGAGTTATATTAGTAAAGATTATTGAAATTGGATCTTTTGACTGCTGCCTCTTCATCTGCCTGCACCACACCCGTAACAGAAGAACCGACCAAAAATATGGATTTGGCAGCAGTAAAGATCCTGTTACTTTCCCAAGAGGATCTTTCCCTCGAGGCCCACACACAGAGGTATTTGGACTTGGTACCCTTTGTCCATTATGATGACACCAGCCTCTGTGTGTTCTTCCGGGCAGGTCTCAACGCCAAGACCACAGCACGCCTGCCCGGAGATGGGCCTCGGGGGAACTTCGAGGCCTATGTGGAGTGGGTATTGGCCAACTGTAACTCTCCCTTCACCATCGGTCCAGTAGCAGAGACCGTCCATCCAGAGACCGTCCAGCCGTTGGCCCCATCCAGCACAGAGCCTCACTGGCTCACAGACTTTTTCACTGAGCCCTCTTCACCGCTGGTTCCCTGCAGCCCGCCAGAGCCTGAGCCCGTCGCCTGCCCGCCAGAGCCTGAGCGCGTCGCCTGCCCGCCAGAGCCTGAGCCCGTCGCCTGCCCGCCAGAGCCTGAGCCCGTCGCCTGCCCGCCAGAGCCTGAGCCCGTCGCCTGCCCGCCAGAGCCTGAGCCCGTCGCCTGCCCGCCAGAGCCTGAGCCCGTCGCCTGCCCGCCAGAGCCTGAGCCCGTCGCCTGCCCGCCAGAGCCTGAGCCCGTCGCCTGCCCGCCAGAGCCTGAGCCCGTCGCCTGCCCGCCAGAGCCTGAGCCCGTCGCCTGCCCGCCAGAGCCTGAGCCCGTCGCCTGCCCGCCAGAGCCTGAGCCCGTCGCCTGCCCGCCAGAGCCTGAGCCCGTCGCCTGCCCGCCAGAGTCGCCTTCACTGCTGGTGCACGCTTACCCGCCAGAGACTAAGCACACCACAAGCAAGTCCACTCAAGAGGATACTGCAATGATGGTGATGTCAGCTGCGATTCTGTGTGTGTGGGCTACACACACATCAGTTCTGGCCCATGCATCCAGCCCCACAGAGCCTTCTCCGCTGGTCCCGTCCAGCCCTCCCGAGCCTTCTCCGCTGGTCCCGTCCAGCCCTCCCGAGCCTTCTCCGCTGGTCCCGTCCAGCCCTCCCGAGCCTTCTCCGCTGGTCCCATCCAGCCCCACAGAGCCTTCTCCACTGGCCCCATCCAGCCCCAAAGAGCCTTCTCCGCTGGTCCCGTCCAGCCCTCCCGAGCCTTCTCCGCTGGTCCCGTCCAGCCCTCCCGAGCCTTATCCGCTGGTCCCATCCAGCCCTCCCGAGCCTTATCCGCTGGTCCCATCCAGCCCTCCAGAGCCTTCTCCGCTGGTCTCGTCCAGCCCAAGCCTGTCCTGTTTCTCGTCCCTGAACCTGGCACTCTCCCCAAGAAAATTTTGGGGGGGGGATATAGGCCACCCGAAGGGGCGTCTCCACCCTGGCCACCCGAAGGGGCGTCTCCACCCTGGCCACCCGAAGGGGCGTCTCCACCCTGGCCACCCGAAGGGGCGTCTCCACCCTGGCCACCCGCACAACCTGCTCCGCCCTGGAGGCTTCCTGTTCCGGGAAAGCCACGCCCTCGTCAGCCTCCAGGGCGCCCACCCTCCCGCCCCTATTTGATGTTTATACGGCGTGGGGACACGCCTTTTCGAGGAGGGGCGTAATGTTACAGTTATGTCTGTCTTGTGTCTGTATTCCTGAGTTTTCCCCCTGTCATTGTGTATTTGGTTCAGTCCTGTTCTCAGTTTTCCCGCTCCTCGTTAGTGTTCAGTTCATTCACCTGTGTTCAGTTCATTTGCCCCAGCTGTGCCTTGTTTCCCCATTCTGTTCTATGTGTATTTAAACCCGGTGTTCTCCCTCACTCCTTGTCGGTTCTCGTTCGTATGTACGTTTGTATATGGTGTGAATGTTTCCTGGATTCCTTGTTTGAGTTATATTAGTAAAGATTATTGAAATTGGATCTTTTGACTGCTGCCTCTTCATCTGCCTGCACCACACCCGTAACACATGCGTTCATGACATCAAGGCTAGATTACTGTAATGCTATTATGGGTGGTTGCCCTGCATGCTTAATAAACAAACTACAGCTGGTCCAAAACACATCAGCAAGAGTTCTTACTAACCAGGAAATATGACCATATTAGCCCGGTTCTGTCAACACTGCATCGGCTCCCTAAATCGTATACATTTTAAAATATTGCTGATTACTTATAAAGCACTAAATGGTTTAGCACCCCAGTACTTGAGCGAGCTCTTAAAGCATTATAGTCCTTCAACGTCTATTGCGATCTCAAAATTCTGGCTAGTTGATAATACCTAGAATATCAAAATCAACTGCAGATGGAGGACCTGCGCCTTGACAACCCGAACCGGATTCGTCATTATGTTCCTGTTTTAAGTGTAAAGCTGCTTTGAAACAATCTGTATTGTAAAATGCACGAAATTAATAATTACAGGTGACTAGTATAAGACTTGACTAGACTTATAAAAAATAAAATAAAATAAAAAGCAAGCCCAACACAGGTGAAAAAAAGGAATGCAAAAGTAAGATAACACTTTACTCTCCATAAAAAGTAACTGCCCCAATTTGTTACTTTTTTATGGAGCAACATAATATTTAAACACATTTGAAATAAATGCAATTTCCCCAACACTCAATAAGTGTTTGTGTCGGCTATGTCCTTTCTCATGAGACAAACCTCTCGAGTCTCCGCAAATCCTGGATCCAGAGGAGGCCAAGCTTTCAAACCACAGAACTGACAGCATATTGGAGAGTCCCGTTGAGGTTGGGGCTGGGTACAACACAAATTATTTATTCAAAATAAGTAATTTTCAACGATAT